>CM065654.1:18833372-19212463 GCA_033220385.1 Triplophysa yarkandensis | reverse complement strand
AAATTTGTCAGCAGGAGACAGGGGAGCGTAGATGACAGTTACATCTCACACTTAAGTTGACTTTTTTTGCTCGTTGCCTCTGGTAAAGTGTGCATGAAAGTCGTGAATTGTGGCAGCGTCGCTACCCGTTGTCGTTATTAAAGCGCAAAGCAAGCTGTCACTGAAAGCCGAGCGTTGCTTCTGAAGGGCTCAAGAGCCTCGCATGGCGCTTTGAAACGCAAAACAAATAAAGCGTGCGTGCCTCTAATAACCTTCGAATAAATAAATCATATTTACAAATCACTCCATTATCGTGGGGAGCTACGGTAGGCTCTGTGAGCGTGCTAACCTTCTCTGCACGCTGCTCAAAGCCCAAGGCGCGGCTGTCAAACACGGTAACAATTACAATAGATATCACAGCAAATGAAGCAAATCAATCACACCTCGCCCCACCCCCCTTCATCACCTTCTGATGGAATGAATAAACAATCATTAACATTCTTCAGAACCAATAAGGCATGTTTTGCTTTGGGAGGCTTGTGTTCTCATTTGGGATCCACAGTCAGGGGTGTATAGGAGGATGAGCACAGTCCCATAAGCCCTTGCTGTGGGAAGTTTGCTCACCTCTCTGCCGTCTGCCTGGTACCCTTCGTCTAACCTGTTCGGTATCATATCAATTAGTGCAGATTTAAAGAATCATTTCACCTCAGCCTGTTGGGGGGGTTGGGCGGCTTCATTCGCCCAGAACAGTGCATGCTGTTGGGGAAGTGATTACCAGACCAACCCTCAGAAAAAGAGCTGTGAAGAGTAGTTTTGGAAAACAGCAGGACACAACGATTAGTTCCACCACAAAAGCAACAACAGGAGAAATAGAGACAGTTGTTTTGACTCCTTAATACCTTCCCACTGTTTCAGGCAGGAGCCTGAACAAGGCACAGTCAATAAAGAGTACTTGTCTCTTGTCAAGTGCATAGTGCACCACATGTATTTTATTAGATACACAGATTTTTCAAGTGTGAAGATTTAGAAAGTCCATTGTGTTCCTGGGGTTATTTTAGCAAAAATTTTAAAAATATAATTTTTATCTGGCTTGTTTATTGTTTTCAAAAAACTAAACATTCTTAAAACGTCACATCTTCTTGCAGTAACATTAAGTAGTTTTCAGAGGATGCATTTTGCAATTTTAGCTTGCCAGTTAGAAAATATTATTTTGTTGTATAATAAATATGATTTGAGAACCATTTTCACTGTTTACTATTTTACTCTTTTTTTCGAAACGAGATGCACTAGCAAGTAGGGATGCCTGATTGATTGACCATAATTCAGTATTGACCGATAATCTAAATTTCTGACTTGATCAGTGCTTACTAAATTTGTTTAATCATATGAACAGATATCAAGACAACAAGAATTATTTCGAGGGAAACGGCTCAAAAAGGCAGAAGTATGTGTTTAAACAAACACGATGTATGCGTTTCTTTTATCGTATTGTTATATTATTAACGGTTCCAAGATACTACAATTTAAACAATAAAGCAGCATCGCGGGTATTTTAAAAGTTTTAGAAAACTTTTAAAATAATGTGTTCTGTGGTGTGAAATTAAACATGTGGCAAAAAATAATAATGAGGATTAATCTCTTTAATGCCATTTTATATTTAAATGTTAATAATATAAGCAGTTTGTTTTATATTTGCTGTTATACAACACCACACATTTGTCTACCTATTTACGGATTTTTTAAAACCAGAAACAAATGCAAAAATGTCAATATGTCATAAAGCGGAATCTGAAAAGCAATGATAATGCAGCTGTGTTCTCTACTTCTCTGAGACCCCTAGCACTACTCAGCTTATTTTCAGCCCCACTTTTAGCTTGGAAGTGCTGGATATTGCCGCAGAGTGTCTGCTGCCTGAATACCCGAGAGCGTCTGTGGCCACTGCAGTGCTCTCACCCAGCATGGGTTATTTATGTCTTTGCTGCGAGAGGGTCATCGCACAACAAGGACCAGAGCTCAGCCAGAGGACCGAACCCAGTGATGGGTTTGCTGGTTTAGCCAGTGACACAAGCTTTCTCGTGATGACTAGAGAGATGACGGGTGAAGCTGATTTCTGCAGCCAGGTTTAGTTTGTAAAAGGCATCTCGGTGGCAGTGTTTGTGCCCTGTTGTGCATGTTTGTGAGTATGCAGAAAGGTGAGGGGGCGTGTTTCAAACAGAGACATGCATCTTTGTCCAAGTATATCCTTGTATAGTCTCAGGTGCCCAGGCAGATACACTGTACTGTGTACAGAGATAAGCCCATGCATGTATGAAAATTCAGCAAACAGAAGAAAACAAGGAATGGTAGTGCGTGCATACACACATGCAACGCAGAGGGGGATTCATAAAGTGTGGCAGCATATCAAGCTACTCCGATCCATTCCCAGCTGCCGGTTTCCATGGGCATGACATTTCCCTCTCTATCCTTACACTATTATGCTCTCTGATATTGGGGTAAAAGTCTAACTGTTAAATTAATAACATTGACGTTGATTTAAAACTTCTCTGTTTCTTTTTGCATATGCCGGGGAGGTTTTTCTTTTCCAAATTATGGCAAAGCTCCACAGCAAGCAGATGGAAAGGCCTTTAATGGGAGTATCAAGAGAGAGCAGAAGCAGTTTGTGTTTATGATGTGTTCTAATGGCTTTGGGGGTCTGGTAAGCCGCTGAAGTTGTGTTTTCCGTGCACGCCGTGTCCCTGTCTCCTGGTCCGCCCTCCCTCTGGCCTGGTGGGATTTGGAAAAGCACTCTGTTGAGGGCTCATCAGCTGGCTGGCATTTGATCAATTCGGAGGTCCCTTTGTGCAGGTAGCCTGCAGATAAAAGACATTGTTATCAGCAAAGGATCTGAGGCAGATAACGGGTCTGAGAGGAAGAAAAGAAGAGAGAAGGAGAGGGGGCAGTCGGGGGGGTTATGGTGGAGACAGAGGGACAAGGAGACATGTGGATAACGAAAGAGGGATGATGGGTGGAGTGACACTTTGGAGGTCAACACCATGATATGAGCCTTTACAGCTGTCAGAGCCGTTAGAGTGAAGAGACAGAAGAAGCAAATGGCTGATTGCGATAAAAGCGGAAATTGTCCAAAAGGGCAGCAAGTAGTTTGGCATTGTAATTGGAAAATAGCTTTTTGGCACTTAAGACCTCATTGTGGGAGTAAAAAGCGTAAGGTGATGTTAAATTTTCAAATTCAAAAGAATTCAGATGAAACCCAAGCTTCTTGGGGCTATCAATCGTTTTTATTGCCTTCCTTAGTCAAAAATTATTTTTACACTAACATATTAGGAAAATGAGACTGGAACTCTTTTTCTCTCTGGTCATTCTGCTCTAATAACATTTAACAATACTGTTGATGAAAAATTGTCCTTGGCTTGATTAAGAATTAATCACTCTAATGAAACTTCACAGTTACTTTCAAATTAAAAGTTTGTGTGTGTTTGTGTGTGTTTGTGTGTGTGTGTGTGTGTGTGTGTGTGTGTGTGTGTGTGTGTGTGTGTGTGTGTGTGTGTGTGTGTGTGTGTGTGTGTGTGTGTGTGTGTGTGTGTGTGTGTGTGTGTGTGTGTGTGTGTGTGTGTGTGTGTGTGTGTGTGTGTGTGTGTGTGTGTGTGTGTGTGTGTGTGTGTGTGTGTGTGTGTGTGTGTGTGTGTGTGTGTGTGTGTGTGTGTGTGTGTGTGTGTTTTGGACTGTGGGAGGCAAGGATGTTCTAAGCACACTGACAGGGCCATCAGCACAGCAGGACACATCCGGATTTGCAGGAGTCCTCCACAGAGTCAAAACTATTACCCATGACCTTTTACTGTGGCAGAAACACTCCCCGCTATTTCCTAAAACAAACACACACAAACAGAGAGGCACAGAAATACGCACAATAAACACACACTGCCCAAGCTCCTCATTCAGATTTGCCATGTATCAAGCGCAAAGCAAAGTTCTGGATTGCTTTTATGGCCAGAGGAGATGTTGGTTTATCAGGCTAACCAGCTGTTGGTTATCATAAGCTGGGTGCAGGTGGAGACTCTGAAATGGTAATGGGCAGACAGCTGTAGATGTCTTTCTCGTCACTGCTAGAAGTTGGGAAAAGTGACAGAGTTTATCGCCTCCCGCCCGGCCCACACCCGCATACACTGCCTGCGTGACACCGCCTGTCACAGCGCTGTCCATCAAAAGGGACTCGCCACCCATACAGAGTCACAGTTTCGCCTTCCCAGGAGGCTCAGAGGCAAAATATCTGCTGGGTGATATATATCACCGCTATCAACCCTGTCCCCTCTGGCAAACCAAACCTTTATTTAACCCACACACTTTACTTTGCCTTCTTTTTTTGTGCAGCACAGTCAGATTTTCAGCCATAGCGAATTCATGTTTCCAGCAGTGCAACTCTGTTCTGTGATACATTTATATATATGCCGGTTACACACAGTGATCACGACTTGCTCTCTTGTTTTATCTCTTGTGATAAAATCTATAATCATTGTGGCATTTCAATATGAGTGCACCATCCTGGGCTATTCTGTCATTGGCCATGTTCTCCCCTGTCTCTCTACACGGAAAGAGAAAAACGACTAATTTAGTGTGAAGTGCACTGCGCTCTTGTTCTGTTGTTTAGTTCTACATATTGTGGGTTGTCGGCATGCTGAAGGATCATGTTGAGAGGCTTCGTTAAATGGCTGGATATGGATGCGGGATGGTGATGGATGAAGAGGGATGTTTACATAGGTGGATGAGTGTGAGATGAAAGATTGCTGCTGAGAGTTTAGGGCTTAGAAGGTCAGCTTTGGCTTAACCTTTTCAACGCAGTAAGATCGATTACAGGAAAAACAGAAAAAGACTAAGTTTTAGTTCAATGGCTTTCTTAGATGGTGGCATGAGGTCTGGGATGTGATCAGCATTAGATATGCTCTAAATGCTGTATGTGTAATATAAGGATGTTGTTGGAGGAAATGCGGAATAAAGATAGTCTACAATGGATGTAATTAGGAGATTCAGTATGTATATATCCTTTACATACTCACACACACATTGTGAATAAAAGCAAATAACATTTACAAATAGAACTTGGAAAATTGTTCTCCTGCCATGTGATCATCTAGCTTCATAGTCTTGCATTCATTGGCTGCTTTTTATTTCATTTAATGGATCGTGTCCATTAAAGCGTTTCAACAAGAAAAAAAAACTCTTGGCGTGATAAATTCAATATTTTTTAATACATTCAATATCTATTCTCATTTTCTCATTTATTATTGCCTTTTGACTCTTGTTATTGTTCTATGTTGAAAGTAGCATTTGTCCCGTCCCAGCTGCACTGTGATTTGACGGCTGAGTAAAAAGTGAAATTCATGAGCTGAGTGTTCCTCCCAAGTTGAAAATGCCAACGAAAACTATACGCTGAGAGAGCATCGGCACCAAGCGGGAGGAAAATATGACAGCAGCTGGCTTTTTGCAAAAATTAAAACTAAAACTAAAATTATTCATCCTTTTAAAAATATTTAAAAATAAAAATTTTATAATTTTTTTAAATGAAACTGTTTGATTTATTTGCAGTTATTCTATTTTTGTCTTAAAAGGTTGTTTATGTCATTAAAAGTTCATCCAAAAATGAAAATTCTGATCTCATTTACTGTATGACTTTAATCTGTAGAACAGATATTTAAGAGAATGTGGTAAACTCAAACACAATAGTAATCAAAGGGTGCCACTGCCATTTCCCCCCTACTTTCTTCAAAATATCTTATTTTGTGATAATAATAAAAAATAAAACATGAACTTTTTGTAAACTTGAGGGAATTAAGTGACTTTATACATTTTAAAATCACCTTGACATCAGTTGAGTGAAGGTCTAAAATGTGATTGTAGTTGCAAAAAGCTTTGGTTTGCAGAAGCCTCTTGATTTGGTATCTTCTAGTACAGCAACATTCATACATTTTAAAGACATAGAAGCATCCAAATATATTGTGTAGGCATAAACAAACATGTTCTTCTCATATTCAGCTGTTCTGCTCAAATGCACATGCCTTCCAGATCTCCGTTGCAACTCCCGTTTTTGTCCCCTTGACCTCTAAACCTCCATTCTACCACATCTGAGCCTTTCTATCCAGACTCCTCCATGTTTCCCAACCTGGATCTAAAGAGAGCCACCCCTACAAAATGAAGCAATATAAATGATAATTTTTAATATTTCATCAGGGACTGACTTGACTCTCACTTATTTAGATGAATAAAACATCATTGGTAGCGCTTATTGCCAATCTGAGGTGGCTATGAAATGAGAACACTTTAAACCGATGTTCTTTAAACTCTCTTTCAGCGTGTGCACTTTCTTCATTATATTTACATTTAGGTTCACCAGGCAAATAGACCTCATTCTCCACTCTGCTTATTGCATCTGCTGCTGCTGTAGCTATCAGCTGATCAGTCAATGTTTAAAGACACATTATGAAATGGATCATTTTCATAATTGTGTTGTCTTATGCCTGTGCAGCTTCCTTTGCCACCCACAATCCTCTGCCGGGAGCCCTTTGCACTGGACCATAAGCATCAATTTGCAAAGCTGTCACACAAATGCTTATCAGCCAATGGTTCTGCCTTAGTCTTCTCATCCCTTAACAATTACTGATAACAAGATGAACACTAGAAATGAAAAGGCAGCAGCGTCCTCCTCGTTGAGTGGGCCTGGACTTGAGTTGTGTATCACATTAACCTTGAGTTTATGCCCTCGTCATGGTCGTTTCATTCCATGATCCAGGGGTAAAGCAGTATTCTTCACTCATGTACTACTTCGGGGAGATTCACTCTCTCTTGCTAATTTTCAGTTTTGATGGTGGGCCCTGCCAAGCAGCGCGCTTGTTGCAAGGGGGTAAATATTTGTGTGGGTGGTGCAAACGTATATTTGGCAGCATTATGTACAGCGGATGGTATAATCCCGTGTTTGAGCATGTGCAAGTCTGTGATAATATTTTGATAGAGTCCACCAGCTGTGTAACTTTTTAAGCTTGATTTCCTAAGGTGCTGTACCACAGATGTTAGGCAGAGAGAGAGATCTGGTTGGGGTGGAGGTTAGGGGTTGTGGGAGGTTGGTGTTCAAGGAATGGGTCTGGTGATTGGAATATGATAAATGATGATCTTATTCCCATTTTCTCTCTTTTCTGATCTACAGGAAAACAATGCATCTTGCTTATCACCACACTTAAACACAACTGCATAATGATTGGGAAATGCTTCCATTAAAAGAATAAGGCAAACATAAACACAGAATAACCACAGCACTAATGTACTGCATGATCTCTCTACTCATTGTCTCGGTTTGCAGGAGCTCTAATAGCTGTGGCTACGAAACGAGTCGAATTTCTGGTGTTGCTTTCATAAAAACCTCATAAGGCACTATTAAATCAATGGGGGGAAAAGGAGAAATTTCTCAAATGCTCGATTCCTCAAGATGAAATGAAAAGAAAGCTTCAAATATCCAAATGTTCATTGTTGCCTCATAGTTCTGAATATTGTAAGCTCTTAGGTGTTTGAGAGACTGCATGTTTTCACACAAGATGGCACTGTACCTCCTTACTGAGAGAAATGAATGCCTTAGGCACTTCGGCTTTTTTTTCAGGGATCAGTTAAGGGGAAAGGGGCTTTGAGGAATACAACAAGAGGCACAATTGCTTGCTTTAACCATTTTATGCTAAATTTAATCTGAATGTCTTTTCCTTAACTGGCATTAAATGAACATTAAATAAATGCTTTCAACTATACACAAAATCAAGTGTACATAGTTATGTTTTGCAATATATGAAATTAATAACAAAAATGTGACATTACAGGTGACATACCCCTAAAATACTAGAAAAGTTAAGATAAAACTTTTGTACATCAATATTTAAACAAACTATTAAGGGTTGATCGAAGTCTATATATAGAAATGTGGTTTTACGTTTACATTTAAATTGCAATTTGTTTTTGGGAGGCAGCAATACTTGTTCTGTTGTTTAGCAATGATTTAATGCGGAGGGTTATATAGTCCCAAATGTTTGAATAAATGATGTTTGATTATTTTACTCAAATTTTACATAAAAATTTTTTTTATTTATTTATTTTTGTTTGTTTGTTAAGTTCCTGCAGAAGCTGGTGATTGTCCTATATTCAAGTTCATGAAAAAATTCTAATGAGAATATGATGTTAAAATGATATCTTAAAAACAGATCTGTTATTTTCATACATTTGTCATCATCGTATAAATACAGTTTTTCTGAATTTACTATTTTAATGAATGTTAAGGCAAAGTGATTCTTTTTATTTATTAAGTTAACTTTTAACAGTATTTCTCAAATATTATCTCAAAAGGATAATATTCTGAATGTTAAATTTGCTTTGGGATCAAAGTGATCCAAAATATAACAATGACTTAATTACACCAAATATCTCCTAACACCAGAAATGTATTGTAGTTTAACAACACTGCAGGTGTGCATGAGGTCACCTGAGTTCACTTTATTTGCCCTTTGATTATTTGACAGTAAGCACTTATAGAGTTGTGTTACTTCACTGAGTCTGATAAGTGTGAGATTCCATCTCGCTTTTCTTCAGAAGCTCTTCAGTGATATAAAAAACCTCTCTATTTGCTTAACTGATTTATTGCTAAAAGAAATGTACAAATGTGTAGAATGTATAGTTGAAGCATTTTAGTTCTGTAATAATGTGGACTTATTATGTAAAACAATAAATTAGTCTTTTTCCAAACTTTCACCAATAGACTACTTTAACTTATTTCAAGATTTCTTTATTTATAAAGACTATATACAAAAATTACAGGAACAGTCCGAGTAAGAAGATTCTTCTCAAAATGTATTTGGCCTTGAGCTAGTCTAGTTTAAAAGACGTCAAACTGCAGCAGCTGCAGGTAGCAGATGAGTTCAACCTGTGACCAGGCATTTAAGTATGGAAATTGAAGATACAGCCATGTTTTTGGTCATCTTATTTGGCTGTACACAGTTTTAGAATAGCAATCTTTTAGCCTGTTGGACCAATGTCATCTGTCGACATTATGTCCCGGATTTCCAACTAACCTTTGAAATAAAAGATGTTCTTAGAACAACATGTTTTACATATGAAATGATGATGTACGAACATCAAAAATGTATTTTGAGATGTTTTGAATGCTGGTCAGTAGAGCTTTTTACTTAAAGAACAAAGAAACTATGACTGCATTACTTTAAAGTGTTACATCAGATTTCCTGTTATAAATATTGACACAAAATCTGCCACATCCTCATGGATGTATGACAAGGGTTTTAGGCAACATTCACTGCAGTGAATGTATAATCTTGCATCTAAAAGCCCTGGAACAGTTAAATTCCTCGATCGAAAAAGCTGTTAAAATGTAAAGTATATCCCATGAGACACGAGTTTAATCCTCAACAGAGGATTGGTTTTTCCTGACAAAATTTCAACTAAAAGCAATACCTCTCTGTTTTTTAACATCTGTTAAGTAAATTGTGGTATTGGTTTCTGTTTGAAAGCTTCTCAGAGAGTTGATGTCTGTTACTTGCCCAATATGGCCCATGGGTTTGAAAGACAATACACTTAAATAGAGAAAGTCAATCTGCCCTTTGCTTCAATTGTGGCGTTAAAATGTTTCTGTGGTGGATTTCTCTATGCTAGTTTGTTGGTGACACTCACACCGGTTAGTTCCAGTAATTTAGTCATTCGAACACATTGACTTTGTCTTTTCTGAGATCTTGGTGGAACAAATTCTGATTTTATAAGGTACTGCTATACATATATATATATATATATATATATGGAGAAAAATAGAATAACTTTTATAACTGTTGTTGGTTTCTTTTTTGTTATTATCTGTCGTATTTAAATTGAGTTCAAGAACAGAAACAGCAGAATGAGAGCTATAAAGAAAGGGCATCTCTATTCAGACACCTTGTGGAATTTACAGAGACAAATATATTGAAAGTTGTGATGAAGAGGGAATGTTAATATTTCCTTAGAATAAGTTAATATGGTTTTCTGTACTGCTCTTAGGTAAATGTTAGTATCAAACAAATTATTTGGAGCTTGTCCTCCAAGTCCATATTAGAAATTGTTTTAATTTTACTAGCACATTATATCTTAATAATGTAAATAATACAATATAGTCCAAAGATAGTACATTAATTGTAGATAGACTTTAAAAGAATAGAAAAACATGATATTGATTTATATTAACACAGTTGTACTTTCTGAACTATTTTTATGGATATTTCAGGACCGCCCCTTAGTCAACCATTTGGTTTTTCGAATAGAGAACACTTATTAAAACAATTTTAATTATTTGATTGTTTAATTCACCAGTTAATATAATTTTAAAATAGGTGTTAATTTTATTTTGTATTTGACTACGTCAATCTGTGATTGGAGGCATTCATTTATTACTTTTAAATAGACAAAATTACATAAATAATGTGTGGGGAAAGATAGACATAATCCAGAACATTCAAACGGCAAAAAGGGAATTTAGAAAAAGTGGGATTTGGGTAAAACGAAAACATTTTATAGGGCCATGGTAATAAATGGCACTGCATCTTTAGTTTAATGCCAGTAAATCAAAGCACTTGTTGAATTGGACCTCACTTTATTTAGAACTGAATACATTGAACAAATAAATAAAATGAGGGTTAGTATTACGAGTAAAATACGGGTTTTTAAATGCGCCGTCCCAGTTTACATTCGAAAGATATTTGTCTGAACAGATTAGAGCTTTCCATATGCATAAAGAAACAATCATGACAATTACTTATGCCTGGCACTCTGAGGTCTAATGCTTATTTTTCTTTTATCACACTAAGTAGGTTTTAAGACCCTTTAGTCAAATATGTCTAATTCAGGTCTTTTATAAAGAAGTGTTTGATCATTGCTTTATCGTGTGTGTGTGTGTGTGTGTGTGTGTGTGTGTGTGTGTGTGTGTGTGTGTGTGTGTGTGTGTGTGTGTGTGTGTGTGTGTGTGTGTGTGTGTGTGTGTGTGTGTGTGAGAGTGTGTGTGTGAGAGTGTGTGTGTGAGAGTGTGTGTGTGAGAGTGTGTGTGTGTGAGAGTGTGTGTGTGAGAGTGTGTGTGAGAGTGTGTGTGAGAGTTAGACTCAACCGTTTGCTGTAAAGGAATAATTAGTAGGATGTAAATGTTCATAGCTACTGTATTCGATACATTTCAGGGGAAATGCATTTCAGGTGGAAAAGCTTAAATGGGAGTCTTTGGGAAAGTCCCCAGCTCACTAAGTCTTTAAATGGGACATGGCTGTTTTCTGTATAGTACTACCAAAATCCCTATTAATAATCCTTCATTCTGATCTGAGGTTCTTAACAGCAAATATGACGTATGAGCACAAGCCGTCTCTTTTTATGCAAGAAAATATGTTCACATCAAGGAGTCAGGGAGATGTTTAAATGCATCAGGATTATAAAGTAATATTGAAAAGATTATAAATGATAAGGGAGTGTTCTAAAACATCACGGTTCAAAAAGAGGTAGACAGTAGAGAAATTAAAGGAGTATAACAAAAAGAAGGCCAGATTGAGCAAAATCTAATCTATTTTCATATTTTCTTATTTCATAAACTTGTGACTTCTGATGTGTTTTAATGTTTTGTGTTTTGTATCATATGGCACTGATCAGGGTCGGTCAATAAAGCAGTAAAGCAACCCGAGGCAAACACCTTTTGGGTCACATTTTCCACTGTCTATATTTTGGCATTTCCTAGATATTTTAGCTCTGAGCCATTAGCTTGCTGGATTTTATTGATCACACATTAAAGGATCAGGGACGCTCTTGGTCTTCTTTCCATGTGGGACAGCAATGACCTAAAATGAACTGCTGTCTTTTCTAGATTCCTCCAAAGCTCTGGTGCCTGAAGCCCCCCCAAACCTTTAACTCTTTTCATCAAAAACCTCTGAGATTCATCGTGATATGGGCCATCACTTTTATTTTCATATAAAGTAGGATTTAAGATTATTGGTATAAGCTGCAGAGTTTGGAACATGAATAAATGCTTTTCCTGTTTGTTGTTTAGGTCAGTTGGGTTTCATAGTACATCTGCAGGGTTTTTAAACAGGCCCAATTCCAACAAAAAAAATGAGAACGCATTGATCTTGAAATAAAATCTTATCCTAAAGGAAAATAACACCAGCAGACAATCTGCCTTTTCAGACCTGCCTATATATTCGGAATCAGTTTGGTTTCGTACTTGGCGGTAATCTCATCTCTAAAAAGCATTTTCTCTGCAGGGAAAATGACCAAATACCTTCGTCTTGTGAGACAGTCATGCAAAACTGCAATCAAAGTTTCTCACAGATGGGTAGTGCATCTTTGCCACACATTGGGAGAAATAGAGGTTGTAACCTCTGCTGTCTATCAGATTGCTGGCTTATTTTTGCCTGTCACTTGGTAGATGCAATCAGCCAACAGTTTTTCATCCAGTCACCTCCTCTATTTCTGTCCAATCACAGCAGAGAATGAGCATGGGGGAAAGGTCAAAGATCATTGTCTCTCATTATTTTTTCCTTCTCAAAAGTGGTGAACTAATTTGAAAACTTTGAAGGCTTTCTTAAGGGAAGTGGTTACTGTTGTCTGTGTTATTATTGAAATGACCTACAGTTGCACACCGGGGGGCTGAGTTTGTTGTGGAGTTTAACACACTAAATCGTCTGTACTGTCACTCGGCATCTGTTCAATCTAAGGGAATCTGGCGCAGTGCGTATTAGAGTTATAAATGTCTGAGTGCCTGTCTGAGCATATGTACGCAACTTCGCTGCTGGTTTTGTTAGAGGGCGGTCTTTAGTTGCAAACAAAAGAAAGCTATGTATTTTGCTTATATCAACTTCAGTATCATAGCACAAAAAATATTGCAAATTTCTTTGTGTGAAGGGGAATTATATGTTGTGTAACATTTCATTTTGCAGAGCTGATGTTCTGATCATGGTAAACAGGGATGTCCCTGGAGGAGCATCACATGTGTTTACAGGCTACAGTGACATCAGAGATGCATTTCTGGAGCTTGGTAACAGCAGACATGACAGCCATACCTTCCCACTCTACTGCTAAAAGTATGGCATGTGCCACCCCCCACCTACCCATCCGCTTTGATTTAAACTACATTTGATACATGAATGACACATAGCACAACACAAATGGAGAGAAATTATATTATGTATTTGGTTTGTATTATTTTGCATTGCAGCAATTGTGGGGGGAAAGGAGAGAACGGTTTCTGTGGTAACCACTGGAATACAATTTAGTGGTCATTGAGTGCTTTGGTACAACTAATAGTACTAGCGGTAATGAGCACCAGGCCAAAGGAGAGAAATAAGCATGTAACAAGAATTCCATTCATTCTCCCCGGATCAAAACCGATGACCTAGTTTTTTTCCTCAGGCTTGCACTTCTTTGACAAACCCTTCAACGGGGTGTTGTTTTTCTTTTGACCTGCACATCAATGACAACTGACAGGTCAAAGTTAGCAGACAAGCAGCTGTGAGGTTTGAGAAATGGAATAAAAAACAAGACAAAAATCCACCCTAATTCATTTTGACTGAATTCATAAAAAATTTAGTATATAGATGGATGCTGTGGCAGGAAGGAATAGTTTAGAGAATGCATGTGATGAAGAGGCCACAAATTAATTTGACAAGTATAAATATTCACAGATAAACAAAGCAACCCACTTGTGGAATGACAATAAAAGATGCATTGCAATGGTTCTGAATCACTTTTAAACTTCAAAGAAAATATTCTTTTTGGGCGTATATGTGACCTAACGGCTATTCTGTGATGGCATATTTGATTAAGTCATTCATTGTTGTGAATGAGCCATGTG
This sequence comes from Triplophysa yarkandensis, assembly GCA_033220385.1. NCBI lineage: Eukaryota > Metazoa > Chordata > Actinopteri > Cypriniformes > Nemacheilidae > Triplophysa > Triplophysa yarkandensis. Next base: position 19,198,605 of record CM065654.1, on the reverse strand, counting down.
GTTGGATTTACTGTAACTTTGGCAGGTTTTACAGATTTGTAATTTCTACCGTAACAGTATGTGTAGTGAAGTAACAGTATTACCTAGTTCTAATGACCCTTAAAAGGTCAAAGAGTGCAAAGATATCCAGCTGCCTACCGTGATATTCAACAACTATCAATTCAAAACGAAGAGAGCTCAGACACACATGGATTAATCTCACATTAATTCAGCCTAGATGTAAAAGACAGACTAAATGAAGATGTTAAACACTTTGACCCCTTGTTAATAAGCGTTCATTACACAAGGAAAATGGCCCATCTGTTCGAGGTTCTTGTGAGAGATAAGACATAGCGAATGTCTGAATAGCACATTTAACCTTCATAAATTCTAATACCATACATAAATGTCTTATATAGTGACATCCCTCACAATCATGAGAGCACTTAGCCTCCATCATAAGAAGAAAAGTTGTGGGTTTACATCACTCTATGTTAGTCAGATTCGCTCAAAGAAGGAAGAAAGCTAGTGGCGATGAAAGGTTGTGATGACAGAGCAGGTTCATTATCCTTTGTCTATAATCCAAGTCTCGTCCACCTTAAATATAGCCTATATATATCTGGGTTGCTGAGAGACTATAGGGTCTTGAACTGTTTGAGATCTGCCAAGCTGACTTTTAGATCTCGATCCAGACCCCTCGAGCAGTGCCCTCTCCCGATGGCAATGATTAACGGATATACCATCATCTCCCATCGTTAGACTTGCCCCCTTCTGAGAATACGCCATGAACTAACCAGCCAGAATCTGAATGACCTGTTCTCTCCTCCCACTTCTATGCCCTGGCTGCCAGTCAAACTCCACCAGTTCATCCAAGACCAAGAAATCACCACCAGGGTAGTGATAGCAGACGGCCAGGCCTATGATCCCAGCTGCTCTGGGGCTAAAAAGATGGAGAAAGAGTGGGGATAGCATAGCTGAGTTTGGTCGCCATACACAGCCTTAGCAATTGCCCTATTTCTCTCATTCCCTAAAAGCAATAATCCTGTAATCAATTTTGATTTACTTTTGCTGTAAAGTGATGTTTAGATGATGCAAGCCCACATAAATATTATACAGGGGTTTGGGGCTGAACTGGCAATGACTCTTTGGCATCTTTTACAATAGACACATGTCTGAAAGCATGTTTTTTCATTATCCAAGAGTGAACATACAGTCACCCTTCATTGGCTGAATTATTATGGACTTTATTCCAATTTTAGTCTGGAGAGGCAACGGCCACTGCTAACAGGCTAGCACATATAAAGCCTGGTGACACTTATGGTCTTGGTTACAGCTGTAATTGAACCAAATGGGAATCACCAGTGCCACAGTTCACACCCTGTCAGTGTTTACATGCTGATTCACCGGAGACCGTGATTATAGTCTACTTCAAACAGTCCCACCAAAATCCACACTAGCCCTTGGATGCTGAGATGGTGGAACTTGGCCTAGAGATGTTCTTAGGTGCAAAGAAAGAACATGTGGAATGCACAAGCCACTGAGGCGGCATTCTACAGATTTCTTCTCGTGGGTTTTGAGGAACTAGCTAGTTATGGGAAGTCTATAAATTGTCAGGGAGCTTCGGCAAAGCATCTGTGAAAGGATTAGGAGCTGTTTCTGTATAAATAATGGTTTACAAACAAATTAGGGCAGTTGTAGTAGCAATCCTTCACAAGGTTGTTGAGCCTGTCGATTGAGCTCCTGAGATGTGTCCAAGTTATTTGGGAGAACAGTGCTAATTATTAAACAAGGTTTACTGCATATTGTAAAGTAAATCAATACCATATATTCCGTTTGTAATGGCGCATTAAAGTTTCCATACATCCACTCTGTAAAGCTTCCCATGGATTACACAACACTTAAATTCTAACTCTGCAAAACAAAAGCAAAAACAAGCTTGTAAACACATAAGCCTGCGTGCAGGAGGTCGAGTTTTGTGGTCTATCTTTCCAAGGCCAATCACCATCTATCAGCTTCCGTATCGACGTGGTCTAATTGTAGAGCACACTTGATCCTGATCTTTAAGAATCCCTGCAGGGAGAGTAAGCAAGACTATTCATTTTTCTGGGGCCTCCGCTCTAACAGGTCCACCCCTCTGGAGGAGCCAGACATGGTATTCAGAGATGCTTAAAAGGGTAACTCCATGTTCTTGTGGAAGAATAATAGCAGAGATGGTAATGAATGGTTTATGATTGCAGCTTTTCTCTCTCCCTACATGAAGATCTATAGATCATTGTAGATTCAATAATCCCTTTTAAAAGATGTGACACAGCCTTTAGTGGGTTTATTGTGTTTGTTTAGCCTTCTCATTGTCAAAGAGTTATCTGCCACAAAGAGGTGGCCAGCAGTTTAATTCCTTCATAATTTGCAACATGGTAGAGACATGACTTTCTTTTCAGCTAAGCTTTCTTTGAAACAATATGTTAAGGAAGATATTGCCTCATGCAGACGTTTCTAATTAATAAAGAATATTAAATGATGTTAGTCCTGTTTTGCTTAAATGTAACTTAAATTGGAACGGTGGAATTCATTACACATCTTGCAATGTTTGGAAAATCTCTTAATAGGGCATTTATTTAGAAGCTGAGAGCACTTTTCATTGTAATTATTTTCAACATTTTGTGTTTAAAAATTAATTACACTAAATTAGCACATTAAATAGAAGGCCACAGTAACGCATAATGATGCATTATTTTCCTAAGATGGATGACAGACAGCAGGCTTAAACAGTTCACAAAGATTGCACGTTTGTCTGATGAATAATATTTTGGTCACTCCTTTACACCTTTGAGAAACACTTGTTTGTTTGACTCAGGAAAGCCGTCTTGCAAATGTCGAACTAAAACAGGAGGGAGTGCAGAAAAAGTGCTGTCGAGGCTGGTAATTGGAGAGGAACAAGGCACTGCTTCACTGTCAATTCAGCAAGCCGGTCCCCAGACAGTAAAACAACATCCCTGACAGGGAACAATAAACACTTCTTGTGTAACAATTCGTAAACATGTGTCCTGAGGGTCATACTTTATTTTGAGGGCCTTTTCTGCAGTCGTTGAACTGCTAATATAGACAGCAGGATTCCTGCTGATGCCTCCAGCCAAAAGAAAGAGACAAATCAACTCGTTCTCTACACGTTCACCCGAGTGCGGCCTATAACTGTGATCGCAGCAAAATTTCATTAATCACAAACCCTTGTGCCCGCTAGACAAGAACTTGACTTGCACTTCCAAGAGCGCTAAATCATCCTATGAAAAATATTATAACTATTTTTCTTTCGGCTCTATTTTTCTTTCTCTCTGCAGTTCTTTTCATCAAAACACCATTAAGTCTTAAAAGGTGCATGTGTCAGCAGTTTAACAATACTTATATGTCCAAAACATGTACAAATCTGAACCCCACTATTTTTGTGTTCACTCTTCTGTCTCGCCACTCGAGGGTAAGGGCAAGGAGCTGATAAGCCCTCCCGCCAATCACCTCCATCCTTCGTGTGTAATAGTGGCCCTACAAATGTTTAATCGCGCCCTCCTGAATGCTCTCCGTCACAAACTCTCTGACTCCAATCCATCAAGCAAGCATTTAGACATCACAGAGTGTAGTTGGCAGGGCCGAGTCTGGGAAATTCAATAGGAGCTGTCCAAAGGCTTGACATTCTCCTTAAAGGACAACACTTTCAATCATATCATGTAAATAGGAACGACCATTGACACTGTGTTTCATGCCTTTAATGTGTCGGGCATGATGGATGCAGATCCTACTCTACATTTCATCACATCGATATGAATTTCTGTCCTCGGATTGAAGCTGTCTTTATCCTGTGATACACATTCCAGCGATTCTGGGAAGTGACGCTTGGTTTAACCTCAATTGTTACAGTTAAGGTACTAAACCTTTATTTTCAACCCGACGTGAGCTTACAAAGGTTTTAGATGTGCAGCCACAGCATGTATGTATTCATACAGAACTTTTCAGTGCTGTTTTCAAGCACCAGTGTTGTCAGATTGTTTTTCTGAATGCAGAATAGGGACTCGTTCTGATAACAGCTGCAAGGGGGTGTGAGATTTCACTAATGCAGTCTCTAATTACTCATGTATTCCTTTGCTCAGCACTCTATAGGCTTAGATGCAGCAGTTCCCCGTTCACTTTCCGATTATGGCCTCTACTTTCCCTATGGGACCAATAGCAACTCCAACTCTATTAGGTCCGACAGCACTTACCAATATGAACTACTCAATAACAACAAGAAGAAATGCAGCGTGCTCTGTTAGCAAAAATAAAAAAATAAAAAATCTCTTTCCATTACCCGTGTTTTCGTTCTAATATGTCTGTGCCAGTATGAAGACACCCCAGTGTAATACTTCGGATAATGATATGAGATGAATCAGTGTTTTATGACCCCTCCGGTCAGGTAAATCGCACCAGCCTCTCCTTTTTTCATTATTTTAGTGACTTATACACACATCAATACCAGCCGCCTGATTGTTGAGAAATTATTAAGTCTGAGGGCACTTTACCCCTCTCCAATTGAAAGACACTCACATTGAGGTTGGTTTGATTTTGATGAAGTTATTAAATCTGTTTGGTTGTTTTGCAAAACTCTGTGGATAGCAAAGGAGTGGACTTCATAGACCACGACAACCGAGAGGCCACTTAACATCTATGCACACAACCTCACTATATGCAAGCTTGTGGTATCAGTGGACATCATGTTTAATTGATGCCTTGTCTGTGTGATAATTGACAGTGGGGCAGTGGAGTGGACAGGTGCCATCTGAATCCTCTCCTTTCCACTTTTTGTGAAATTCTCAATGCTCAGGTGTTAATTTATGCTTTCGCACCATTTTTCACCCAGGCTTCACTATCAGGGACCCCAACTCTCTCTATGGATCAATCTCATTTACTGGTGAGCATATATAACACTCACTCTTTCTCTGAAAGGAAGGGCATGATAATGCCATGCTAGTGTAAAACATGCCATGGGTAGAAGGATTTAAATTTCTATCACACTTCCAAAGAGGCATTATGGGAATCTGGCCAGCATGTAGATTAATTCCCTCAACCAAAAGGAACATTTTGTTATAATATACTAATTTTTAACCCGTGTAACTTTTTAATTTAAATTATTAACTTCAGTTTTCTGTTTACTCTAGTAATACTAACAAAAATTTTATTTTAAGTTAGAAATGCACAATGAAGGCAACTCCCCTCCTTCCCTTTCTTTCTTCCTCCCTTAACTGGTATGGCTGGACAAAAAGGAGTCAGTGGCGAACGATTTTTGGTTACCAACATTCTTGACGTCAAATGTGTTAACTTTCCTGTACCGTTATTGTGCCGTAATTTAGTTCATGACACTGTCGACATTTCAGGTCAATTAGACCTGATATAGCATGTGCTTTATTATAATACTATGTAATGCAGGCAATAATACGGAAACATTAAACCTCATTCTCCATCAGCTGCCACTCAGAGTTGCCATGCGAGATTGGAAATCGTGGCATGCAAATTGCATTCAGCAAAAATTTTTTGGCTGTGTTTGCGCCATAACCTGATTTGCATAATTCCTTCAGGTTTTAATTGAGGGTTCTAAAACAACGCAGACAGCACATAAAAATAAACCCTGATATCAGTGAGTGCGATTCAGTTTTTAGCAAATTCACCTCTTAATGATGACGATTATCTGCAGTTTGAGAATGTTAGCAGCGAGGTGGTGTAGCGTGCTAGAAAATGGTGCAAGGTAAGTGACAGGGAATTAAGGTTTGTGGCTGTGTGAGTTACTAGGTTGAGTTTCTCTGGAGTTGTTGTTGTTGACTGGATGACAGTTGATAGCACAGTGAACACTGGGACTCCCATTTATTATTAATGGCCTGTGTGTCACGGCTGTCACTTCCCATAGTTTTAGCATTTCCTTCAAAAAGAGCACACGACGATATAGCAACTTGCACACACAAATACGCACACATCTGTTTCCTAAACTGACCTCGCGCAAGTTTCTGGCTTCCATTTAGTGACGAGGGGCTACTTTTAAGATGTGGCTCTCTTGATGTGTTGAGGCAGAGGGAATGAAAGCAGATGCTGGTTCAAAGGACTCCAAACCTTGTGGGGGACAGATTCTTTGCTCCAAAAGACCACATTTTCACAGTGGAGACTCTTATGAATCAACCGCAAACCTATTGGCAGCTTGAAAGACAGAGTGCGAGAGAGGATAAATGAGACGTGATATTAAATTACTTTTTAATTCATATTCAATACGGGATAGGAGACGTAAGGATAGTCTGCAATTACATTGTCTCATGTTTGAATTGCACTTTAATGATTGGCCAACTTCAAAAAGATTTGAACTTCTTCATGGTGAGGTTACTCACTGGGAAGAAAAATCACTAATGAGATGTCTATAATATCTCAGTTGTTTCTTTCTGTCTATGATAAAGTAAAAAATTGAGAGTTCTGCTTAAAGTCTGCATTAAACTGAAGTTGTGGTGGTGTTTTCCAAACTGATAAATGTTATGCACAGATGTCATTTGGAGGGTAATAGAAAGTTTAGATGAAATGTCAATTACTGAATTACTGAATCTTATGGCTACTATTAAGGCGATAGTTTACCAATAATAATCATTAATAATAATCAATTATAATTATCTACTCCACAACCAACACAAAATATTTGGCAAAAAAAAACATTTGTTATGGTCCTCATACAAAGGGTGCTAAAATATGACAAAATCATAGTTGATTATTTCTTTCAATAATAAAATCATTGATTATTAAACATGATTACTCAACTTACTTTAAATAAAAATGCAAGACCAGATTTAATAAAGTATTAAATCTTTTGTATTTTAAATAATACTAATATTTTATACTAATATAAAACTGAAAGGAAATAAACATTATTAATTTTTATTTATTAGTTCAGTTTATTTTATTAGATGTCGGAATCCAAAGTGGAAATCAATTGTGATTAATTGCAAAGCCTGACCTCATACAGGGTACGCTCACAAAGCCAGTTCTAGTCATTGGGACCAACAGTTTCAGAAAGACATACAGGAAAAAAAAAATGGGTTATATACTCAAGCTTGTCATGTTAAACCTCTATGACTTTTTTTTCACAGAACACAAAAGAATATATTCTTAAGAAAGTGTGTAACCAAACGCTAGTTCCAGCCTTTTAATTTTATTGGGTGAAAAGGGTGAGTAATGATAATACACTTTTGAATTTTGGAAAACATCCATGCTTTAATTTCCTCAGGACTCAAAGCCTAGAGATGTAATATTTTTCAGTATTACCTTTAAACATTTCTTCCGAGACCAAATATGTTACCAGAGCTGTAAATATTTTTTTTTAGTTATTTTGTCTCTTACTAAAGTGTATGAAAAAAACATCATATATTTTAACAATGACACTGTTGTGGGAAGAGAAGGCTGTTTGGCATTTAAACAATTTTATAGAATAGTTGAATGTAGACCAAGGGGAGGGGGTTAACTTATAAACTCAAGATTAAAAAAAATTTGTCTTGCATTTTATTGACTCATTTGCTTAAACACATTATAATACTCCCCCTGTATTAACCACCTAACAAACATTTTACGTTATAAGACCTTTTATTGTTTCTTTAAGGATTTGCTTGATCACATGTCAATCTGCATCGTGTAAGACATTGTTTTGCTTAACATCGCCTAAAAAATTAAGAGAGAAGATGGGGATAATGTAGGTTTGATGTGACTTGGCTCCGAGATGTAAAATATAGAGAAAGTAATCCTGTGGAAGCAACAAGTGTAATAAGTCACTTCCAATATATACCTATAAAACCTTGGGTGAATGGGAATTAAAACAATTTAGTACATTGTAAAATCTGGGAAGAAAAGCACCAATACTAAAGTAGTATTGGAAAAAATTGTGTTCATACCTCACAACTTTCCTTACAGCATGAATAGGCGGAGTGAATGAGTTAAAGATCAGTGTTGTCTTGTCACTTATCTGTGTATTCTGTAGAAAAAGCTTAAAGTATGACAGCAACAAAGAAAGAAGAACACATAAGAAATTCAAACACACTAAGATGCCACAAAAAGGAAAGAAATGAGATAGGTTAAGGAAATTAATAAAAGGGGTCTGGGTGTGACAAATATTATGAATCTGTTTGTGATGTTATTGTTTTGATTCTTTAATTCTTGTTAATTTTGTTGATTTAAAAAAAATGGGACACCCCCCAAAATTAGGATGGTGAGGGGCTTAGAGTAATGTCTAGTGGACAAAAATAAGCTTGACTGTCGTTTGAGATTACGCAAAACTACTTATAAAAACCCGCATTTTATCACGATTCAAACAGAAACCAATTAGTCAGTTGTCTTTGGAATTACATTTATTCAGGTTTACGCTGCTACAGTCAATTAGCTATTCCTTATAGTTGGGTTACATGATATGAAAGGGCCGGGTTGGCGATTTCTTCATTATGCTTTAGACAATAGAGTCGGGCTGTATAGCAAGACAACCTTGTAGCCAATCAGCAGTAAGGTGCACAAGATGGACATTAAATGAGCACTGAAGAAAGCGGTTGGGCATGTTTGTTTTTATGATTTGAACATTCCCAAATGACTATGAGAAATCGCTGATCCAGCCTTTAAGCGTGCAGAAAGATGCTTGAATGAAGTACAACCAAATTTACAGGCGTGAATCCAAGCTCCTGCAGAGTCAACTGAAAATGTGATAGACATAAATGTTGGAATTCTAATTATAGTGAGGTGACCTTTACTTATAAGGATGGGTTTAAATCTATGATGTATTTTAATTATCAGTTTGGGGTAATGGCAATGATGTCCCATTGTCTTTGTGGCAAAGGAAGGCAGACAACCTGGAAAAATGTTATCTTGACTCTGTCGTTGAGGTGGATAGGAAAAATTTCTCTGAAAATGAGCAGTGGCATTTAATTAAATTGAATGCTGCTGGGCTGAGTTGTTGCCAAACGGGCAGACTTTGAATTAAAAAGTGGGTTTTGGCATGGAAGACAAGGTAGAGTTTGCGGTCAAGGAGAGACCAGACAAAGGCATCTCATCAGGTAAATCAGGGCTGACTTTTATTTCTTCAGGTGACAACGCTGGGTGGCCTTCTCAGGCCGAAGAACAGTAAGGCGTCCTGACAGAATGTCTCACAAGGGCACATTGGGGCGGAGGAGTGGTGCTCTCTGTAATGACTCTTGAATGTGTGTGTGTATAGCCCTATAAAATATATATCCTATCTTTTTCTAGACATTGTTTATGTTTTTAGTATAATTGTTATATTTTCGAACACAGACAATAATGTCAATACTTTAGTATTTTCAGGGTATATACTAAAATGTTTTAACTGTATTAAGGTTACTATTAAAGAATACTACAGTGTTTGCTATTATTTTTAAATTTACCCTGGTTGTTTCTCATAGTATAGTATTACAATTGTACACTACAATATAGCACACTTTAAAATACTTTAGATATACTTAATCAATAAAGTAGAATCTTAAAATAAAAGTATTGTTAATATGTTATATTTATGAGTGTATAGTAGCCTGCTCAAGGACACTTTAGTCATTGTCTGCTGTCATAGGGATTCGAGCTCACAACCTTATACTTAAAAGTCTTGAAGGTTCTAACCACCAGGCCATAACTGACATTTGTAGCTATGTATCTGTAGAGTTATATTTAAGTGTTACACCCAACCCTGAGTTTCTCTGGAACACAGCAGACCGATTTGAAAATATTCTGTTGAAAGGCATTCTCTGAAATGTGTAAACATTGTAAAATTTAATTCAGACTATATGATTCGCTTTGTTGGTTTGGCTGTTTGTTTGGAGTCTGGAAATCAACCATGGCTTCATTAGGTGGTGGAAGCTGTGAGGTTTTTGCATCCTCTGTGTGTTCTCCAGATGCCCGCTGATGGACCACTGCTGGCAGAGGTGTTGGCCTCACATTTGCCTCCATCAGGGACACAAATATCACAGTATCAGTCACACTTCACTTCACATTAAGTCTGTCTAATTAAGGCAGAATAAGGAGATGGCTGCTAGTATAGGGACACATCCAGACAGCGCCGCTATTCCATTACTGCATGTCAGCGCCATTTTGTAAAACAACCCAGTCAGCAACTGCTTTATGTCTTGCAGATGTTAGCTTTTTTGGGCCATTTCAATTTTAGTTTTTATATGTTTTGAACCATTATTTTTTCTGTTAAAGACAACATTTCTATTCTTCCAATGTTTCAGTGTAGTGGAAAAACAGCTGCTGTTCTGCACGGTCCAGACCCTGACTTTTGGATTTATGTTGGAGAAAGCCAGGAGACCACGGGGGTTAATTAAAATTGTAATTGCTGTTATTAAAACCCTCTTCCCATTTCTCTTCCTTTTCATTTTCCGACACTACTTGCACAGCTCACTCTTTTTGGCATATGGAGCTCCTATAAAAAGATGTGGGCTTGATTCTCTTCCAGATGTTCTGGTTAATCATCTGTCCAAAAAGAAAACACTTTATAGGCATTCCAAATATTTACATGCCGATCGCTCGTGTTGCAGGTTTTAGCCCCTTGGGTTGGACCCAAGCACAGTGAATCTGTGAAGTCTTGATACACTCAGCCTTAACCGCCCCTCAGAAGCAGATGCTCTTTTGTGCGAGCGTAGTTCAAATTCAGGAATTTTATTAGGTGTTTAACGCAGTCGTAATCTAGGCAGCTCTGAGCTTACAGGCTGCCGTGCTGCTGCCAGCACACAGTGTCATGAGTACTCTGCTATCCTCGATGGAGAATGCCCAAGGAGCTTAAAGTGATATAAATGTTTTTGACTGACAGCGGTAATCTGCTCGATGACAAATAACCTCCTTTGAAGTCGATACCGCGTCGAATAGGGTACAAGTTTTGTATTACAAAAATGTCCCGTGCTTGAAAAAACCACCACACAATGTCAAAGTGACAATCTGAACTCTGTTGCTATTAGTGGAAAGGGCGTCCGCCATGCTTATCTGAATAAGAATGTCATGCCTGCTTAAATCTGCGTCCCGTGGTAACTTGGCACGTCAATGACGGTGGAGAAAATGGCAAGTAAATTCTGTTCAAATGAACATTTTTCTTGTCCAATGCATGCCACGATACATCACAATTCAACACCCGGGCCCAGAGTAATATATAAAGTTAGGTGGCTGTCTTGTTGCAAAAATGAAAATGTACTTCTAAGAAATGAGCAATTTCCCCATGGAGGTATTGAAAATTCAAAGGGACTGTCTGTGGGTGACCTGTCATCAATCACCGTGATGGCGCTAGGGGCCTGAGAGAGCGGCCGTCCATTGACAGGTGCTACCCAATGCTTAATGGCACCCGGCAAACACAGGGCCGCACAGAGGTAAGGCAATAGGACTGTTAATTGCTCTGGCTCGGCTCTGGAATACAGAAAGCAGCTGGTTGCAGGCGCAGGACGTCTGCAGTCTCTCCTGCTTTCATTTCCCTGCTGGATCCCAGGGATGCCGCGCAGATTGCGTGCCCAAACCAATTGCTTTCGGCCCTTCCAATACTTATTGAAGCCGGAGCCTCTGACATGTGACAATAAGAGATACTGGCAGCTGGAAAGCTATGGCTCATTTTGTAGGTTAAAAAGCCCTTCAGATAATGACCGGGCGAATGAGAACAAGATAGAGGCGCCTTTTATTTCAGTCAGGTGTACCGATTTGAATTCCAGGCTTATATCTTTATTTTGCTGAAATGAAGCAAAAATGTCAATGTATGACTGCTGCGTGGGATATTTTCTTTTATAGCGCAAAGGAAGACATTTTAAATGCATGAATATCCCTCATTGCAAAAGTGTTGTGTACATTCTCCATCACAAACCCTTTTTAAATCGCGCCATTTAGATCTCATGAACGGTTTTAAAACCTTTGCACTCAGATGTGCGCATGTCTCTTCTTATTTGTTTCGTGCATTAATAGTGAAAAAATGCATTAATATTCTTGGAAGCCGAATTCTCTCTTCTCCGCTAAGCCGTATTTCCATTCCAAATGTCGTCTTCTTTGGAAGAGCTTTTATTGATGTATGACTGTGTCAGACTCTTCATTTCTGGAGTCTTTAAATGCAGATGCGCATAGGTTATAATGGGGCTTTGTTAGCATGCCGCATCCCCCGCATACATGAGTGAGAGAGACACAGAAAGAGAAAGCGAGCGAGTGTGAGGTTGTTCTCATTGTGTGCAAACCTCTTCACCATCTGCAGGCTGGGCGTGTGGCTCCCTGTCGATGACTCCTGATGAGGGCCAGATGTTCACTCTGTCTGCAGTGTGTTCCAGCAGGAGCTTCAAGGCTAACATGTTACTCACTCACGCCTGTGGGTTTCGTTGAATGTGTGTGTCGGTATTTACTGTTAAATCACAGTTAACATTTTTTGGTGGTTTTTACTTTCCGCCCTCCATATTTTTGATCACAAAAAATGTAAGGTTTTTTAGATAAAAATACCGTTTCGAGTTGTGGAAGTGATCAGTGTTGAGGTTTTGGGGGCGGCAATGATAGCAGAAATGTGCATTTAGATAATGTTTTAAATACAATGGTAAAGTGTGTGTGCAATGGAACAGTAATGATATTACACTCTACTGCCATAGTTTTTAATTTGACCAGTTTTTATCTTGTTTCGCAATGCAAATATATCATTTTCTTGATTTTGATATTTCCCCAAGATTTTAAATCTTGTTTTTCGAAAAGGTAAAGTAAAGAGTTATTATTATATTATAGTTATTTTTATTTATCAATACTTTTTGTTTTTATTTAACTGATATTTCTGTTAATGCTAAATATTTGCTTAAACAACTGTAAAAATGAATGCAAAAAAAATCCTTCATAATGATAATACATTTGTGGGGGCTAAAAAATAAACTTGAATTTACATCTTTAATACTGAAGTTTTTACTTCAAAAACGGAATTTAATATCTTAATGTCACTCCTCTTGTCAAGTTAATACATCTGTGCTTATTTTAAGATATTTCTACTTCCGAGCCGAACAAAAATACTAAGAAGTAATGTTGTTTGTGGTGCAGCAGTAAATTTATTTTCATTCATTCAAATTTGCCTTTGCATTGACTATCTGATCTATCGGACTTTCTTTAGCATCCTGTAATGTCTGGTTAGTGAGGAAATCTTGACAAAGCTCTTTGACTGAAATAATGTTTACGGGTAGCTGTAACAAGCTTTGCTTCTTGCTGCGTTCATGCATGGTGGTCTTTATCTATGATACTGGACCCTGCAGGGTGCTAGTATAAAATTAAGTGGAAGTTTACAAGACTGCTGTGTTGATCCTGGACACGGGGATAAGGAAAATGCCTGACCTTTCATGCAGCTTACCGTTGTTTTTTTGTCAGCTCACGAAAAAAATGAACTAACCGAACAAGTTCTAAAAAAAAGTAATTTAATACAACCACTTATACATCCATCTTTCTCTTGCTACATGATGATGATGCATTTGGTTGGCGATTGGGAAAAAAACATGCAAGCATAACCCTGTGCACTTTTTCAATCAGGTGTGCAAGCGGGTTTGGACCGAGGCTGTGGGAAATATCTTTGATGGAAACTCTTCTCTTTGATTTTCTCCAAAGCTCTTTCTCAGCGTGACAGACCAGGTCAACAACAGCTGCGGGGATTCTTCTTAATTATAAAAAAACATGCTGTTTGAAGGGAGAGGAAAAAAGAAAGAAAAATACTTTAGGTCTCGCCCGCGGTGCATACTGATATAATTTTCATAGTAATGAATCCTGGTTGATATTCTCTGAAGTAAAGGTGAAATTATAAAAGGATAAGTGGGGGAGGGCAGGTGCTGTGATGAGGGGAAGAGTCTTAATTAATCTTGCCGTTTGCTCGGAGGGAGAGGGTCACATTACATACATTAAATAGCAGATCTGTTTGAATTCTACCTGAAGAGAAAGATTGAGGAAAAGCTTCGTTTTAGGGTCTTACTGATTAACACACCGGTGAGTTTTGTTCAATTATAAAAATAAAAGTCCTTTCTGAGACTTCTTTTTATCTACTTAAAACCTGATGTCCAAAAAACTTTTTTGCTGCAAAGAGTTTTTTTTAACAATATGATTTTACAGACTGCAATAGCGGAAAATATAAAACATTCTTTTAACAAATGTATGCCAAAAGTTTGTTGTTGAATCAAAAATGAATAAATGGTACATTCCCATTTAAGTTGTTCCAAATAAGTATGTTTTTTCCTAATGAACACAGATAAAGATATATCTCCTGTTTGAGTAGTTAATGGGTCTTAATGTTACAAGCATTTACCTAATGTCATGGGTAAAATGGACTAACAATAAACAATACTAGTGCAGCATTTTTTATTAATAGTTTGTCCATTTCTGTTTTTACTAATACATTTAAAAATCAAAATCAAAAGTTCTCCTTTTAACATTAATAAATGCACCATGAACTAACATGAATAACTATATTGATTTAAGCTAGCATTAAAAAGGATTCAAAAAAATTATTAATCGTTAATTTATGGTAGTTCACAGTAATTGCATTAACGAATAGCACGTCATCAAATGGTTCAAAAATCTAAACTGATTTTAAAAACCAATAGAGTAATATCTTATAGACATTTTGTTTTTTGGATGAACTATCACTATAATAAGTTCGTTAATAAGAGAACACTGTGGGTGTAATGTGAAAATAAGTGTAACACTGTCACAGCATACATTTTTGACTTTTGTTTTTACAAATGGAAAAGAATGTTCTTCTGTCTCACCATAATGTGCAGAGATGTTCATTGGTTGAGTTTTCCCGCTAGTGTAAACACTGTGGCTCTGTGGTGCTTTCTTCATTACTCTTGGATTGTTTTAAGTAGGTCTGGTGATGCCTTGCGCACCTGGTAAGCTCCCACCAGCGAGTTGTCGACCGTTGAGTTTGTCGAAAACAAATATGAAAGTAACCAAACAAAAAATATTCAACTTTTGTATGGTGGTAAGCACAAATGAATACACCTACATTACACACCCTATACATTTGATTTGTTCTTTATTTGCATTAAGCAAACCGCTAGGGGTGAAACTATATGTTTGATTTTATTGTTGAGGCTGCGTCTTAAACTCTGTTTTTGTATAAAGCATGATCAGAGGATAATCTGTGTTATAAATAGCATGTTCATTATTTCATTATTACTTACTCTATTCCAGTTTGTGATCAAAACAAAATTTGTGTGATATTAAAGTCTTTTCATCTGAGAGATTTATGAGCAATTGGCCATGTGTTCTATGACCCATTAGCCTACATGCATTCAGAAATGCTAAATTGCTAAAGGATTAAGCGAAGTGTTAATGCTGTCTGTTTTCATACTGATTGCCTTCAGGTCGGAAAAATCCTGCTATGAGAGAAGTATAATGAGGCAAGAGATGTTTGATCGATGGCTCTAGTTTAATGTGAAAATGAAACAGTTTGGTCACCGCAGCACTTTTGCTTTATCTATTGTGTGCTGAGACATGCTGTAAATTGAAGTAGCATGGCTATCCAACCAGGATCATATACTGCGAAAATCCAGAGGTGTTATATTACTCATATCTTACACTGACATGAAACAATGTGAGGAATGTGAATCAAAGATCCAATAAAAAGATGTCACAGAAGTTGTGGTGCTTGTGATATACAGTGTTAATTGTTGTTTAACTGCCAAACAGTTGGATCTCAGGACATAAAATATAATGTAAGATACACCTTCTTAATTGTATATTTCAAACACAATAAAGAAAAAATCAGTTTGAACTTTTATAATATAAAAAAACTAAACACGTTCTAAAATCTGGTTTAAATGTTTAACATCAGGATTTTCAATGATTAGTTTAAAATAAAAAAAATAAAAAAGGTAAAACCACACAAGCATGCACTATTTGTATCGGTAAGATTTGTTTCATCTGCACTCTATAGACGTCACATTTTATTATATAGTATTATACAGTTTATAAAAACGATATCTTTTGTGTGTGTCAACATTCCAATGCTTCTATATATCGAAACTGTCATGGGATACACTTTTAAAAATAGCTAAAAAGTTCTATTTTTTAAACATGTTTTTGTAGATGTAGGATGTTTTTGGTACCTTTGTTGTAGGCCATGTCTCAAATATATATAAAAATATATTGATATATTGAAGTCTTTGATTTGTGCAAAAGAAACATACAATAGCACTGTGTATCAAAGATTTTAAAGGTTGGCTAAGATTAGTCAACATGCCCAGATCCCTGCTAATACAAACATGTTTCTTCTCTCTCGTCTAAAGCTACACTCCAGGTGGCTTATATCTCTGGTGTTATTCCCAACTCTTACAATTAGGAAACGTGAAATGTTATTGCTTCTCTTTTATTTTGCACTTTACGTTTTGTCCCTATTACAATTTTGATGAACTAAATGGAAAAACCACAAGGTATCAGACAGTTTTCAGCAAAGCCTGTAGTGAGGATAATATCGTCACAGCTTGAAATTGGTTATTATGTGCTCAGATCAACTTCAATCTGAGAATTTTTGACTGAAAATATTCAAAACCAGAAAGACAAGTGATAACGTGAGGCAGGAATGACCCATGGAAATGCGAATTCAATGAGAATGACCTGATATTAGCTTGGATGGTTCTTTTCCTTATTCTTTAATGCTGAAGTTGAAAGCTGTGTTTTCATTGAAGCCACTTAATTCGTCGTAGTACATTTCTGACCACCATCATGACCGTAACCACTATTTATGCACCACTTTAAAAGTACATACTTGGAAAAACTGTGGAAAACCTTTTATAAGAATAAACCTAGATAATGGATGGAAACGGCTCTGACACTGGCCTTCAGGAGTCATTGAAATAACCTTTAAATGAATTAAATAAAAACTCCAGTAATGTAGGTAAAGCAAAGGCCACATTAAGCTTTCTTCATGGTTCTGGTGGTTATAAAATAGCAGGCACTGTAGTTGCATAGGTATGTAAGCAGCTCAAGCAATTCTGAGATCTGTGAAGCATAACAGTAAATAAAAGAATGAATAAAAGCAAAGTAAATGAATGTTGTATTATACTGTAAGTCATGCATGAAAGTGAGGATGAAATGTTTCGTTTAGAATATTAATTGGGAATTTGTAATCATGTAATAAATATTCATGTGCTGATTAGCAGGTGTCAGTCCCCTCACAGGTTTGTATTGACTCGAATTAATCTTCTTAAGACTTTAAAAAAACACGTTTGATCAGACGTTTACGGTCATCTAAAATGTCTTTCATAATCTTTACATTGTATAAAGCAGTTGCAACAGTTTGTAAAAAAAAAATTGAAGAGCGAAACATAGGCTACTTTCGAAAATATGAGTTGGCATTTCTAAACATTCATTTTGCCATCATTAGTATTAATCCAGTCTGAATTTTTGTATGCAGTACTGTGAAGAGAATTTTCATAGTACTGTTGCTTTGCAGGCAGGTGCCTTGAAGTGTCTTGAAGGCATGAACACAGGTAATAACAGATAAAATAGATGATGACAACAGATCTCTGTGTGAAGCAGCTGACTTTTGTCAAACTTCTTGTGCATAAAAAATCTGACTGGACTTTTACAAATACTATTAAAATAAATGTTTAGAAATGTTAACATATATTTTCTAATGACACAGTACCCTATATACATAAAATATATACATAAATTAAAAAAAATAATCATTGATGCTGCTGTGCCTAAGACTTTTGCAGAGTACTTTTTATTTCAAGTGGTCTGTGAAAAAACCCCATTTGCATTGACTCCAATGACATTTAGTAATACATACCTCCTATGTCAGAAAAATATATGATCGATGGGACAGACTTCAAAGAGCATATGCATGGACAGATCGTTAAATAGTTGAGAAACATGATAATTTCGGTTCCAATACCCTCGTGGCTCCGTCTGGTCCGCTCTTGGTTTGAATATTCATCCATTTTCTGACGCAACCTGATGAAAATATACATAAAAAGAGGACTTTGAGTAAAAAAAGCAATAATTAACATCTAATCTTATAATTACGGCCATTATAATAGAAATGAAAGAAAGAGAAAATTTATAAGGTCAAGTTAAAGCAATGTACATTAAGCTGGTATTTCGTGCAGCTTTAAATCACAAGAAGGAATTATGTCAGAGAATGATGACTCATTACCTTTCTTTGAAATGTTTATTTTACTGCTCCTTAAAATAGGCCTGTTACACACCATGTTATAAAGCCAGCTGTGTCTAATAAGTCAAGAAAATACACCATTTAGGAATTCAACGTCAGTTTGCAGAAAAGGAACAATGCTGTCTAAGTAGATAGGCTGGACTATCATGGAGGCGTAGGAGTGCTATTGAAAACATGGTTATGTTTAGATGTCAAAAGAGGCTTGTTGGTTTTTTTTGCTGATCAAGAACCAACCTCTTTACACTGCTTAAGCATTTTTCAGTTTGATACCTCCTGCATAGTGGTGTATAGTATCAAAGTATCTACTCCGTAAGCTTTATAAAGGCAGATACTTTATAGCTCATGCATTTATCCTGGATTGTTTTTTTTTTTTAACTTAAAATGCTTTTAGTAACCGTTTTTTGTAACTATAGTGAATGTACGTATATAACATTTCAACTTCAACTAGGACCTGATGTGATGCATTCCTCTACAACATTAAATTCCATATAAATCCCACTAATTCATTTTTTTTCTCACTGTTTGTGGTAGTCTAGGCTCCATGCAGGGCAAAAATCAATTTGCCATCTCAGATTGTCATATTCCCTCTCACCTACCCGTCTGCCCGCAATTATTGTCTCACAGCCACTTTTTGCTGAGAACAGGTCCCCTGAGTGGCAATTCTTTTTTTTTATAAGCAGACATGCACATGGTCCTACTCACACAAACTCACACACACACAGACACACTACTCTACTGGAGATTAGAGGTGGCTTGTTGTGACCCCAACTTATAAAAGACAGAAGTTTGTGTGTGTGGTGATGGTGGGCGGGTTTTCATCTACCCCCGCAGACTTTGAACAATGAGCAAGAATGTGTCCCCACTTGAGCAAATACCTTGTCACCTTGCACCTACTGTAATTAATGTGAGCTCAAAATAAAATGAATGGTTGAACTGTAAAAAAAAGTTATTCTTTTAATATTGAACTTTTATATAATAGGCAATTCAAAAACTCAAACTCATAGTTTCCATGATTGGTGGAACCAAGACAAGCTGAAACATGGAGAAGTCCATATCCACTACATCTGTCTTCAGAGCACATATCATTCCTTTCCGGCTTTGAAAAAATGGGGTGGCTGACATTATTGAATTATTTCACAGAAACAAATAATGACAATGGACATCTCCACTAAACAAATAAATAAATCACAGACTTAATTTAATTTCTGTGTGATGTACAGGAAGAAAGTTATTCAATATCTTGGATACCTGGAGTTAACTCTGTTATTGCCAAACTGTAATTGTATCCAGGTTTCTGTAAAGAATAGGTAATGTGAGTCATGCTAATGTATGATGGCAATAATATGTTATTGTTTAGATTTATGATGGACTGATGATTTAGAGCTCATTAAACATGGATGCACTGTAAGAAGCAGGACACACAGCAACTATAAGGTTTATGTGAATGAATACTGACTTCTTCTGTAAATAAGTTTGTAAAACTCATTATTCAGTCTATAAACGGATGTATTTTTTAATAAATAGCTCATGTGGAAAAAATAATATGCTCAAATTCTATATGGCCATTGTGAACTTAATGAAATTGCACACTAGTCTTTGTTTGACTATATGAATGATGAGCAAGAACAGTAAACTGGCACACATTAAGCTTAGAGGTAACAACATATATGGTTGTTTGACCATAAACTAAATTGTTAAACCCACAGACATAATGGTTCTTACTGAAATAATAACTACAAAGACTTGTTTTAAGAAGTGAAGTTTAGTTGCAGCTTTATATTAGTATATTGTAGACCTAACAGACAATAAGTGAAGGTTTCTTTACTGTATTTAATATGTTTTTCATTACAGCCTTTCTTGTAACAGTAATAATCAGAGGTTTAATTAAATTTCCACATGTCATGCTGCTAACTTGTATTAAAAGTGCATTTGTCTTTTTTTGACCTGCCAGGGTAACGCTTCAGTATCAAGCATTTTTACACCTGCTCAGCACACAGCCTGTTTTGGCTTATAAGAGCAATTGACTTTTTTAAGCATGTTTTTTGGCAAAACTTTGACTGTATACAAAGAATGAGAATATTGTAGAGTAAGAGAAGTTGTTTTTGATGAAATAGAAATAAGAAACTGATTTACTTTTGATTTTGGAAAACACAACCATTAATTGATGAAATGCCCCCTTTAAATAATTTTATATATCATATTGTGACAAACAGTTTTTGGTTAACAGCATTCTTAAAAATATATTCTTATCTGTGTCTTATAAGAAGAGAGTCACACAAGTTTAAGGTGACAAGATGGTAAATGATGACAGAATTGTCATTTTGGGATGAATTATCCCTTAAATAATCGTTTATCCACAATATCATGGTTTAGCAAATTATTAATTTGTATTTGTAAGAGACCTTAATTTCATCTTCCACTTTATAAAGAAGTCATGACTGAGCTTTCACTGTGATGCTAAAATTTGTTCATGTGTACAAGTAAACATCATATTTCTGTTTGATGAAATCTTATCTGCTGTCTGTTTTCGAATGACTGCTAAGGCCCTCAGATGTTCAAACTCACATGAATTGTTTTCCTTTCAGTGCCGGTATGTGTGTGATTCATGGATTCTTCTGGTGCTTTCGATCACGATCAGACCCAACCACAAAGGAAAGGAAGGGTGGCTAATAAACGGTGCGCTCGGAAATCCACCTCAGGACCCCTGCTGACATCTGAAAGCATGCGCTTATCATATTCTTGCTCTCTCCTCTCTCAATGACAGCACTGAAAAAATTTGCCAACTTTCTGCATACGGTTCCAATCTTTTATTCTACCAGTAGTCCCTTATTTGAAATTCAGGATCCAGGCTTTAAATTTGATTAGCGTCCTTTATTAAAACCACCTGTGGAAAAAGAGGAAAGGAGATAAAAAAAGCAGTGGCGAAAGAAAACGGTACATTAATTCATTGTCAAAGAGCGTCCAGTGTGATTAAAAGAGAATGTTGAGATGGAACATCCACTGCTTCATTGTGCCAGGGCTCAGATATAATTGCCAATCAAAATCCAGTCCTTTGTCATTCTCGGTTCGAAAACCGCTCAACTCCCCCAAATGTCAATGTCTGAACCTCATCATACCCTCAAGAACCCTGAGCTAGAGGCTCAGATCAAGTGGTGACCTCATTGGTTACCTCTTTAGCCATCAATAAAACGACTCTGACAGTGCATTAGCATAGAGACTTTTATTAGTTTATAGAGTCAAGAAAATGAAGCTAACCTTAGCTACATCCTCCCTTACAACTGTTTGCCATTGTTCCGTTCAAGGACCACTGATGTCTGTAAAGAACGGGACAATTCAAATATTATCACTGTTATTCTAATCCAGGCCGGTAAGACCAGGGGTGTTATGTTATGATTGGTGATAAGTGGGGAGCCATTAACCATTCGCAATAAAAGAACTCAAGATATGTGACATGCCGTTCAATTAGAGTCAAAGGAGGGGGTGCGGCCGGGACAATGGAGAAAGGTTTTCATTGATAAACCCGTCAAAACTCCGGGGGTTTGAAGTACGAGAGAGGTAGAATAAGGAATATGGGCTGTGATAAGGGAATATTATTCACAAAATGGGATAATCTCTCTGTGGAGCTGTCCCTCCGGGTCATGTTCTGAACCCTCAGTAAATTAGTCTACTGTGGCTGTCTCCAAGATCACATTCCCTTCATTTTAAGTTCTTCAAACTTCAGGTCTACAAAAATTGCAGGTTATCCCCCACGGCTATCAGGTGTCATTCCATCCCCAGGTGGCGTTGCTGTATATTTCATGTCCTAAGAAGACGCTTGCATCGTTCTGGCCATGCGGTTTTGTGCATATCCGAACGGCTTTCGGGGAACTACAGTGGTGGAGCATCTGCAGGGGCCCTGCAGGGCTACCTGCTGCGCCTGAACCCTGGGGCAAAATATCAAAGCAAGCTTCATTCAGGCAGAAAATGGAGGACAGAGTCATATCGGTCCATGCAATGAAGTGCAGATGATCTCTTTAAAACAGTTTTTAAAATTAACCTTGATGTGACGTAACTAGGGCTTTAACATGCTGCAGACACAAATTTACTGCTTCCTCTCCAAGACGCCCTGTTTGCGGTTCATGTGCAGTGGGTGTTTATGTTGATCAAATTACTCTCCAAAAGAAATTCTTTTTTAAAAGCAAAATTGGACAATTAAACACAGACATTTGCACCAATGTGTCTGCGATTACTGTCTAGTGGTCATGCAAAATAGCCACATGGATGAATAAATGATCCATTTTTATAATGGTAAAATGTAGTTTGTGGCCTGTAACTCTCTATTAATATTTGAACATGCTTTTTGAAAATAATCAAGTGTGTGGATATGCTTGCATTTGGGTATCCTCATAGTTGTGTCTGTGTGCTCACTTGTGCTCCTCTGAGACTACATCAGTGAGCCAAATCACTTTCTTGTGCGTGATTTACTTATACACACACGCCTCCATTATTCAGGCCCTTTCATAATGTGTCATTCTCATCGTTAGAACAGCTATTTCCCAATGACTCATGCCTCCATCCCTCACCCCAAACATCTAGCTGAGACTTTAATCAAAAGGCATTTCAGTAAACAAAACTCCATCTCACCCTTATACACGTCAGAGAAGAGCCACAGAGTGCTCAAACCAAGGGAAGATATGTTGACAGATCCAGTTACAATCAGTGATTGCGAAACAAAGCATTTTGAGATGTATTGTTGTTTTCGGAGGCTTTGTACAGTAGATGCTTTAAGATGAGACGCAATAAATAAGGGATAAGTTGTTTGCTGCTTTGAGGACCAGTCGCTCTATTATTTACTCTGTGAAACCACAAAGGCTTTCCCAGCAAATATGTGTGGCTCTAGAGGAGGTTTATGTCTGACAGTTCAGGGTATCCTTCCCGAACATCCCTATAATCTGTAGTTTTGACTATCTGTAACATTTAAATCAGGAACATGGCGATTGAGGAACCTTCAACATGTGAAACAGTATAGTATAGTATTAAGTATAGTTGTGTGAATACATTTAGTTAGGTTTGTATTATTGTTGGAGGACTGTCACAACAGTTATATTCTTTTCTTAATGGTTCTTTTATTACTGTTCGAACTCATGAGTTGCATCAGTTGCTGCACTGTGAGTCGTAAGGAGAAATTAATTGCTGACATTGAAAAGAATGATATGTTTTAAGAGGACCAGGAAATCAGCTTGCTGGTGAAAAATTCTGAAAACAAATAACGTTGAAGGGTCACTCTGACCTTGACCAATATATAGGCAATACACAGATTATAAATGCTTTTAACCTAAACAAATCTTACTGCGCATGTGCGTTTTTGTGGCCTAAACCTCGGACCTGGTACATGGGCGCAAAGTATATCCTTTTATCCCTGAATATTCCTAAACCATGTAGATTAATTCTAACAAGAAGCAAAAGAAATAACAAGCTAATAACTTAAATTATGTCTTTGCTTTATTATTTTGGGTTACCAGTCGAAGAACCATTACAAAGTTGCTCAATCCAAATTACGTATTTAATAAAAAGATTGTAAAAAGATTAATATAAATTAAATTAAATTAAATATAAAGCAGTAAACAGTGTTACTACTACTTTCTGCCTGAATGAATCTACTTTCTGTTGACAGGACTGCTGTCAAACATGCATTGAAAATGTCAAGTTTTCAGAAGGAAATTTTAGTAAACCAGATGAAAAACCTACTTGTACTTGAAGATTATGGTTTATATTAACATATTTTTAAATCATGCTCGGTTTTTATTTGCTCGGTTTTTATTTGCTATGTAATTAACCCATCCAAAGTGCGAACACACGTAGACACACAACGCACGCGCACACAAACAACGCGTGAACACACATCTGGAGCAGTGGTCAGCCATTTATGCTGCGACACTAGGGTTAGAAGTCAAACTCTCTAACCACTAGGCCATGACTTCCCCCTACTTTAAGGACTTTTTGAATGGAAAACACTGAATTTAGATTAATTTAAATAGTGCATTTTAGGGGGAAATAAAATGGATTGTTGGAAAAAAAGAATCTAATTTCTTTGGTCTTACTAATGATGTCCAGACAAAGCAAAAACTTTTCAAATTGAGGAACCGTATGTAAGTGTTAACATGTATTTCAAGGTGAGTGCAGCATCTGTTATACTCTTGAAAATAGTGACTGTCCAATTGCTATAATCATTGCCTCAGTTTGAAAATCTCTCTCCCCCATCAAAACAGGGCCATTTTTTCAGCTTGCATTGTTACAGGGGATGGGCAGTAGTGTTGATTGTCATAGGTGTAGCCCTCTATCAGTTGCATGTACTGGGCCGGCAAATCCTACGAAAAGGAATACTTGTGTTCCTGATTTCCTGGCCTAAAAGAGCGTATACTAAACTCTCAAAGAAAGAAATAACATAAAGTCTCTAGGGTGGGAAATTCTGTCAAGATGGAAGAATGATCACGGTGCAGAATGGGAGATAACTGTCAATGTCATATTTAGTATGAAACACGTGCCCTCACTTTAACAGTCTGCTGATCTTAGCCTTGATGTGTGTATACCCTCATCTCCTCTCCCTTCAGATAGACGCTTTCTTTGTCTCCCCTGCTTTCAAGAACCAGCAAAGGCGAAATGAAAGTCAGCTAATGAGATCATTTGAGTGGGGAGCACACAAATAAACGTATTGTTAGATTTGTCCAAGATAACAAGCAGTTAGTTTGCCAAAGATTAAGACATGAAAAAAGAGCAGTCCTCGTAATGCATGGGAGAAAAAAAGAGTAAAGGTTGGTTTTGAATATCGTGCAGGAAAAATAATGAGTATTAAAGACTTGAAAGCTGGAAGACTCCTGCGAGGTGGACATGGATAATGTAGAATCGCTAGTGTCGCCAAACAGGGAAAGGAGAGCCCCCATACTGAGTCCTCTATGCACTCACTCCCTCTCAGCACTTCATTACCCAGCAGGCCATTAGAACAGGAAAGGTATGAAATAGTTCAGCTACACATACCCATGATGTTTGCCTTTATTTATATTCATGTATGTCTGCCAAGGATCAAGCACACTATGGGCATAAAACCTGCGAGGGCATGTTAAGCACCTACTGTATCACAAGAAAGCCATGACACGTTTGCTTGCCAAATTTAACTTTGCTCTTTTCAGTTCTGAGTGTTTCATATATACATACAGTAGGGTCAAAAAAATATGTCAGTACTAGGTTCAGGGTTTCAGTAAATATTTACATCATTCGAAGTAGTTTATCATTCAAAAATATGAGTTTATATGTGTAAAAATATATTTTGGCATTATTTGTAATAATTCTGTGAGAAATGTTATCACCCTACTGGGAAGGGACTTTACACAGTATTGTAGCTTTGCAGGAAGGTGTATTGAAGTGTCTTGAAGACATTAACGCAGGTCAGCTGGATTTAGTCGGTTTAAGATTTTTCTCTCCTTTTGTCATTTAATAATAGATGATGAAACCCAATCCTTCTGTTGAGCTCTGGCTATTGTTACACAAAAATATCACTGTATTTTAATAAATAAAATACATGTTATGTTAACTCAGCTTTTCTAATGAGTGTACACTAAATGTATAAACAACTCATTTGAAAACATTAATTCAATTCAAATGCTCGTGTGGCTAAGACTTGTGCACAGTACTGTATACTGTAGAAAAACAATGGATATAGACTGCTATCACACCTTAACTGTTTAAATTAAGTTTTCTATTGTACAAAAATTGTGCCATATGGTAAATCTCTTAGCCTATTTTGGGATAACGTATCCCTTTAAACATCTGCGAGTCTAATCGCCCTGCCACTAAGGTTAAAGCGTGGAAATTTGCTTGGGTTTTCTTAACCTATTTTTAACTTGACTGATGAACGAGCTAATTGGTCTTTTGACTGAATAACAGGTGCTCTTAATTGACATATGCATAAAGAGCCCCAGAGCGGATAGACAAAGATTAATGACCATTGTTTTCATTTACGTACCAGGTACCCTTGCTTTATCCGTATCATATGGTGTCTCCCCTTCTCTTTACTTCGCCTGTGTGCATGAATGATGTGAATGCATGAATAAGTTAGCATGAGAGTATAACAGCCTTGTGGTCATGAATGTTAAGAAGAACAAAGAGGAACATAATTGTGACTTCTTTAGAAGAGTGCAAGCTCTCTTCTATTAAAGAAATTAATGTTTTTTAAGGTTTGCTAACACTTGTCTAATTTCGCCGAATCCGAAGTACAGCACACTCTTTCTTAGAATGGATTTATTTGGGGAGATTCATTAAAGAACGCAACCAATAATGCTGCAGGGTTATATATTGTAAGACCACCTGGTGTTTTCAGTTTGTTGTGGTAGATGTGTTTTTGGTTTGCTTCATATTGCTACTTGACTACAAATTAGTAAATGATACCCAATTTATATGCACTTATAATTAAAGGGGACATTAAACAATGTGTATGTACAGCATTTCTTACCCATCAGTCATTTTAAAATGTACACAAATATACTCAAACACATGCATACACAATCATTTTCATGCCCTAATAACTTATTCTAACTTAAGCTAATTAAACAGGCATTAAAAAACTATTGCCAAGAATGTGGTAACGGATGCCCTGCTTTTGAAAGACATTTCCTGTGGCAGTTTATGGAGGGAGGAAATATTAATAATGGCAATGATATTTTACGGCTCATGATAATTTCAATCCCTTTGGGCTGTCGTCTTTTGTCTTCTCAATTGCAGGAATCGTGGCATTTCCGGGTTTAAAAAAAGATTATTTTGTGTGGTGTTCAGTTGACTGTTACTGTTGTCACATGGCCTAAAAAGATGATTCAGTGATAAATGTGGATGAACACATTCACCAGTCTAATGATCTGTGGAAATGTGTCTTGTCAGGTGTCTTAATACAGGTACAACCTTGGCACCAACCTTGATCACAGTAATATCTTTGTGATGTCTCTCCATTTTAAACAGTAGTCTTCCAATGCCTTCTGACATGTGGTGTCAGGTACATTGTTGGATTTTGATTTATGGATGTTTAGATAGTTGCTATTGTATTATTGTCAGACAAAAGAAAATTACATTATTTACTAAATCAATAGTTATCAGTGCTTGGGCCATCCTAAAGCATAACCTTTTTTTAAAGTGTTTGTTTATAAATATTGTACTGTAGTTTAAGAGTTTTGCAGCATGGTATGGAAATTCTTATAAACCATAAAAGGCATCTTGATGCCCATGTTTGATTATTAACGCTGGATGAGCATTTGATTTTGGCGCCCCATTCTCGTAGCACAGCATTCATTGCATATGGCACACACATTCTGCTTGATACACTAACAAAAAAATCGCAGGGTTCAAAGATAATCCAGAGTTACAAAGAACCCAATCCACCGATCACCTTTGTGCCCCAGAGTAAGCCTCTTAATCCCAGTTTCATCCAAAAATGACTTCTCTAAGGTAAATAAGTCACTTAGCTTGAGAAAAGAGAATGATTGAAGGCTGTTTAAAACTGTATGAATACTTGCCTTGTACTCCGTGTATTGAGGAATGAGCTGGTGTTTTATAGTTTGGAATAAAACGCAGGAGAAAGATAGAGACGGAGAGAGTTGTAAGGGAATTAGAACAGCAAAAGAAGAGCAGCTGGTTAGGGAGGTTTCTCCACCTTTGGGAACTGACTTGGAGAGAAGTTCACATGGAATCAACCTAGTTAATCCAGATAGTGGGAATATTCTTATCCCCGTCTAACCTGTGAGATGGGGGAAAAACTCCAATGATATTGAAGTGGGCAATGTGTACAAAATTTACATCATGGCAGTTCTTACTGAAATTCAGAAGAGTACAGTTAGCTTGAAAGAAATATTAGCTTTTGGAGATTAGACATTCAATAAGCACAATTTGCTAAGAATAAGTTGTGCTATTGATGCTGCTTGTGCTATTGATATGGATCTGTATGTGCTGCAATCTGTAACTTAAAGAAATCAATTGCTGAGCAGATACATATACGACATTGTCATGAATAAATCAAGAGCAAATGCTGATTTGTTATAACCTTTATCTCACCTACAAACCCACTCTCAAACCTCCCATGGTTCTTATTTTGTTTCTATACAACAATGCAAGCCTCATGTGATCATGAGTTGGTATATTTTTCTCTTTGTGATTGTATCCACCATGATATACTTTTTGAAACATACTTACTAAAATAATATATTAATATATTATATAATATATTAATGATAAATATAAAGCTCTTTTATTTGTCTGGATTGTTTTCTGGCAATATGGCTTTTAAAGAGAGAAATAGTTTAATGTAGAGCAATTCTGTAATCCATGAAGGGCAGAAAGTGGAAGCACATGGGATGAGTTATTCACCATGGATTATGGTTTCAACTGTGGCCTTCCTATTTCTGGCACAATGTAGTCTAATCCTAAACTTAAGGCTAAATTGAGCCAACCGTGGCTGTCAATATACCAGAACTGTCATTTCTAACGCAGCACACATAAAACTAGGGGCTTTGAATAGAACCTGAACATTTGCATATCAACTAGTATTAATATGAAAGGGTGGAACAAGTCGCTTTAAAAGTCATCCAGTGTGAAGCTCACAACTATTAGCAGAAAGGACTGTAGGGAGGTTGAGCGCTTTCTGCCATGCTAGATCCTATTCCCCAGTTAGGGCTCTTTGCTGGAATCATTGGTGTATTTCATATATGAGCTTACGACTCCACACAGTGTGAAAAATCCCACAACTGCCTGCGTCCTTGGGCATTGAATATGTCCTTTTTAATCACACTCCCCTCTGAGATGCCATCCCTGGAATCAAAGACGTGTCGACTTAAAGTTAAAATGTCAACAAAAATGCAGTATGGAACATCATTGAAGATTCCTTTCAGATGGGTGATTGCTTGGTTGCGTCGGCACTGATGGTTGTAAGATTAGAAGAGAGTTGGGTCAGAATGTGCCCTCTAAGACAGGTTGTGTTATATGTCTTGGAAATGTAGGGACTAGGCACATATATTGAATATTATTGAGAATATTGAAAGCTTTCCTGTAGCTTATTGGTTAGAGCATGTCACTAGCAACGACAGAGTCATGGGTTCTATGTTGCTTTCGATAGAAGCGTCTGACAAAGGTAAAAGGTAAAAGTAATATTGCTGTCCCATGTAATTGAAAAAATTGGGGAGGTCACCCATTTAAAGAGATAAAAAGAAATGTATTCAAAAGAGTGTATGACTATTCTTGTCACTTGTGACAAGCCTCTTATGTCACTTGTCTTGTCACCTTGCATTGTGTAGCGGAAGCTTCTTTAATCAACACCAATTCCTTGTGTAAAAGCATGCCTGTCAATAAAGCTTATTCTGATTCTGACTCTTTCTTCTGCGGGTGATATTTTGAGAAATGTATTAAGGCCATGCAATGAAATTCAGTAGGGACTAAATGTTGTCTTGTTACAAGGGAAAACAGAAGTGTAAAACTATTGGCTATTTCTGGCACAATGAAGTCAAATATTAAGAGATCAGAGCAAAATATTCAATGGTCTCTCCATTTAAACTGTCTTGAAGGAATAGATAGGATTTTATTTTTAATTCTTGTAAATTAAAATATTTGTCGCATGTAAACAAGTAATACAATTATTTTGTATCACTTTATGACCTTGAGTCAATACATTTCAAGATATTACACCAGCCCCTGTGAAAATAAATGATATTCAACAAAAGGTTAAATCAAATGGCTGAATGCAGACAACCATTCTCCTGCACATTATAAAGCTTCTCTATGGCCTTCCCCAGGAGTCTTGTGCATACACATTATAACAATTTCCTGGCGAGCACAACTGCAAGCAAATATCCCTCTCTACGGTGAAATGTAGTGTGTCCATGCCAGAAGAGCGTCCCTGTGGTTTCACTCTTTGTGTACGCATTACCCTTATTTTGGGCATAAAGGTCCGCGCCACGGCACGCGCTCATCGTAGCACGGCGTTCAACAATGAGAAAATCTCAGCACAGCTTTGAAGCGTATTGGACTAGAGCTGGTTGAAGTCGCCAGCAAAAACATTCAGTGTTGAATGACTGTCTTTTGTGGCGGCTGATCTCAGAGGAGCCGGGAGAGGAGGTATTATCCGGCTGCAGCTGGCAGTCTCGAGCCACAAGGAGAATCAGAATTCACCCAAGAGCGGCTCTGCGCGTATGCCGGCTATGTGACGATTTAAAAGCAATTCCAGTCAAAGAATCTCATTTCTCTGGTTATCACGCTTGAGCAAACGGCAGTCGACTCGCTGCTGGACTAAGGGAGCGAAATTTCTCCCATGTTATACCTTTCTAGCCCCACCTCCTCCCTCCCTCCTTTCCTTCGGTCTTTGACTGCTCTCAGTCACACTCTGTTTTAGTTTGATTCTCAGACATGATACTATGGGCATTAGACCAGCACAGATCCCTCTTAGCAAACTCACCCACCTTTCCCTACCCTGTAATTACTGGCTCCCACTATAATTAAGCTCTATAAATGAGCAAACATAATTAGAGGAACGTTATGCGGAATAAATGGGAATGGGATGTGCAGGTGAATTTGTTGAGCAATGGAAGGTGTATCCTAATGTGCTTCCTCAACTAAAGAGAGCAAAGTTAATTGGTTATGACCTAACAATTGTCCTCTTAGTGCAAGGCTGGTTGCATTGCGCTGTCATGCGGCTGGTTGCTTAGCTATTCAAGGGTTCGTTCATTTTTTTGTAGTTTTATTCATGATTTTATAATTTATAATTAAAATTGATGCTTTCAAAGTAATACCAAAAAGTAGTAGAGCATCAACGTAGATCTATTTTAGAATTTTTTTCTATCTCTTCAATGCCGCCTTACTGGACTTCTCTGGCCTGTCTGCTTAAGTCAAATACTCTCAATAATGTGAATTAAGGTGATTGTATCCCCTGCTGTAGCTTTGTAATGTCGCCTCTGAAACCTTCAATTTCAGACCGTGTCACAGCGTTCAGTAGGACAGACACGTTAAATTGGCATGGCCTACCAGAGCTGTGTAATTTGCTTTTGTTACGTCCATTGCTCATGTTGACAGAACGTGTGCTTTCATACACTCGAGTCTCGCCGTGTTTGGTGCGAGGTCATGAAGCGGACTGATAACAGGGTACCGGTAGTCTCTCAATGAATTACGGCTCCCTGCGGAAGAGCCAATGCTCCACTACGTGACATCTGCTGAGGTACAACTCAAATAAATCTTTGAACAGTTTTAAACAAGTTCACAACAGCCTGGAAGCGCAAGAAGTTTTGAGAACAAAGTTGGGCTTCTTGCAAAAACAACCAACTATGGAAGTTTTAATAGGCAGATTTTTTCCTAATCTGAAGATTAAAAAAAAACCTTGCAATGTCTTCTTTCTTTTTTCTCATGTGCATAGCTTGAACTAAATTGAAAATGTGAGGAGTAATACAAGAAAATGCACACGGGAGCCTTAATGAAAGAAAGATCAAAAGATTACTTAATATGGAACTACGTTATTAAACACAACACCGATGGTGAGCAAATGCATATTTACAAAAACTCTTTTAGGGCACTGGATCAGCACAAAGCTCCCTTTAAGTTGAGCAGAGCAAATCTGGAACTGTCCCAAGCTCCGCTGTATTATGCATTGCTCTTTTGCTTGGGATTAATTTGCACGCAACCAAGATTCACACTTTTAACCACACACGATTTTAATGCCGGATAGGAGCTTAATTCTGACCATGCCCTTCTCCATGCTGCGAGACAAGAGAACATAGCACAGCTTTTGTGCTTCATCCATTTGCAGTTGTTACTTTGTGCTAGAGTGTGCAGCCTTGTACATTTTTTGTCACACTGTCCATCTCCTTGTATTTGTTTTGCTTCTCACATTCTCTTCATACACTACATAGCCCCTCATGTATCCTTCCCATTAGCCATAACCATCACCTGATCTGTCATAAATATACCCTTATTCTATATATATATTCTATAATATATTTCAACCCAACATTGGGTCAAAAATTGACAAACCCAACAACTGGGGTAAATTAACCCAGGATGTGGGTTATATTGGACTCATTAATGAGTTAAAACAACCCAGTATTTTGGATTGAAACAACTTCGCATAGCTGAATTCATAACCCACCAATTTCTGCTCCTGCTTTGGATTAAAGTAACCTAGCATTTTTTTTAGAGTGCTCTATGTAAAGAAGTGATCTATTCATTTAAGTGTTACTATTCAGCACACCCGACTTGTCATTTGAGCTTCACTTTCCTTATAAAAAACATCTTTTGAATGCTTTGAATGTATAGTGAATAGGGAATATTATCTATAATACGCCATGAATGAATCCACTTCTGAGTTCACAGAAGTCTCTGTTGCCAGCCGCTTCATTTTTA
Source organism: Triplophysa yarkandensis (assembly GCA_033220385.1). NCBI lineage: Eukaryota > Metazoa > Chordata > Actinopteri > Cypriniformes > Nemacheilidae > Triplophysa > Triplophysa yarkandensis. Next base: position 19,166,048 of record CM065654.1, on the reverse strand, counting down.
ATGCTTATGTCACAGAGGATATTCACACCTCTGTCCTGTTCACATGCCTTATAGTTTGGGCCCACTAATCTGAAGGTACCAAAGACCTATTGAGCCTTAAACACAAAAGTAAGCTACATATTACAGAGTATATCTACCTACCGTACAGAATTCTGAGATATTTTTAACCCTTGTTTGTAATTGTTTTGTATAAATATACACTTCTTTTAAAAATCTACTGTGGTTTTTCATGAAACAATTTACACAAACAAAGATTAAATTTGTAAAGCTTTGAAATTAATTACATAATCTGTTCAAATGTTGTGTAGATGTTAGTGAAAAATGAACTAAAAAGTATTTGTTTTATATTTCAAATATATTTATGCTTTTTAAATATATATAATATTTTTTTCATTACATAAACTTAATTTTTTTTAAGTTTAAAATCTTTATTCTTTATTAATAAAATAATTTTTAAAATAATTTTTTTTTATTTTCAATCTTTATCTTTGATATTTTCCTGACCATAAAATGTTTTTAAAAGATTTTATGAAGTTAATATAACTGTTTATTCTTATGTTATTTACTAAGGCCCAAGACTTTCGTACCCAAGATTTGACAGAAGAAATATTTCCAAGTTGCCTAAGGAAACTTTCAGTATTATTTCTGCATACTTTTATATATGCATAACTTAGGTATGTTTTTAATTATACAAAGAGTTCTTGATTGATATTTAGAGAGCTCAGAGGTGCAGTTACACCCGTTGAAAAGTGAGATTAATTAATATCGTTTGTTCTCATATTATGTCAAGGCCAACACAAATAAAGCTACAACTATAAAGAGTTATGAGAATAAAACAACACTTATCCAAAAGGAAAGTGAGATCAAATCAAAATGTAATTAATCGACTAGCGCTTGTAAACAAACACATGACCTGTGCTGAAAACAACCCTTTGTTGTTATGACTTTGATTCTGTTAGTTTTACAGATGGGAATTAATGATAAGAACTGTGATATGAAATGAAAACGATTAACAAACAAACAGGAGAGAAATAAATTGAGTTCTGTGGAAAGTTGTATTAATTCTGCATATGAGTGGCTCTGCCATGCATGAATTTAACTTGGTAATAAATGTCCTATCTGTGTCTAATTAGTAAGTAAGAGTCCATACATTCCCTCTCCAGGGAATAGTAATGAACTATTGCAAAGAATCAGTTGGATATCTTGTACATGTTAATCAGAGTTTTATGAAATATTGCAGTAGCTCTCTTTTTTTCTAATCGAAGACACAAGGCAGAAGTTTAAGCATTAAATAAATGTGTTTCCTGTTTATGGCATTGTATTTTCAGGATTTTTTGTGCATTAAGTTTTTCTTTGCATTGATGCTCCAATATTGATTTACGATGACCTGCGGAATGTACTTCACAGTAAATATTCTGTATAGCCACAGGCCTTGTTTTCCTCTAGACTGTGAGAAATTGTCTATGTAATTGTGTTTAGTTTAGTGCAAGAATGGCATTGCTCTAACAGCTAAAACCCCAGGCTGAACACGTTTCTGCTGTAGTTAGATTCTCTAGTCTATTCATTAATAATGACTCGAGAAGCAAAAGCACTTTTTTTTAGCAAAACAGCGAGGTTCTGTATGTGCTTTTACATCGTCTCACAGAGCAAAAGGTTTCAAACCTTCCCTTCTTACTTTTTCTCTAGCAGTGATCTAAATATAAGCCTCTAAAGTACAACAGTAGTTATATACAAGTAACTTGCTTTTAATGCATATGGCATGTGCAGTTTTTCTCTAGTGTTGGGCACACTGTGAAAAAGAAGAGTTTTTAATGCCACATCTGGGTGCATGTATGTTTATTTATTCAAACTAGGTAGATGAAAAAAGAATGGATGGCTGGGTGTGGGTGAGGCGCATCAGTTTGTATGCGAAATCTCTCATGTTAAAATCGCCTGAACAGTCATTTGGCTCATGTATAAATTCCATCTTTGTCTGGCATAGCGGCTAGCTAGTGTTAGCGGCCCAGCTTGGTCAAAAAATCAATTGCCTAGAAATGACATCTGCCAGGATGGGCCTCAGGAGCGCTTCTAGGTTGCATAAATGAAATCGGGGTCCTAATTGTAGGCTGATTTATTCACTTGTCCGAGCGCATCATGCAAGTTCCTCACAATGCCCTCAGCTCTAACTGTCCGCTTATACTAAAGCATTATGTCCTCCTCTATTAAACAAACTCCATGTCACTCGATGCCAGGCACAAGAGTCTTCTCTGCACATTGCATTCATTAATTCAGAAATTCAGATGCCAAGTTTGAAATGAAATGAAGTGTCATTTGGCTCAGGGTTGATAAAAATATTGCCTGCAGACACAAGAGAATACAACTTTGCCAGCCCTTGTTCTCTTTCAGTGGGCACTTAATGTACAAACAGACGTGTGCCACAAAATGCTAGATTTCTGGTTCAGGAAGTAGGCATGTGGCACATGAAAACCTCAGAGCAGGAAGTGTGAAGCTTTGGAAGTGAGACATCAATTCTACCTGAGTGGTGCTTCCTCTGATCCTCTGCGGGAAGCCAGCGGATCGCCACCCTGATATTTCCGCCAGGGGGATTAAAGAAACGACAGCCCGGTGAAACTTTAACCTGCCGCTCCACTAAATAAAACATTGAACAATGCCAGGTAAAGGGTGCGCTGAGCCACAGCGATATTAAACATTGATGCGGCTCCCAGGTCACACCGGGAAATGTATCTAAGCTACGAGTTCCCCCTGGTATCAGCTTCACATATGCTGAGGGATGCAAATGGAGAGTTCAAGAACCTGATAAAAACAGTAAGGGATATAACTTCAGAGATAAAGGGCTAAAGAGAGATGGGAAATTGAGTTACAGTTCAGCTCCTGGAGAAAAAGCCAAACAACACGTTCTTCATTGAAAATACATTTCATTTTGGTTATGATACTTAACCTCTCAGAGGTTAGGAAAAACTTCAAAATACTTCAATTTGATTCTGACTTAAGTCAGGGGTCAATATTGGTTAATGAATACAAAACTAATCTAACATTCTAATCTGTAAAAGCAAAATCTTTTCTTGTTGTTACAGATACAGACTGGGTAAAAAACAACTTTAGACTTACCGAATGCTGACCTTATATAAACCACTGTCTGGTTTATCTTGATATTAATAAATAAACAATTCAGAAATCATACGTTATGTTACAATAATGAAAAGTATTTCAGTATGTAGGTAAGAGGTGGTTCAATGGACTACATTATAAAATAGACTTTTTCAATAAAAAATATCCAATTTGTTTGCATTTATGAGATAATTGATAGTAAAATTGCATCTGTTTATATTGCTTCTTTTATTAACTTGTTTAAAAATGTAAAATAACCAAAGATTCAAAATCCTTACTCACACTCTTAAAAATAAATGTGTTAAATGATGAAGAAAAATATTTTTCGCTGTACTTTTTTATCTTAAAAACTTTCACAAGATAATTATTATAGTAAAAAACAATAGACTGTAAAAACGGTTCTTTTATACGCTTTTGACTGAATGTTTTCTTAATCCATAGCAATATTCTTGAAGAAATGCTTGTAACAGTAACAGTTCATGGCCACTTACTACCTTTGTAAAAAAAATTAGATAAGTAATATAAGACATGAGATGACAGTCAGATAACATGAGATAACAAATGAGATAACAAGAAAAAAAAGTTTTGCTGTTATGTCTCCTACTATGGTAGTCAATGGTGTCCAAGAACCAAGCATTTGAAATATTTTTCTTTGTGCATCTAAACAAAGAAAAATATAAAGATTTAGAACAACAGGGGAGTGAGTAAATCATGAAAGGATTTTTATTTCTGGTCGAACTATTGTTTTAACAAAATTTAATACTTTTTAATCCTGACCTTACTTTGAAAAAAGTTTGCCATTCACTTTTAACAGTTAGGTTAACAGACCTGTTCTTTAGATTGAATGCCGTTGGATATCTAAAGCTATCCATTCTATATGCCTGGCTTATTCTTATATTTCAATGGATTTCAGAGACCCAGGTGCTCTTTGTGGGTCACAATTTTCTTCTCCGCAGGATTAACTCAATAATATGCCTTCGCCCCAGGAGCTGAGGCCGCTATCGTCAGCTGACATTTTCAGCTGTCTGCGGGTTTCCAAGATGTGGCTTGTGTACCTTAGACTGCAAACAGGGTCAAACAATCCCAGTGTTGATCAATACCCCAAAGAGAGATCTAACTTCCTCAGCGCTGCCAGACGGAGTCTGCAAGCCAGCCTTTTTTCTCTAGTTCCACTGAGTGGCAGCCAACAGGAAAATGAAACACAACATATCCTCCACGAGGCTAATGACTCAGTTCATGGTAAACCAGCCATATTAGAAAGACATCATAACGCCTGTTTTCCTAAGATGCTCACGCTTAACCACATGTCACCGTCGATTGAGAAGCAGGCAGTCTATTCTTTCTCCCTCTCCATGTCCCCAGCTCTCTCTCTTTGTCTCTCGGCCTATTTTCCTGCTCTCTGGTGGCAGATGTTGCACCGTAGAGACGATTACACACATCAGTATCCCCATGAAATGTGAATGGGGCAATGACAACATTCTGCTGGGATCACAATGGTAGTCACATCATGCCTTGCTCGTTTCTGACTTTCTTCAAATAATTACTGCAGCTGGATCCAATATTTTCCTCCCTGAAGGCTGTGTGGCCATGAGCATAATATATCACTAACAACTTTCCCATGTGAAGACTTGAAAAGTAAATCATTGGTCTTTATAAAGAGTTGCATTTATGACAGCTTTCAATGTTTAATATTGTTCATTGTTGAAACTTAAAGGTTAAATTAATAAAATGAAAGGTACACAGGCTGTTTTGCCTTAGTAACATTTATTGACAAAGGTAGTTTTTAGAGCACTTCGGAAGAAGTTAACAACTGAAAAAATATTTTGTTACTTAACAGATTTTACACAAAGGAACTCTATTGAAATACATGTAAGAAAACTGTGTTCCTGTTTTTAAGTTAAAATAACAAAGTATTTTTGTTAATTTTAACTTATATTATATAAGCAAATTCAAACAAACATATTATTATGTAAATCCAACCTAATTTGATGATGTTCAAGCTTAACTTTAACTTAAATTAGCTTTGAATCTATCTGTATTTCTCAGCATGCTTTGCATCTAGCTTCATAAATAGATAATTTCTAAAACTGTTATTTCAAGCGTTTTTTTGTAAAAAAAGAAAACTTATCTTATTATTTCATTTATCTTTAAGACTGGCTGGTTAGTATAAGGACTTTTGTAAAAAAAAAAAATTGCCACTGTCGCTAGTCCATCAATGTCACTTTTGAGTCCTTTCCGTGTATTTCTGTTAGACATGTTTTTGTCAAATGATAAAATCAAAATGCAAAGGTTGCATTTCTGTAATCATTTAATTACCCTCTTGTCATTTCAAACTTATTCTTTCTTCGGCAAATCACAAAAGAAGTGAAGAACATTATTCCTTTTATATCCACTTGTTTTGTGGTTTTCTACAAATGAAATATTTGGACGAACTATAACTTTAAGATTAGACTAGTAAAGTGATCTATAGTGCATTAAATGATTTTCAGAAGAATGAGAAAGGTAAATTGAAATGACGCAAGACAGACTAGATTTTGCATCATCCATAGCTCACTGTCAAAGCACTTGCACTCACTACAAGCCCACAGAAGAAAAGTGTCTGAGGTGCATTGAAATGAGGTGAAACGGTACAAGGCTGCGACGTTTATAAGACTTAAGCTTGCATCAGCTGTATGAACATCAGAGCTCAGTGTTTTGGAACATTTGCGTTAACTGCTAGCCCAGAGCGCCAGCATTTCTGCTGCTTAAAACAGACCTTTGGGTAAATGTGTATACAGTGTGTAGCGTAGTGTGGAAAAACATTTCATTACACACCTATATAACTCCATCACCTCTTATTTTAGAGTCTTTAACACTTGACTTTTAAATACTCAAGAATATCTGTTTTAGAATCGTTACATTTACCGGAAAGTTAGTGCAAATGCGAGTTTGTGGTAGAAAAAAGCTTTGAAATCTCACCCAAAAATTACCCAAGCATGCAGGCTTGTAATGATAAGGCCATTACCCAAGCTATGAAGGGACGCTGCCAATTCTGTCACCCAAAATTAGAGGAGATCCAGTAACATAGCCACATTTTTGTCGTGCTTGTTTGGAGAGGATTCAGACTGTCAATAAGTATAGCATAATAGTGTGGAAGTACTGCCAGTTCGAATAAAACAACAGAGAGATCAGTTGAATGAAAGGTGACCTTGCCATAATTGAGATTCATCACGAGCGTGGCGGGCGACGGAGGGGAGAACGAGAGGGAATGAAATAAAACTGAGAGAGAGAGAGAATAACACAACACAAATATGCATTGCCAATTTTATAGCAGAATGGCCGACTGTCGTTCGATTGCACTCCCTGAATGTCAATTCTGGTCTTAAAGTGCAAGTTTTCTTTTCTCCATGTTTAGCTCCCTATGTCTCTTCTTTCTTTCTGTGATTGTGCAGGGCAGCATGTACAGAGAGACAAATGATTCCTTCCACACAGTCGAAAAAGCTTGCGGTTGGAGCTGTTCGCGCTGCGGGATAGATAACGGAGCTCGGCAATCCTGCAGCCAGACAGAAGACTTCACTTAATACATTGACTTCAATCACATTTTTCTTTATATTTAAATTCCGAGGGAATCAGCCTCATGTGTTGAGCTGCAAGGCAACAAACAGATGAAAGTAAGCTGGAATTGAGGATATGAATAGCACATGCTATTGTTGGACCTGGTTTACACCGGGTGAGATTATACACCTGCTTCAGCTGGTGGATTTGCCACTTAAATGTCGAACCTAAATGATGGCTGTGCCATCCATTCACTAATGGAAGAGTCTGTCCAGACAATTAAGAGAAAAATGTATGTCATTAGTAAAGGTTTGTACAAGTTTGTCTTAACTTAGACATAGGGAAGACATTTAGACATATAAGTCATTACTTGGGACTATTCAATTAATAACCTTGATACTGCTGTGTAATTGCAACCAGAGATGAGATCATTTATTATATATATAGGATAATTATGTATTTAATATTTACATACATACATAAACATATACATATATGCATGTGTATATGTGTATATATATAAATATAAGGCAAAATCATTATTGACACACTTATTAAGAATATTTTAAACGATTGAAAGAAATAATAAACTAAACATGACATATTTAGCTACATTTAAAAATCCACTGAAACCATTTTAAACATTGAACTTTTGTCAAAAGAAAACTTATGTCCTGAAATCTTAAAAAGTATAAAGCCAAGTGCAGAACAAACGAAAAAATCAAAGAGGTGAAAATAAAAATGAATAACCAAGGAAAGCATAGTTTCTGTGCAGATGACTAACGTTAATTTTGTTTACAGATCTGATTCACAAATGTTATTTTTGCGTAATATTTTTGAATTGTTACAACAACATATGTAGCAGGAAATGTAGCCTATACAATAAAAAAGATTAAAGTGTGTCTTTTATAAACATTATAACACTTTTCATGCTACTGGACTTTTTAAGCTCAGCCACTTTTCACATTAAAATACCTATGAGAAATTAAATCCTCAAATGGAAATTGTAAAATAATCGTATAATTCATTACAATAAACTAGGACACAGTGATGGCCAAAGTAAGTGTATTTGACAAAGCCAAATAAGAATAATTATATAAGTACTCTAGGTGACAGTAATTGCTCTTATCTAATAGAACAAAAAAGTAATTGTCAAGACTGTAATTAAAGGTTATACTTTAGACATGAATGTTAAAGACAAGACAATTAAAAAACCCATTATTCTATAATGGGATACACGTGGAATAACGGCCTTATAGTCCTTTTCCATGGACTTTAAATTAAAATATGGCTAACCCCAAAAAGCACAAACCTATTAATCGACCTCTTTATTAGATTTAAATTTGGAATGCAGGTTCTGATGAATGAATGCTTTTGTATACATCCGAAAGTCTTCAGTGGCCACTGCGGGGTGACCATGGGGACCTTTACTGTTCAATAATGAAATACCTGACACCCCGTTACCCTAAGGACACAAGAATGTCCCAGTTGGACATGATGGAGTGTCCCATAGTTTCCAAACAGAGAAACAGCATGGCCCACATTACATCCGATCCCACCTGTCTCTATGCTTCAGCACTTAGCACGGACCCATTCATTCTGTGCCTCAATATCTTTTTGTCTCTGCCTCTTCCTCTGTCCCAATCTTTTTTTTTGTTGCTTTAATGGATTGATAGCGTCCTCTGTCCTCCAGGTGTGTGGGTGAGATGTAGTTTTTCCCAGGTGTCTCTAATTACCTATCATTTAGTATTTATGGTAGTAGACATTTGTCTCTGCACTCTCTAGCATAAGGAGTGAAGCTCTCATAGGTCATATGCTATGGCTGTAACATGAAGAGGTGTGTGGAGGGGTGTATGTTTGTATGATTGTTAATTTGCTCTATTTGAGGTTACCTATATTAAGGTTACTCACCTCATCCCAAATTCTGTTACCATTTACATGTGCTCTTTTCATTTTAAACCTCTATGACTTTCTTATGAAGAACACACACTTTTAAAGAATGTTGATAACAGAACAGTGACATGTACCCATTGATTTGCATTGTTTTGTGTGAATAGAATAGAATGCAATGAGAACCATCCGTTTTTGTTTTTCAACATTTTTTGGTGTTCTGCAAATGAAAGAAAGTCTAGTTTGAAATGAATAGAGGGAGAGTAAATGACAACAGAATTAGCTTTTTTTTGGGTGAACTATCCCTCTAAGGGTCTTAGCAGGACAGAATTCTGGTGTAAATAAGCTGTAGTTTGTGATATCCAAGAAAGTTAAGTGTACATCGTTGGCTTCTATGATAAGACATGGACCAGAAGGTTAAAAATCCTCATGTGATGAATGAAGATATAAACCTCTTACAGTGTGCACCATATATCTTCTGAACCACTATTTGATATTTTTGCCTGCTTTCCCCAGTAATAGCCTGTCAAGGGCACTATTTTTATTTCAAAGAATTCTGTAGTTCACCTCTCCCTTCTATATTTCTCCGGCAATTACGCCCAAATCATTTATTAATAGCACCAAACATGCATTTTTAATTTGTTAAAATGAGCGCCTGTCGACAATTTTCTGCTCTCCTAAATGCGTTTCCTCATTATTGATTAAAGAAACTTTAAACCCCTTTCCTTTATTCAATCGCTTACCATAATTTTGTGTTGTTGTGAGACCGTTCTAATTTATTCCTCCTGATTGCTGTCATCTGTTTGCCACGCTTTTTACGAATGAGATTGGTGACACCTTCTGCATAGTGTATTTCAATGAGCAAATTGATAGGCTTGTGAAATCATTTATTTCACATACATTTATTTCGTTGATTCAATGCAATATCCCGCATTCAATAGGAACAATGTCGTACATTTTGCTGCTTTCACAAAGTGAAAAATCATTCATCTAACTTTATTTGCCTCCAAGTAACGAACAAGCTGATCACAGCTGGTGCCCCTAAAGAATAAAGTTAATGAGCTGCTTCATTTGTACTTTTTTAAGAGTCTGTTTATTAAATTATTTTCCATGCATAATGACTCTTTGAAGTAAAGAGGCTCAAATCTAAAAGACGGACGTCTGAAAACACTAAACACTCATTGATGTACACAGAGAAGAACCCAATTCATTTAAAATAAAAAGAAAGAAGCTTCACCGGGGAAATGACAAGGCCATTTTTTAACATCTTGAGGAAATGAGCAGCATTGAAGGATTGAGCAACATCTCAAACTAGAGTCGCAATTACATGCTTTGCTTAACATGCAGTTTTAAAGTGTTCAGTCAACAACCAAAGTACGTTAGTAACTTACTGTTCAGAGGCCCCAATGATTATGGATGAGCCTTTAATTGATGGCGTGAAACATAGTGTAGGAGGGGGATAACAATGGCAGATATACAACCACAGCAACCCAGCAGCAGGCAGTTGTAAGGAGGGAGCTGTCCACTGTAGCGTGGTGCTGAAAACCAACCAGAATCCTCATGCTGGAGACTGGCTGCAGCCCTGCGTGAGCTGATAGTGGAATTATTTGTCAGCACTGATAATGTCCAAACACTGACATGAATGAAGCGACCATGCTGCTTGAGACAAAAGGATGTCACTCCATGTCGCCTCTTTTTAATAAATATATGTTCCCAAACATATGAAGCTCTTAAACTTGAACAGAATGTTGTACACGCTCCTCTCTGATTTGTTCCTCTTATGGCACTTTTGTAAAATTTGTTTAATTACAAGCTTACTGTGAGGTAAGATCAGAGGAAGAATCCCTTGAGCCACCTGCTGCTGTCATCTAATACCCTTCTGAACTTCTCGCACACGCTTCTCAAACTTTTCCCATCTCCTGCCTGTAATAACCGCCTTTCTGGCATGTCTCGCAACAACAACATGACAAATCCATGACACTGTAGGCAGCCGATAACCAGCTTTTTGTTATCTTCTTGCCTCTGTCCAACAATGTTTCTCTATCAAACAGCTCTGCATTTGATCTCGTAAAATTCAAATTTGTATGCAGTTTCTATATTCAGTGAATGGGGTTGATATAATCGCGTAGCAGTTTAAGCAAAGTTGCGACGTGCTTTCATTGTCCTGGGTGTAAAGAAACTTGAATCAAGAAAAAAAACCCATCTCAAAACGCCTGTTGAAGGCCTTATCGCAAATCCCTGTTGGTCAGTATACTGATTAATCATCGGGAAGAGACGCAGAATATCCCCCTCAGATGATTCAGTTGTAATATCCACCGGAATGGCTGGTCTATTTCTCATTGCCAGGGTGCTATTATTGCCAGATGCTCCCTTCCCCGTCATCCAGTCTACAAACAAATACCTTGAAACACAGGCTTGAAAAACAGGAGGGGAAGAAATCATGCTCATCTGGGCCTCACTACAGACAGATGGCCAGTATTTAGAGACTTGCGAATCTGTCTACCCTCGATGAGCTCGGCTCTGAGAAACTCATGCAGTTAATAACATTGCCACAATGCATTACAAGCTCTGTTAAAGCAGTGTAGTATATTTGATGGGATTTAGCTAAAAGTACGCTATGACATGACGAGTGATGTTAGTTTTCATGAATATAATCAACTGATTTGTACTTTAAATGTAAGCATGAATTTTTACACCAAAAGTGATAGTTCAGCCAAAACTTAAAATCTGTGGAAAATATTAAAATAATTTATTCAAAACAAGATATACTTACATTTAACTTACATTTACTCAAAATTCAAACAGTTTATTTAATCAAATTTAATTATTACAAAAAAAACCTTATTTTTTGTATATATTATATCACACATTAAATGCACTGTAAAATATTTTAAGTACAATTTCATTATGGGATGAACTAGGCAAGACCACAACAAATGTTTGAGCTGCCTTTACTGAAAAATAAAATATACTGCAATAGTACAGTACTGCAATAATGTTTTCATAATAACCATTTTTCCTCATTATTAGATTGAAGTATTTAACTACAGATTTGATTATTTTATTTAAATCATTTATTTTAGGAATTGAACTTTTCAGGAACATGTGTGCTCTTTAATGCAATGACAGAAACACACAGATAAATTGTTCTTTAAAGTTTCGCTTCTTCTTAAGATTCTTTTGTAAATTACATGAGAGCTATTGCTGTAGAAAAAAGTTAGCCTGACCTTTTTAGTGTGATTTTTCTGCAATAATTACCTAATTTCTGAAGCCATTGTGCTCCTTTAATGATAGGAACATACAACTCTTTCTTGGTCCCATTTAATTAGCTCAGCGAGCACGGTGCAGTAATCAAAACTCAGCAATATCAGCTTGACCAGGAATAAAAAACACAATTACAGATGAACAAGGTTATAGTATGAAAGAGAGAAAGCACATTTGATTGTGCTATTAGTACTTTGGTGTTGTAACTTTAATGAACATACCCCTAAAATTATCCCGAGGTAGAATTCAGCGATTGAAATATCTTTATTTCCATATTAAATGGCATGTGGTTCATTTGCATTTATGTTTGGGAATTAAGAGCATACTGAATAAAGGTCTCTGTCAAGGTGCAAAATTTCACCGGTAACAAACATGAAACATTTTTAAGGACCTATATTTGAAAAAAAATTTAGTTGTGTATTGGCATTTAGTTTTTAATGTTGTGAATGTTTTATTGTTTTATATTGTACATTTTGTATTGGTGACAGTTTTTAGATATGCTTCTGTTATTATAATTTTCAAACATTATGACTTTTTCTAGGTTTTTATTCAAGCTACCGCCAGTGACCCCCTCTCACACCTTTATCTTAGTTTTGATAAATCACACTGTTGAGCGTGGGCTGTAAAATCTTCGGATATTAAGGGATACATCCAGACCAATACATTTTTCAGGAGTACCTGAGTGCCAAGCAGATGGAAATAGAAAATAAATACTCTTTTTGGCAAAGGTTCAGATTGAATGTAGCAGCTTATGTCCAGCAAAGCGTAATTTTTTACCGGATTTGCTTAATAAGAATCAATCGGCAGCTTCTTTTTTGCAAAGTGCTACCGTCTCTTCTGCATGCGTCAGAGACGTTGTGATGGGCTGCTGAGTGTGTCAACCACCAGAGCTGTTTAGACAGTGTCTCATTTGTCTGAGCGAGGGGAAAAAAGTCAACATCGAAGGAGCTTTACAAATTCCTCCAGATTCTCATCCTGATTAAATATTCAATTAATTTCTGGGAACCGGTGTTGTCACCTATTTCCAACCCTGACTGTTTCAAAAGGACAATAGCCTTCACAAATATCTCATCTTCAGTCCCAGCCGGTGACAGCTGGCACTGGAAAGGTTAGCTGTCCGGTAGGTTTTTATTATTTCCTGTGGGGGTGAGATAAAGAGGGGGAGATAGAGGGGCCTTGTGTTTTGGTAAGGCTTTGCACAGCTGTCTGAACTGTTACTGTGGAGGATGGACTGTGTGTGCATCAAAAGCTCTGTGTGCTATAGAGAAAGCTGTCTGGGAGAGAATAAAGGCTCTCTGCAGTGGTCATTTAAACAGGCTCAGCTGGGCATTCATGCTTTCATCATCTTGAGAGAAAGAGAGAGAGACACACAGAGACAAAAAAGATATTAGGCTTCAGAATGCATATCAAAGCACTAGATGTCCATGGATGATGAAAGGACCAGACAAACAGTGAGGGGTAACTACCTGACTTTGGTCAATAACGGTAATTAATCATTTGAAAAAACAAACATTTTTAGAGCTGCACCGTGTGATTTTTCTACCAACGTGGTGAATCGCAAAAATAATTTCATCAATTGGTGCTCATGTTTGACATGTTTTATCAGACCGGTACTAAAGCCCCTCCCCACGCTCTCACAAATGGTATGACCATTGTTATATTGTCGAGGTGCTCAGAGAGATACGTATATTTATGCTTTTAGACACTCACCCCATGGATGGATTGCTTATCCTTGTATGTTATGCTAGGGATAATGGCATAATGTATTGCACATATTGCACAAGGTGCATTAAGTGTTTTTTGAAGTAATCTTATGCTTTCGTCCCAAACAAACATGCTTTTTTTTTTTAAAAGAAACACACATATACCTTCATTGCTTTGACCTTGAAATATTGAATGCTTGATCACTTCCTCTCATTAAGACTATACAAATGTTTTGGTAGATCTATCTCCAGGATAAATAAAGGGGCCTCATAATGTTTTCAGAACCATTTTGTCCGAATAGAATCAATACATAGTAAATGAAGATTTTTTGTAATGCCATCATTTTTTGTTTTATTGTGTTAGTTTGCTTTATTTTGGTTTTGTCACCTAATTAAAATACACCAGCTACAGATGGATTGATATAAATGGGCAAGCACAATAAAAAAATATGAAATTTATTAAAACATGATTTTGGAAATAAACTCTCAAAATGGTATTTTCACAGAATGTAAATGTAATTGTAACATTACGTAGAATAGTTTTGTGAAGAAAATCTTTTAAGAGTGTATGTACAACACAGGCTGTTTGTTATACCCACACACATAACATTTATATATAAAATGAATAATTTATATCCAAAATGCATTATTTTTATATTATGTTTTTATTGTGATGTATTCTTCTATTTAGCTGTGTTTTTTTGTCATTGAGGTTCAATTTAAACAAACAAAAATGGCAAATACTGTTAGAAGTGGTGAGGAATTTGCTTATTCCTGTGTAGAATTGTAGGAGTTTACTTCAGGTTAGTTAACCTCAGAAAGCAAGTCAATCAAACACTAAATTTAAGTTATAGGATGCTGTTATCATAACTAATGTGAGCTATAATGGCATTGTGTGTCACTATTAAAGAGATTGTGTGCTATTCAATCAACTGATCACTATCGCACAATAAAGCTCAGCTGGGTTACCGTGTTTTAAATTGAGCAGGTGTGTTCTGCGACTGACCTGTGGAATGTGCATTGTCCTGCTAATTAAACCACTTCATACCAAATAACTAAACATGTTGGCGTAAAATGTTCCATGTAATTGTTTACTGTCTACTTAGAATAAATATCTTTGCAATGGCAAAGTTTGTTCAAAATGAAAAACTGACATTGAATAGCTGAAAGCTGTGACCGAATCAAATGTTCCACACATAACTGTTGAAAAGCTTTGATTCCAAACCAAATAGTTGAGTGCATCATGATAGAGACAAATAGCATCGCAGAAGCAATTTATTCCAAATCTGTGAAATTTTGACATGGTGTACTTTCCTAGATTCTCAAATCCATCGGATTAAAAAGGAACGGAAGAAAATGTGCGTTTCTTTGACCAGACTTGAATAATAACTCGGTTTATAAAAAACAAATCCACCGTTTGAGTGACAGCTCTTTAAAATTCAAAATAAATGGCTAAGGATGCCGAAATCTCCTCAGGCTGAACTGTGCCCAATTATAATGATGAACAAGAGCAAAGGGAGGGCCACACATCAGTCAACAAGCCTCCAGCACTTCTTTGCCATCCATGTAGGTTGCACTCGGGCCATGTAGAGTGAATCTCCTCAACAATCCGTAATCATATCTGGAGCTTGGCTGACACTAAGAAGCAAATCAATCGCGTTTCCGTGAGACGCGGTCCCCTCCCACCACCTTTGGGGTTAAGCATCAGGAAGTAGCCTACGACTGTCTCGGATGCCTTGCTCTTTTATTTCCCATTCTGTAGATGTCAAATGCCACCGATCTTTGGTTATGCAAGCAATCTCAAGCGTTTCAAAGGCGTCTGTCCCCTCTGCACTGCAGGCTAATTTGTCTTCCAGCAACAATATGGATTAAATAACTCGGTTGCCTTTGATCGTCCAACCACACTGAAGCTTCGGGAATCTAATTTCACCCAACTGAACCCTGACTTGTTGAAGCCAGAGTCTGACACTATTTAGATGTGACATAAATGCATTCTCCAGTATTTAAGCTAATTCCATGGATTCCCTGCGAGAGCAAATATGACCTCACATTTTTCTTTAAACCAGCTCGTTTTTTTTCTTTCTTTTGGCACTGTAAATTCATACACAAGCCAAAACCGCAGCAGTTCAGTTTCATTAAACACTTAGGGATGTTGTCCCTCCAAACTTTCTTATTCACTATTACTTGGCAATCTCGGCATCAGCTTAGCCTCTCATTTTGGGTGATCAATGTTATGCCTGACAAAACCGATCTTAATAATAACTGAAAGAAGGACTTTTGGGCTGAATCTAATCAAAAAGCAGTCGCTGAAATAGTGTTTTACATAATCCTTCCAGACTGATCTAAAATTAGTTTGCTGTGAATGGATCAACACCTTGACTATTTTTCAATATGCCTCCCAAAAGCTTGCTTAAAGTCATCGTTGAAATAGTGACAGTTATAATTATTTACTCACTATCTACTTATTTTAAACTTGAGTGAGTAACTTTGTTCAGCAGAAAAAGATATTTTGAAGAATGTTGGAAACTAACACCCATTCACTTGCATTGGTTTTGTGTCCATACAGAAAAGTGAATTGGTTCTACTTCTGTTCGATTACCAGCTTTCTTTAAAATATTTTCTTTTATGTTGTGCATTCGAAAGGAAGTCAGACAGGTTTAAAATGACAAGAGTGTGATTTAATTATATTACACAAATATTACTTAAAGTTCAAAGTCTTTCACTGTTTTTTATCCTTTATTCATGCAGACATCTTATACTACACCTGTTCAAGTTTATTTATTAAGAGCATAAATGGCTGGAAACATATGGTCAAATTGCAATATGCAATACATTTGAGGTAGTGGGCATTAAGTGCACCATCTTCTCTTGTAGTAGGCTTTCATTTTTTTTGTGTGTAAAGCTCTTCATCATCTCTGCACACCGTATCTGCCCACCAACAATGAGCAGGTCTGGAGAATTCAACGTCTCACTCAAGCTTAAAGAACAATAACAAAGCCACTTTAAACTCCATTAGAACTATTGTCTTCACCTACTGAAGCAAACAAAGCTCCCGCCGTCTCAATGACCTCCTTCATCTCGCCAAATTGGAGCATGGCACCAAAATGTGAAACTAATCCTAAATTCATGAGATTAAAGAAGATGCCTGTAATGATGGCTAAGAATAATCTAGTCCGACATTTCATCTTATTTTTCATGTATGAAGATATGCAGATGAGACCATTTGCATAATCTTTGGAGAAAATGAAAACAGATAATCAAATACCATCACATCCTATTTATATTCAATTAGCTGTTATTTATGCAAAGTCATGCCGTCGAAGGAATTCATAATTGCTGAAGAATAATAAGTGGACTGTTTTAAGGGCTTTCGAAGAGAACGATCAGGAAGGTGTCGCGGATCTGTGCAGCTCTCGTGTTCAAGATATGATCCATGTTCTCTGCCTTTAAATCTCTCATTATCCATGACTTATGTGGAAGAGAGACTCAACCGGTTCTTTCTCATGTTACAACTATCCGCCAAAAGTTCCAGATAATGAATTGGTCGTGTTTTTGGCCCATTTGTCATTCCCTCCTGGAAAGGAGCTATTTGAATTCCCTTTGATAAGTTTAATGCCAAGTTACATATGTCGGCAGCAGCTCATTTATATGAATCCCATTCCTCCCTTGTTACAAAATCATCTCATGTAAGGTGAATTTTCTTTGGGTAGACCCTTGGGAAGTCATGTCTAAGTCATAGCATAGGTAAATTTGACAGTTTCTGTGTGAATATATCCTCCTAATCTTCTGACAGTGTCGTCTAGTCTGACCTCTTCATACTTTTGCTGTTGGTGCTGTCTTGATAATTTCTCATAATGAGCTTTGGGATCGAGGCGGTGATGACCTGGTCCAGATGTAGCTCTGACCAGGCTCGGCCGGCCCAGCAGACTGGTCTGGAGGGTGCATACTAATGTACATCTGTTACAATGCCTCTTCTCGTGAGACTTTTCATTTAGCATAGTTTGATCATCAAAGAGATTTTCTTTCATCTTCAAAAAAATTAAAGTGAAGGTGTGCTATGTGGTGAGATATTGTTTTAACTGTTAAGTAGAAAACAGTAGTTTTGTAATTTATGTACTGCCATTTGTGTTACTGGCCTACACAGCCCAGCAGAGGTGCAATATTGATGTGGGGTTTTTTTGGGGGGGTATATAAATATTTAAAATGCTTTCAGTTCTGGCTGTATTAAATGTTCATGCATCTCATTTGCATATCTACTGTATGATTTAGTTTGTTTATTGTTCTTGGCACAGGATTATATCTAGGTTAATTAAGGTTTTCGAAGTTCACAGTAAGCCCATGATGAGGTCTGAACACATCCTTAAGACCATTAAGGCCCAACAACTGCGGGGCGGTGGCTTACAGAAACACTGTACCTAATATGTGGGAAGTTATTCCGCTCTTTTTCTCACTCGCCTTTCCATTAGTTTCTTTTCAAAGTCCTCTTAAGAAAGGTTTTTTGGAAAATAACATCAACTTCAAACAAACATTTCACTTTTAATCACTGTATTTTTCCTTTACACAATGCACTGCGGCATCATGGGCCCTTGAAGCTTCTCTTTTTTAAGCGTCAGTGGGGAATCGCTCCCTAGCGGCCTGTGAGCTTACACCAAAGCTCCTTTTTCAAAACGAGCTTTGAGAAAGAGGTAAAGGATCCTCTCAAAGGAAAATTGGGTAGAATGAGAATTGTGAAACTGCTCGCTTTAGCACACACCTGACCAGAATGCAAACTTATGTATGTATTGAAGTGTGTGTGTGTGTGCGTGAGTGCGTGCATGTCTGCGTGCATGCGTGCATGCGTGTGTGTGTGTGTGTGAAATCAACATATATAATTCATAAACCGGTTTACTGACGTTTACTTTGGTTGCACATACAGTAGTTGTTCTTGATGAATTGATTACGAGTCTTTATCAAAGGGGTTCATATTATCAGAAGTCTTTTACAACTTCTTTATTTTGTGTGCCATGTCCTGTATTATTTACCATCCACTAAATGTGCTGAAATAACTGCTGAGATTATTTAAATGAAGCCAACATCATATTTTGGTTGCAAATATCTCCCACAACTCAATTCTCTCCTCAAGTTTTGAAGAAGAGATTTCTTTCAAAAAACAGAATTTTGTGAAATTAAAATACAAAATAAATTTTGAAATATCGGATAAATAATTACATGTGTTAGTAACCTAAAACACCTCCAGCACCTCCAGTTATAGGGAGTTAATGAAATTATTGAATTAATAAAAGAGTCAATGAATTAAGCAGTTAATGAGTAAAAAAATTATTAAAAGAAGACTTAAAGAACACAAAAGTTTGTGCTGTTCTCATGTGTCATCTTCAGTAGTTTTCACGGTTTTTGTTCGTCATTGATCAGTTCAGTCGGAATCTAACGGTTTATGTGGCTCAACTGTCTAAGTGGTTTTGTGATGTGAACCAGTCACAATGTACACTGACATATGTACAGTGATACATCTAAAAAGCTAATAAGAAACTGAAAGTTTGGAAATATCGTACGGACACACCATGGCAAAAGTTATAAACAACTGGCAGATTTTGTTGTAAAACACTTAGAAGCCTAAGACTTTTGCACAGTACTGTATTAAACTTATAACATATTAGGGTTATTAATTAACCTTGGTGTTCTGACGGCAGAAATATTTCCGGACTACAATAGATAACTCTATTGTTGAGGTAGTGAACATAGTTTTGAATTCTTTGTTAGTATTTAATTTTCAATTCAATGTGCTTTGTTCTTTATCGTGTGTAATTGACTGACAGCACTCTATCCTAGTTTATGGGTTCACATCAAACTGTTTAACTTTAGAATTGCACCCAAGAAAATAGTTTAATAGTTTCCGTCCTTAGATACGTTAATACTTGTAATAGGACATAAAAGACATAACAAACCAAACAAATTAAACCCCAGCTTATTATTTATTAAGGCATCTAGTAAACACAAGGGCCAGCCGGAAAGAGAGAGATATGCAATTACTCACCCTCACACCTGTGCAGTCACACTGGAAAACAAGAAAGTGGATAATTGATATGTTGATGAGCCGCAGAGTTGAAATGCAGGAATAAATCCCTGGACTCAACCCCTTTCCATTAGCTCAAAGGTCTGCACATTAAAAAAAAGATCCAACCAGTTACAGTTTGGTACAAATCTTTCATTATTCCCCTTGTGATCCATTTGTAATATTAGCCAAGGGTTTTGACAACAAAAAAGCATTTGAAGACCTCTATGTAAATTAAGTCTGATATGATTGGCTAATACCTTTACATGAGAAATAAGCATCAACACTTATCGCCAGTATGATAAAATGATAATGATGATAAAGATGAGAAAAGAGGTCTCTCTTTAATTACGATTTATAAAAGACAATAAACCCATAAGAGAAGTTCAGACAAAGGATCAGATTTATGCAGTGTTAGGCAATCAAAACCAGGTAAACATTGCTGCAAAGAGCATTCAAAACAGCTACAACAAGGCGGACTGTCAAAGACTACATTCAAACAAATGAAGTTACTACAACGGGTTACAAGCTCAGCTGCAGCCAAAGAAAAAAATCATCTACCAGACCAAAACATTTAATTTGGTTATAAAGGTGAGAAAAACAAACATGTTCAATATGTTACAATGCTACTCTAGGTGTGAAACGAATAAATTATTAAGTACAGACAAAAAAATAAATAAACTGAAAATGGCGAATCAATGAACTGTAACACAGCGCAGGCCTACCAAAAACAGATTCATTATTTCTCCGACAAGACCTAATTTATGACCAATGCCCTGACCAACAGAAATAAACAGCGCTGTTCGGGTACAAATATAGTTAAATATACTTTTGTTATCCTTAAAATAAGCTAATTAATAGCTAAACATGACAAGAACAGAAGACCAAAGAGAAGAAAAAAGGAGTACAAAGTATATTTCTGTCATAATGTAGTCAACCTGCATGACCTTTTTTTCAGACACAAAGAATATATTTTGAAAAATCTTGCTTACTGGGCCCTACTAATGTGTGCCCTACTATTCAGTTACTAACATTCTTAAAAATATCTTTTTTTTGTTTTTTTCTGTTAAAAGAAAGTCATAGTCATGACCATAAACATCAATTGGGTTGAACCACCCCTCATAAAATCCAAATTTAGTGTACAATAAATGCTATCCACAATAACACGTAATTATAAAGTGCTTGATGTAGTTTGTATTCATATATGTAGATCTTCATCTTCCAGACAGCAAGATTTAGTTTAAATGGAATTCACAAACAAAAATATCTGACGTTCATAGAACAATGATGAGTGTACGGTCTGTGGATAATGACGGATATTTAACCATGCAAATACAAGTTATAAGGATTATGCAAAAACAGATTAACAATTTGAATCGTAGAGGCTTCTCTTTCACTCTCTCCCTTGGTCGCTGTCTCTCACTTTCTCGGTACCTCTGCTCATAGGAATTCAATTAACAATAGAAATGTTTAGAGAGATGGATTAAAAGAAGTATTGCTTGAGCAAGCTTGGATAAACTCTTAACCTCAGAGACAGTTTAAATGGTGACCTAACACAAAGGTTGAAATTATGATTTATGGATTGGGAGATATTATTCTTTGTTCTTCTTGCAGCGGTAGGGGCCGATAACGGGAACGTACAATAGCGAGATTAGCCAAGCGATTGGAGTCATTCCTAAGATACAATTCCTAGGATCTCTGTGTATCCTATGCAGCTCTCTGTTGTAACAACAGGCCTTTGATAACACCATTGCTCACGGTTCATGACCAGAAAAAGATAAGAGAAAATGAGTTTCTGTAAGTCTGCCACAGGCTTAACCTCTGACACCTATTTCATTTCAGGCCCTACAAAACTTTCCCTCCGGCCCCAAGAATGCCACCCAAACAGAGGCATTTAAATGCATCATGTTAAGGGAATCTCTGCATGTAAGGCTGTGTCACGATTTGCACGTAATCTAACATCTCTCTGACCTTAAAAAAGGAAAACGGGGCGATAAGCAAACCCACCACAAGAAAGCATTCCTCTTAGCGAAGGCTTTTCTCAGGAACATTTTAAGTGGATTAAGCCCAGCAGCTCAGGGCATTGTCCTTCACACGTCTTGCTAATATTGTTCATGATAAAACCAACATAGTCTAGCTGGATGTTTTTTTGACCAATCTATCCTTTTGTCATTTCCCCTTGAGGACACATTCTCTGAGATGTAATGGTGTAGAAAATTATTGATATTAGAAAATGATTCTCCTGAAAATCCTTCACTCTCCTATCGTTTGATGAAGCTGGATCCCTTAGCATATTTCCCATTCCATAATGGATAAATGCATTATTCAGATAAGTTGAGGGAAGTAAAATAACTCGCTTGCAATAATTTACGAACCATCAAGCCTGGATCAAACCGGGTCTGTTTTCTTTTGATATTTTATCGGCCGGGCACTCTGATAGCTAACCATGGTTGACATCTGATTAGCAAACAACAGCATGCAGGCTCAATTTTTTTACCAAACATAATTTCGGGCACATCATTTTCAAAGTAAGCTAGTTGGCGTTATATTGAGTAAATATGACCACCTAAATTGAATCTGACAAAGCAACATTATAATCCATCACTGCTTATTAGAAATTTCAAATTTTTGGAATTAAGGACTAATAAGCAGACAATGAAGCTTTCAAGGAGATGGATGAGGCAACTGAATAAACAGGAAATGGCTGTAATAAAAACAGACCTTCAATGTTCCCTTCAGCGCACTTGGGCATTAAGCAACAAATGTTATTCCACAGGCCAGCATCAATGGTTTTTCAAATACAGCAAATAAAATAAACTGTCATCAAATCATAAGCATAAAAAGAAAACTCATTTTTGTTCCAGCGTGTTTGATAGCTTCTAGTACAGTATGTTAATATTCTGCTGCCGTGCTGCTTTGCTTTAAAATGATATTTAACGACTAAATCAAACAAATTCTTATGGAGTACAGTATAAAAAACCTACATTCTATAATGCTTCCAAAAACTTTAATTTAAATTACCTATTTCTCTTCAAATTAAATTTGATATAAATGTCTCAATTCTCTATATATCAATATATATGACAACAATTTTCTTTCAATAAATGTAGATTGTATTATATAAATACAAAACAAATTGGTTTCAGTTAAAAAAAATGAAAAAGGAAATGAATTTTGACTACTATAAAACATAGAAACATATACATATAAAAGAAATTGAAAGAAAATACATTTTTATACATATGTAGATTTGATCATATAAATACAAAAACACATTGGTTTATATTGTATATAATATAAGTGACAATCAATGTGACTACTACAAAAAGAATATGTAGAATTGGGTCAAAGAAGAGTAATTTTTTCAATAAATGTAGATTTTATTATAAAAACACAAATTAGAATATTATATGTTATATAAATGACAATAAATGTGACTACTTTATGAAGTATATATAAAATTGTGTCAAAGACTAGGGATTTTATTATATGAATAAAAAACAGTATGGTTTACTCTGTGACTCTCGGCTTAGTTTCACTGCAATTACTGAAATGCAATACAGTAGTGAGGGGTTATATGCTATTTAGCAGAATTATGGAAATACAAAAGAAATAACCCGGACATATTACCGGCATTAGCCTTTAGGTGGCCATTGGCCGCTATTACACAATGCTACACACTAATAGCTTATTTTGTAGTTCTTTCTAATTCTTCTCACACTATGCCCTGGAAAGAGTGTTGTACTCTGGCTTATAAATATATCGTTCTGTCTTCATTATTTTTATATATGCGCTGGTGGTTTGCAATATCATAAAAAAGCCAGGTGGAGTCTGTATTGTTTTCAGATATCTTGATGTTGTAATAATTTACTGAACTACCATCAGTGCATACCATGCAGAGATTTAAAATCCATTATATATTCTGATAATTATAGTTTATATAAATTATGATTGCAAAGTACGTTACACCTGTACTATAAAAATCCACTGAGCAAAAGTCTGCTTTGAAAATCAGTTCTTCTTTTATTAATTAACTCAGAGGCGTGTTTTTTGAGATTTCCCCAGGTTGCAATAGCTCTCGTTTTCACGGCACGTATGGGCAGCAACAGAGGAGAAGAGAAATGACTCACAAAGGCTTGCAGCGGAGGTCCCTTGGACAACATTACATCTCTGTAAGAAGCATTTGTCAGAATGCAGCCTATTTCTTTTTACCTGCCACATCGGCTGTGTGTTCCAAAAAGTGATCAATGTAGCCTACATATACCAGCAAGATGAATTTCATAGACTACAGAGTCTCTTGATCCCTGTATAACATATCAGGAGACCGCAGAGAACAAAGAAGCTCATTTAGCATTTTAAATTAATGAAAGTACAAATAAACTCAAATTAGCACATTGTCATGCTGTGCCAGGAACACTGTCGTCGTCTGCCATCCTTCGAAATGGTTACAAATTCATTTCTTTATTCAGTCTGTAAGAGCGGAAGGGCTGCAGTAACTCATTCCAGATTCTGTAGTGCATATTTTCCATGCTTTAGAGATTTGCTGCGTATAGATTTTTGGTGACAGATCTGGCTTCACTTGAATGGATGGATCAGATGTATTTATCTTATGCTATGGGCTGATGGTGGCGATAATGAGAGATCCTGGGCTGACCGCTAAGCCGGGATGTAGAGCATTATTTATCCTATTGATCCGGCAGAAAAGATAACACCTCAAATCCTCGACTGCTTGATTAAATGAATGATTAAAGTAAAGGGCTCTGAGGACATGAAACAGCACAAAAAAGACAACAACAGCGCAACGCAAACAGTCTCAATGCCGCAGGGAGATGAAATCCAAACGAAACAATATGGAAGATCTATATGCTTAGGACTTTGATAGAGAATTGACATTAAGGGCTGCCTTTATGCCTATGAATTTGAAGCTAAATTCCATTTGTCCTCGAGCATCTGGTTTAAGATGACAACCAAGTAATTTGTCTTTATGAGTTTGTTTGGACACCCGCATTCGTTTCTACGCGCCGCATTCGCTCGAGTGGCTGGGTTTTCATTTCTTTGTTATACTGATTTGAAGTGGTAAATAAGTTTTTGTTTGGAAGCATTGTGGATGTTTGGGGAATTCTTGTTTATAACGGAACCTGACAATTTATTCTAGACAGCTGCACCTCTGACAGGCTATCATTAGCTCCAAATTCTTGGGAGATGTTTTGTTCCCCAAAGACTGAGACAGATTGCAGAAAATCTAGAAATTACATGATATAATTAAGGTTTACCTTTCATTAAAAAGAGCGTCTCGGTGAGAGAGATGATCTGTGTCAAGCCTGTTTAACTCTCCTGTTGATGCCCATCATTGTCAATGGGTGTTCTTTTGATATATGCCTTTAACTAATTACAGCATTTCTCTTTAGACTTACCATCAGATTTGATACATTGTTAAAATTTGAAAAAGTTCTTGACAGTAAATTTTGGGTACATTAAATTGATGCTCTCTTAAACCCATTGTAATCCTTTGCAGTGGACATTTGCAGTGTTTTCTTATTCAGTAATGCATAATGTAGTAACTTATTATCGACTAGACGATTATCTCGATGCATTGTAAAACTTTCGGGCAGATGTAATATCTGTCACTGTTCCTAATGCGCTCTGCAGATGTTCAGGTCCTAATGATGGATTCTTAATGGTGTAATTATCATTCATTGATATCCCAGGCCAATTACATTCTATAAAGAATTTTTTCCCTCTCGATTCTCACAGTCGTTTTAGTAAGAAACTCACTTTAACCACTGGGGCATGGGGTAGATCGGACAGTCTTTGAACAAAAGGTGGCTCATAAACGAAAGAGGCAGTAAGACTGCCAATTTTTATCATGGTTGACGGCTTTGTAGTTTTCCAACTATGTCAGAGTGAGAAGGTACATCAACAAATTATAAAGACAGGTAGGGGGAGAGGGGCCTGTGTGACCTAATATAATTTCTTTCCTGACGGACAGACTTTTGTAATTTTTTAAAGCCTTTTGTTAGTATTGTGGTTGCTTCATTTTTGCCACTTCACTGAATATTCAACGTTATTACATTCTGTTTATACAGATGTGTATACAAATGTGTGCAAAGTATATACGCAGAATTATTGGCTTGCGTAGTGAGCTGTGAATGTTTGATGAAGTTCTAACAGAGAAACACACCAGACATTACACAAAGTCTTAGAATAAAAAAAGTAATATTTAAAAAATGAATTAATTGTTTTTCCAAACCTGTGTACATTTCTTTGGTTTAAAAAAAGACATTTGGAAGAATGTTAACAACTGAGATTTCTGGGGCACCATAGCAGAAACAAATATTGTATCATTTTTATGTTCCGTCGAAACACAAAATAAGATATTTTAAGAAATGTAAAGAAAGTTTTATATTTATGGTATTTTAAAATTGAGTAGCTAGCTGGTTATGTTTGTAAGCTGGTTGTCTGAAGCAAAGTTTGAACTCTCGAGAGCCTGTTAGAAAAGATGAAGTACATGAAGAAAGCCATGAACTGGATTTAAAAGAAGTGAGAAGAGGAAGATCCAAACCAGAGCAAGGCGCTCCCCTCTTACCTTAAAATTACATTTTAAATAATCTCTCGCAAGACTCCGTGCTCTGCGGAGTGCTTTCGATTGAAAAAGAGACCATTAGCACTGGGACTAGGAGGGATGAGAACATATAAAAGAGTACAGAGATCCTCTCAAAGTCTATGGATCCTAAAAGCATCCTAGTAGTCAAATAATGATGGGGAATACCCTCTCCAATCTTTCTGCTGAGGACCCATAGCATGCTGCAGGCCATTTTTCCAAATATCTGGAAACAGATGGCTTTAAAGAGTGCAACATGGTAAATTGTTAGCAAATATGCTTTGTTGCTTACACTGGGACTAAGCGGGTTTATATTATGTGAATGATTTCATCACTGCAACATTTTCAGTGATGTAGAAGCACCTTAGCATGTTTTTAGACACGCTTGGCAAGACAGGCGTAGTAATTGAGAATGACATGTGCAATCATCTTGTGCTCCCTGTCAATCCCTAGAAGTGATTTATTCACAAATAATATGAGAAGCCTCAAAAAGAATGATCTGCTTATTTCGCATCAACAAAATCATGCTGAGAGACAGAGAGAGACAGAAAAAAAAGAGAGAGAGAGAGAGAGAGAGAGAGAGAGAGAGAGAGAGAGAGAGAGAGAGAGAGAGAGAGAGAGAGAGAGAGAGAGAGAGAGAGAGAGAGAGAGAGAGAGAGAGAGAGAGAGAGAGAGAGAGAGAGAGAGAGAGAGACTTGTTAATTCATACTTATTAGACTATTTGGCCTTTAATGCAACTTGTATGTTTTTAACCACAGCTAGCCCTCTGTGTGGTTTAAATGAAGCCTGTCTCTTTATTCAGACAATGGAAGTTGATAATGTGAGCCTCTGTAACCGGGTGACAGCAGGTTTATTTTTATGAAGGTAACACATTGTGTGACTCTTGAATGCCTTTTGTCACATGCCATTAGTCACTTTGAAAGACACCCGGGTAATGGAGTGTTCCCAATTTTTTCTTTCTTGCTTTTTTTTCTCCCCGCTACCCAGCTCAGGAGAATTTATCTGTGATTGATGGTGGATCACTCCAAACTGCTTGACAGAACTTTCCATTTAGGCTAAGGAAATTGCTCCTTTCCTTTTGCAAGCTCCATCTTGAACTCAATGCTTGGACTGCGTATGGAATACTGCTGAGTTCAACAATAACACTATGATTGATATCGCTTTATATTAGAGTCCAATTACTTCTTTTTCTACCGTAATATAATGGGTCTTTCTGTGAAAATTCTCAGCCCTTTATTTTAATAAAGGCAGACGTTTATAGCAGCATTATTGGCATTATTTATTTATTTTTCAAGCTGTTAGAAAATGTAACCTGCATATATTTTGTGGTAAATTCATTCGGTAACCTTTGAAATGGTTTAACATACAAACAATAACAACATTTCCTTGATTTCATAATGTGTTAAAAAGGCATGATTTGTATTGATATTGTTTCTTTCTTTGAAATGTAAGCAGTTTCTTTCTATGTATTCATCCTCTGTTGTGACATTCCAGCTAACATTAGGTTGTTATATAGGCAGGAAGTCTTTCCCCATCCAAACTGTATTGATCAATGAAGATTTCACATCTGTTGACAATACAGCTGCAGTAAAGCTATTGTTCTGGCTGACTGTTTCTCATTCACTTCTGGAAAGACCCAAATGTATCTCTGTAGGTGAAACACAGGAAAGAGAGTGGGTTATATATGGGCTATATTACACTAGTCAAAAGAATCATTCTAGTACAACCCGTCTGGGATGCTTGGCATACCGCTAACTCGTTTTCCCTCTGAACTTCCCTGAGGCTTTGTGGGCAAACGGTGAAAAACAGAACCATGATCAGCATCATGCAAGTTTAAAATCTGCGCTGCCAAAAAAGGGCGAAAAACATGCTTGGAAGACATAAAGGAAAAATCTGTAGTGATAGCTGTAGGGAAGCTTCATGTTAACTTTTATATAATTATATTAGTGTATTTATCCAAATGTTAGTCATACATTTTGAAAATAATCCAATGTTTATAACTTAATAAAATCTGTTTTTCTGATTATAAACAGATAAAAAATTAATAAACATTCGACAGTATAATTTCACTTATATTTATAACTAAAATTAAATACAAACTCACTTGTTGGTGAACTCTAACTGAAATATTTGGGTTACTCAGATTTTCTCACTTATGTTTACTCAATTTAACATATAATTTTTTGGATTTCCCAGCTTTTTTAATGATTACTTTTTATGTAAATTGTTTCACCAAAAGAATTGTATAAAAGAGTGTAGCTTTCTAGATTTTTTTATTTCTTTTATTTTTATTTTTTATTGTATTAACCATTGCTTTTATTATATAACTATGAACATCCATTAACCCCAGTGAAAACTACTTTTAAAAACTAGAATATACTTTATTTCGAAATTGAAAGAATAATGCTTTTGAAACTATTTATCAACCATTTGTATAATCTTGTCATCTTTTTAATGTAGTTTCTTGTACCATATGCACAGTTGTACATCTAAAGAAGGTTCCCTGCTTCGAGTTGTTGGTTAATCAGCAGGAAAGCCTTTAAAGTGCAAAGACATCTACAGTACCAAAAAGCTGACCTTTGCTTCGAAGCATAAAAAGTACTTACCAGGAATATCCATCGGGTAGCGACACTTGCCTGTAGCCACCTTGAGGCTTTTGGAACATGCATCATTGCAAAAGCTTGAAATTCCTCTGGAGACCAGTGGGAGCTGTGACATGGGAAACAAATAGACCAAAGAGACAATGTCCTTGAGGGCCTGTGGACTTTTAACTGTTTTATTTCTCTTGCAGTGGTTTTTTGTCCTTTGCCGTTTGAATCCGAACACAATGGTTGAATGGTTGCACAAAATAAAGCGCTGTATACAGGTTCGGGTAATTTACTTTTTACAATACAGCCACGGGCTAACTTTGAGCCGCGATATTGTTATCAATCTTGGTTTGCATTAAATTAAGTTGCACCATATCTGGAAGTAAAAGACAATAAGGGCAAACGAAAAAAGATTCCAGGTACATTTAATTCGCCACCGAGAGTAAACAATAGCTCTGAGCAGTGTATAAACAACCATTATTTTAAACAGAAGGGCATAGAGGGACACTAATTAAAGGCTATTAATCATTTACCACCAAATGGATCAACCAGGGCATTGGTTGCTACTGGGTAAAAACACTTAACCCCCCTTAAACAGAGTTTTCATTGCTTCGAAATACATCTCCTTGAATATGCCTTGCATTGCAAATCATGGGCCGAGCCGATGCAAACTGTTTTTATCCTAAGTCCTGCTCATCTTGCCGCATCAAGCGTTCTTCTTACCGCTCACAAATACGTGAGCGTTCAATCCCTTATTAGCATCATGCGGTGATAACCTCCATTGTCACGGTTCAAAAGCTATTCCTACGATTCAGCTGTTTCCCATAATCACTCCTCACTAAAGCTAATGCAGAACAAGCACTGAGTCTGATAATTATCTCATTCACCCTCCGCATCTTCAGTGCCCTGAAAATATGGGCCTGATATCCTCATGAAAAGACCTGCATCACGTTTATTAGAGCACATTTGTCCTGCAATATCGCACACGGCAAAAATAAATGTGATTTTGGCAAATGCATTATTCATGTAATCTTTTAAGCTCATCTATTTTAGTTGGTGCGGCGGTCTTGTCAGAAACACGAGCGAAGCACATTGTCTGTGCTCACTGACTAGAGATCACGATGCATCATGGATTTACAGTACACAGTGGGTCAGTGGGCCCAGGTGATGGAGGCTGGGATATTTTCAGCTATTTTCACTGGGACTCATTCCGGCTTGTTGCACTTTATTGTCTGTGTTGCAGTTGTGGCAGAGGTACATGTTTTCTGACTGGTTTACGGCTCATCAGAGTAAAGGGGAACATACATTTTAAATAAGACGTGCTTATGGTGTATTTATTTCTGCAAAGTTTATGGATTATGTTATTATTAATGAAATAGTGCCCTTTTTTATATTTAATTAGTTTTGTTTAAATTACAGTGGTTTGAAAATTGGATGTAACTCTTAAGATTGTTAACTTACATCCCAAATTGTTATGATTTATTAAATTGTTCTTATTGTGATATCAAACATATATACTCGGAATATAGATTCTTGTCTATCTGCAATGTTAATTTATGCCATTTCCCTTATTTTCACACTTTGCATTATAAAGAAAAGTATTGCAACTTTTATTTATTATTTGGCAAGCAGTAGTATAGCTTGTTATATTAGATTCAAGCACGTCAGTGACACCAAACATGTAGTTCAAATCCAATAGGCAAACCTTTAAGACCACCCAAACCTTTCAAGCCAGCATGATGAATAATTTGACAGCAAACATGATGCATGAGTTTATTGTAGAAGAACTGAAGCACTGATTAGTTTCCCCCTTTTTACAGGCTAGACATAAATAGCTGTCAGTGTTTCTGCTGAATGTTCACCAAAAGCTGAAACATCCATTGCGTATGCGCAACAATGCGATTTAAGGGACCCTTTAAATGCTAACCCTTCTCCTCTGGATTTTTTTATTATTAGTTATTCTCTGTCCTGACTACCACTATGGCTCCTTCTAGCATTCCATGCATAATTTGTTTCAAGTAAAAGAGGAAAGATGGGCGTTACAACAACCTTCAGCTAGAACAGGGATTTATTGCCTTCAGTATCATTTGCATAATCACTTGCATTGCATGTGGTGTAAGTACACTGTACCTGCAAAGATGATCAGACCTTATCTGAACACGGATAAGGAAATCCGGATAAAAAATAGATAATAAGTTATGTCAGTGCTTGCTTTATGATTTAAATGATTTACGAATGAACATTCTTAATGCTACAAGTAGATTTCCAACTCGTAGTAATTAGATTTTGTTGGCAGCAGTAGCTAAGGATTTAGACAGCTTGCTATCTAATCTGTTAATAGATCTCTCACATATAACTTTGCAATGCAACATTATTTTTTGTAACACCCTTTATTATAGTGTTCGTTTTGCACATGTTTTGTGTCGATTTTAGTAATATGAACATGATACTACTACACGCAAACTTGTACATTAATGTCATGTACTTTAGTGAATATTACTGCATGCAGTTGAATTGAAAGGACTAAATATATTTAATATATATAATTTATTCACCCTCTTGTCATTAGAAAACCTGTCTTCCAAGAACACAATATAAGATATTTTGAAGACTGTAGGGACCTGGTCCTATTCACTTGCATTGGTTTTGTGTCTAGGATATAAAAGTGAATAGATGGTGCCACTTTTCGGTTAACTTCCTTTTAAAATATTTTCTATTGTGTTCTAAGGTTGAAAAAAAACGTATAGCTTTGAAATGACAAGACAGTGAATAACTGACATATTTTTATTTTCGGGCATCACTTTAAGAAACTCTCCTATTTGCAGCTATGTATTTTATGTAGTCCATGTTTTTTGTCTGTACCGACTAACCTTACTATTGCAGGCGAAGCTTGAAAGGAAGGTTGAAATTCAGTGTCAAGGGCCAGAAGGGGTGCAGGGATAGAGGACATCAGGCAGGGGAGCAGTGTTGGCCCGTTCCGGGTGAAAAGATTTCACAAAGGCTTTCTGCCTTTTTATTTTGCAGGACTTCTGTAGATCCACTGCTGAGTCTGTTTTCTGTCTGACTGCTGTGGCCTGCCGAGAGCAAAGCGGAATAAGAGGGAGAGGAGAAATGTGCGGATGGTTTGAACAGGGAGGGGTGGCAGGTAGAGGTGAGTTTAAAACGATGGGGGTGTGATGGAACGGAAGTGGTGGGGCATATGACCCTAAACAGCTGCTCCATTTGTGTTCGCTGTTTGGAGCGCTGGCATCTCGCTGGTCATTGTTTGAAAATGGCTGACATTATGCGCCTCGTGTATGTGAAGCTGGCCGTAAAAGCAGTGGGGCATCACGTGTGCATTCAACTCCCGGTGGTAGTGGGAAAATGTTTTTGTTTTGACTTTTGCCATCCGAGCATTGACAGAACGTGATGAATGTTTGTGTTAAATGATAAGAAAGTCAGCGAGCTTGAGGCTGTTTAACTGTTTACCTATCTATCTTACGTTGTGACAGTAGACAGACTGCTGATATGCCAGCATACATATGCATACAAACTTACATATGCATTATGATGATGGCTGGTGCCCTACCGCATCTAGATTCCCATTAAGTAGCGTATTGTAGCTTGTATTAAATTAAACACTTTGTTTACAAAAAAAATGGATTACAGATATAACCTAATACAGAAGGAAATAGATTTTGTGGCATATGAGGCTTGGCTGGGCTTGCCGCTGTGTGGATTGATGTGGGTGGGAATCTGATGGTTTCATTTCCTGACGCTTTTGATTTCAAGCTGCTTCTGTGTAATGGGCAGCCTGGCCTTGGTTCAGCCACACAGCATGTCTTCAAGAGATGGGCTCTGGAGTCCTGAGTGCTTTCACAAAGTGTTGCTGAACCTACGTTTGAAGGAAGAGCCCGTGGATTTTTTTAGCAATTCAAACCAACATTAAATTACCAGCATCTTTTGTTTTGTACCAGATTATAGAACATTGAATAAAATAAGCACCAATCTGCTGATGTAGATCTTTGTGGAATGGCAATGAAGGTGCTTCATTAGAACATGTCTCGAATACAGAAACTCACTGTAAACAAATTCCATAATTAGGTCAGAGGATATAAAATCAATTTCTCCATGTCCAGAACATGGCGCTAATTACATTCGGATGAGTTTAAGTCATTTATTCCTGTGTTGGATGGGGATGTTTTCTCGTAATTCTTCACCCTTGGTGCTCTTCAGAGACTCACACCCAAACTCTCTTCCAGCTCAAAGCCCCAGTGGCGTTTTATACCTTTTTTCAGTCACCTTATCAAGGGTCAGGAATTCGTAGAGGCCTGTTCCCAAGACTCATCCGTTGGCCTCGCTCCCAGCCAGATGGCTCTCGTCAGAGAGAAAGAGAGCTCATCTTTCTTTACTTTAACCAGCACAGCTTCTGGCATTGTTCTTACAGTAGCAAAATGGGAACACTTTAAAGCACAGAGCTCATTTATCTGAAAACCATTTAAAATACTTACATCATTTTAAATATTTGATGAGGGTTTATGATCAGTCTATGTAAATGACCTATGAGCTCTAAGGCTGCCACAGTTTTAGATTCATTATTCCTACTTGAAAGAATTCACAATAACAATACTATTTCAATATATGTTCAATTTAAATAAATACAGCTGTCAAATTCATTTTCAGCATGGTTTATATATTTCTAAATATGAATCAAACAAGAAAAAACAAGTTTAGGGAGATGCAGAGATAGTTTTCACCCATTTAACATTTTACTTTAAAGTGATCATCATGAAAAATGTCTATCATAGTTACTCATCTTTTCTTCCACTGAATGAAAGAAAATATTTTGGAGAATGTTTCTAATAGAAAATCGATGGTTGCCTAGCCATTGACTTGCATTGGTTTTGTGTCAATGGGTAAAAGCCATTGGGTACCAGCAGTTGTTTGGCACCAACATTTTTCCAACCATCTTTTTCTAGTTTAACAAGTTATAAAGGTTTAAAACTTCAATACATTAAGTAAAGACAATTTTGGATGAACCACCACTTTAAAAAAAATTATTAATAACTGCAAAACCACAATTTATGGCTTGTGCTGTCAAAAAGATACTGGTGCTAATAAATGTACAATATTATAACAAGTTTAGCGTTAACACAATATCAGTAATTTCTGTTATTGACAATACCGATTTATTGCGCCATCCTTAATGGTCAACAACTTTTGACATTATTTCAAAATCAATACTTTCGATAAGTCAATATTAGCAAGAATAAATACATAAATTCTTAAGAATAATTTTGGTGCTTTGTGATAAACCATGCGTTTGCTTCATTTAAAAAAAATCCAGTGCATGTACCTGGAGTCAGTGAGACATCCATAAAGAGTAAGGCATTATTCATTGTGGCAAGTTCATACAGATTGCCCTGTTTAAACCTCAGTAGGGAAGGGTGAAGTGGCTTATAGAAGACATAAAAACCACATTGTCCCCAATCACAATCCCCCTAGAAAAGAAGTGCACCATCTTGCTGATTGCACTGGGTTGTTGTTTATGCAGACCATCCTCTTATAGCTGTGGCCATTAGTGGATGCGGCACTTTCCAGGGCTGCTCACTGCTCCAGTATATCCCTCAAGCACACAGTTGGAACCGAAATGAAGCTCGGCATCCTGCTAGACAACACTGGCAAGCCACGGCTATAGGGATATTTTCCATCCAGGGTCAAAAATTGGTCTCTCTAACTGAACGCTTTATTGGAAGTGTTTATCT
This sequence comes from Triplophysa yarkandensis, assembly GCA_033220385.1. Classification (NCBI taxonomy): domain Eukaryota; kingdom Metazoa; phylum Chordata; class Actinopteri; order Cypriniformes; family Nemacheilidae; genus Triplophysa; species Triplophysa yarkandensis. The sequence continues at coordinate 19,131,567 of CM065654.1, read as the reverse complement.
GTAATGCCCTGGGTAGATCAAAGACACAACAAATAAGAGGTACTTTTAAAGATTGCTTTGCACCATAGTGAATACTGATACTGTTATTAGCATATGCTCAAAATCCAGAGAGAAGCATTTCATGCGGAGGGATCGTGAATGATAACCATCTTTAAGAAATAGTTCAATGATAAATATTCTTTTCTTTATCCACCCTTGTGTTGTTTTAGAGCTGTCATATGCTAAATATTTGTGCCAGTTTTTCCCTGAAGATTTTTGAGAAGTAACCTAAAACTTTATTTTGGACATTTAAAAAAAACGGATTGCAATTTTGTGTTTCTTAAACACAGACGCCCATGCCATAGCGTCGCATAAATCCAATATCTAGATGCATTTAGGAAGTACTATTAAATACATGCTGTCTCTTCTCACTTTGCAAACAGCTCCGAGAAGCATCCACTAAGCACGGATGAGGGCGTAACTCAAATCCTCCAGTAATTTGTGGTGTGAAACTTGCATAATCCCACCATATCAATTTCTGCTATCTGTCTATAGTCGCCAAGAAGAAAACTTTAGTGTTTTCAAGCACAGCATGTTCCTGATTGAAAATTAAAATCGAAAGAAATATTTTCACTTGGACTATTTCTTCAGCCCATGGCTCGAGAAGCGTAGCCAAGCATGCGGAAACATGCGTGCCATGTAGCTGTATCGAACATCCTACCTACATATTCACTAGCACAGTAAGACTAACTATGCCAGACCATCTGCCGGGTAGTTGTTGGCTCGCTCTGTGAAATAATTAATCAGCCTATCAGATGCATATGAGATGCGCCGTTTTCACATTTCATCATACTAAATTGTCTAAATTTCATAAGCTTTACACAATTTTAATGTTGACCTTCTGATCCTCTTTTTTGTAGTTGTGATAGAAAAATCGGCAGTGCATGACCTCGGATCAAGACCAAAAACATTCAAGAATTACAGATCTGAATGAGAAAGTACTGTGTATATGTGCCTTAAGTTGTTGGTATGCAGTCGGTACCCATTATCGCAAAGAATTTCATCCCAAGAGTTTCATTTGTTCCCCATTTTCCGCTCTTTTCTCTTTAGAAAAAAACGACAATGAAGGCATTTCTTTTCCATCCACCTGTGAATGGGCAATTAGGAGGGTTGCAATGCAGCCTCTAATGAATTACAGATATCTACTGTGTGCGTATAAAAGAAAGTGAGATTATGAATATTTCAGTTCATTTTTGCTCTCCCTTGCCTAGTTTTACCGCGCCTATTGTTTCCAATCCTGTGCATGTTATTTTATAAAAAAGTTGTTTTAGTTATAGCTTCAAAGCTTCGCCTGTTTTACACATGAGTGTTGTAATGAACAAAACCTTTGGAGAATAAAAATCTCCAGTATACACGTATCACAGAAAGCCTTACTTTGAAATGCTCTCTATTGATTTGCTCAAAGTCTTTCAGTTGTTTTCAATCATGTCACAATAAGGAACGGTAAACAATTAAATACAGTTGCTTTTTAATAGTAAGATCGATAACTGTACGTTATACAAAGATGTTTTAGTATTTCAGCCATTCTAATAACTGTAACACTCATATCCTGAACAGACCCTCAAAACCCATGTATCGGGTCTTGAGACGGCTCTTTTTTTCCTCTTAAAGATTATGAAGACGTGTAAGAATGATGGAGACCTGTTGTCACACGCACACACACACATCCTCATGCGGAAAGAGTACCCATAGAGTGAGAAAAACCCTATTACCGTCTTTATAAATGTGAAAGAATATAGGATGGTGCTGAAAGACAGGCATGAGCATTAATGACTGCTCTTAGATCCTCAGAGACTATCAGCTGATCGTTGAGCCGCTAAAGACTTGATCAGTCATTATGAAGTGTTCCGCTCTGTCTTGCACCACATTTTTCACGCCCTTGAGTGTCCATCCTTTTCATTCATTTCTTATGGTTTCCTAAAAACATAACTGTTGTGTATGGTTTGTCTGTGGAGTGGTTTAACATTATCTCTGTGATTAGACAGCATCCCGTCATGACAGACAACCGGAACCAAGTCTGTAATTAAATATTCCATCACTGTTACGCAGGTGTGGTGGTATAGCTACAGCAAAAAAATATAGAAATAAAATGCAGCTCCATACTTTTGTAAGCTAGATTTACTTTTAGCATTAACAGTGACCACTGATCTGAGGAGCCACACAATATCTGCAAATTTATTTGATGGATCACTATACGAAGTGATACGTGCCGCACTACGTCTAGCTATATTTTCGGGTAAATAAAACACGGTATGTCTTTATGAAAACTCTAAAATACAAGGAAGCCCTGGTGTGTAAAATTGGATTGTGGAGAGGCACATATGTCAATAGGCATGTCTGGATGAGCTCTGAATCCTACGATCTCTGCAAACACGTAAGAGATAAACCTAGTGTGGAAGATGAATGTACAACAAGTCAGATATCCAAGTTTACTGTGATAACTTTTTTGTTTCTTTCCCTCAAGTCTTTTCCATCCGTTTTATAGCACCGCTATCTTTTGCTGAATGCTGCGCAAAGCACCGAGAGAGAAAAATGCGTCACCTCCGAGTATCTTGCATGCTCTCACCCTCCCTTTACCTCTCCAGTCGCTGCCACGACTCCAAATCCTATACGCTTTATTCATCAACCTTAGGTGAACAAAAACAGGTCCTATGAGCCCTGCTGATAAGTGCTTAGCGATATGTTTCATGTCCACAGTACAACAGTACATCTACAAATGTTCGGAGAATAGATGAGAACCCAGTGGGCCTGTGGCATTTGTTAAATTTTTTGCAATTTTTTTATAGAAATACAATCTATGATGTCTATTTATTTATGACTGTTTATATTCATACAAACATCTTTATATAAATTGACGTAAAGTGCATTCAAGTATACATTTATAAGTCCATGAATTCCCTAGGAATCAAACCCATGACCTTCCACACTGCAAACGCTGTTATTAAGGACATACTGCAGCCCTATCTGTCCACTGTGCTGTTTTCTTTGATATGACGATCTGTCCTCTGAAAATAGATGTCACCGTCAAAAAAGGTACATATGAGAATACTGGCTTGCTATTTATGAAGGCTGTATCTATGACACCGAGCATATCTACAGACTTGACGTACTCCTTTATAACTCAAAAATGAAAAATGCTATTGATGTCAATGCAGCGATAAAGGTCAAGAAAATTACTGGCAAGTGTAAAGTACCATGAAAAGGCACAATAGAAGGAGAAAGCATGAAAAGAAAGAGGAAGAATGCTGACTCTAAGTGATTCCAAATCAAATGTGGAATAAGTCCCTGTCTATCATCTAAACTGCTTTCATGTTTACAATGTATAAATGAGACAGACAAATCTTTTTCATAGACACTATTAACAGGAAAAATGACATCTTTATTTGCTACTGTTGACTTCCTCCAAATTAGGTTTTTCTGTGAAGTGCTCTCTGCCTTAAAATAAGATCTTTTATAGAACATGATAAGCAAATCTTTGAGGTCAAACAGTTTCACCACAGCAACATAATATATCAATCACTGTTTGATTTTGAGAAGAACATTTTTCGCAGCCAGTTTTTCCCCCACAGCACCATGACAATGCTTATAAAGATACTTGATGTTCAGTACATACAGTATAAAAAATGTATTAGTATATATATATATATATCCACAAATATATTTCTCATAAGTAAAAATAAAAACTATGAATAAAATACTTTTTAAAGACATATTTATAATATACACATAATATTTTTGGAATTCTAGTAGACATATTTGAGATAATCAGATTCACTTATTTTTTTACTTATAAACCTTACACACCAAATACAAATAGTACTCTCAAAGCTTTAAAATGTACTTTTTTGCAGAGTGTTAATTGCTTCATGGAAAATCACCTTAATTTTTATTTGCAGTGTACAGACCCAGGAAAAGTGTCGATGTTGACTGTAAACGTTAGGGCCGCTGTGATATTATTAACCACTTTATACTATTACATTTTCAGACTGAAAAGTGGAGTCATCTGAGCACTGGTTTAAATGATAATTAGAAGGCAAGGGTTACGATGTCACTTCAATAAATCTGTGGACCTGTATGACATTAAGTTCCCGAGAGCTCAATAGTCATAACGTACCTTGTTATGCAGTAAATCATAGAACATTTTGAACAGAAATGAAATCAGAGCACATGGCCTCTAGCTTAACTTGTGTGATTTTATTTAATTGATCTCTTAGAGTATTAGCCGTCATCTAAAATAAATAGATTTCATTCTGAAGATAGTGAGACAACAATGTATATCACATGCAGTTAGAACAATCTTCCAGAAGACCTGAAATGTGCCCCAGCAGAATCCATTTGCACATATTCATGTGTAGTCCTTTCATTGCACCGCATTTATGGCCTGTGTATGCACATTTACCCGGTCTTGTTATTTATTTACTTTTACATATCTCTCCTTTCTTCCTTTCTTCATGTTTTAATCATTTTTATTGTGATTTTACACATGATTTTTATGCTTCATTATTTATATTCTTTATTATTATGGGCTATGATGCTATAGTTTAAAGAGAAAGCAAACTGAATTTGTATTACTATGGCTTTTAGCTCTTACTTTTGACCTTATCCTGCCTCTGACCTGGGTATAGCCTGGAACTAGTGGCTTGAGGGAGAACTAGGCGCAGTTGGAAATGAAATGTTTTCTTAAGGTGGCTGCACATTGTTTGACTTTAAAAAGATTCAGCCGCGTCATTCAAATTTAAGAAAACCCAAACAATTTCTGAAGTTGTAGGTGAAAATGTTTTATCTTTAATCACTAGTTTGTGGGGTTTGCTGAAAGATGATTAATGATCACTGGGATCAAATTTTGAGCCGCTTCACTGCAGTATCACATCTTCACTAATCACCGTCAAAACACCAATAGGAGCTAAAGATTGTTGTGGTGCACGGACAACTAATTTCATTTTCAATATCTTTTTATTTGACAACAGCGAATTGATGGATTGCCGCCACCAACTGGTTTGCCGTGCGATCTTCATGTGTGCCTGTGTCATACAGTATGTCATAAATTACAGATAAGATCGCAGATTTTGACACAACTTTAACTGGGATCATGATCATGCTGTGTGACGGGCAACGATTTTAACTATCTTTTTGCACAATGTGCACCCACCTGTTTTTATCATCACTCATTGTCCAAACAGTCAGCAAGTTCTTTTTCTAGAAATAATAGAGAGGTGGTTAAGGTGAGGTGTTGACATTGAAATTTATGAGAACCATGCGATTGTGTTGTCAATGCAAATGTAAGGTTCTTTTCTTATAGAGATCAACAAAAATATCCTGCCATGAAACATCTTTAAATTATTGTTTCCCCATGCAGTCAGTGTCTGCACTGATTATATTTCAATATGTTTGTCAGGTGAAAGAAGTTGATTGACAGCATCGATGCCTGATACACACTGTTATCGTCTTAGTTTCACATCATTATTATACATTGTTTTTAACAAATTAAAATATCTGGATTTACACATGTGTGACCCTGTCTGTGAAAACCAGGAAAATCACATTTTGATTTCACTTTACTTTTATGGTTCAAACTTTGATGTGGTATTAAATTTATGATATTAATGATTTATTATTATATAATCTTCTTTACATTGTAAAGAATTCATTTATGTATAAAATGTAAATATAAAATAACTTTAGCTGGATCTTCACAGCAATTCATATGTATTAATGTAGATTTCAATATATAGATCAATTTGGCCTTCCTCTTTTTTTTATGGTGTTTTTTTTGACATTTTGTCCACATTATGCTGAATTTCATTTCATTGCACATGACTTTTTCTCAACAAGTTGTTGTGTTTTTGTGTATTTGTATGTTTAGATAACTGGTTCACTAAATGTGACTATAAAGAATTACTTGCACTTGCCAAATTTTTCTATCTTGAAAGCTTTTAGGTTACATCCAAAAAGATCCAAAACAAATCCACAGACTTGTACCATCCAAGATTTCAATCCGTATGTCTTCATTTTGTATTTTCAAAACTGCTCCCTTGTTCTCTGGCCGAGAGTAGGAGTTTAATTGGTGTGGAGACATAAATAGCTGATGAGGAAGAGAAAGAAAATATAATGGGAATAAAAAACCTCCGTGCAATAAATCATTATTAGAGTGACACTGTGATTTGCCCCATGCAATTCCATTTGAGCACAGTGGCCCTCCGCTGTAATGCGTTTGATTGGTCCTCTTCATACAGCTCCTGTAAAGCTCTGGGTATATGAGCAGGGTTTGGAACGGCATCATTCTTTAGCACAAACTGTTCTCTCATCAAGAAAAATGTCTCCAACTCTAATTACCATCAGTCTATTTACTGAAGGGTTTCCCCCGGTGTGTCGGAATATCTGCACTCTCTCTGCGGCTTGCTTTTCAAAAGAAGACAGGCATGGGTGATAATACCAAAGCAAATTATGCATATTTCTCTTTTTTGAAGTAGAACACTGTGAACTGTAGAAAAAAAGTAATGATTCATCAATCTTCTGAAATATAAATTGGTCGACTGAGGATGGTGAATAACTTGTTGGGGTATAGGTGAGTGTAAGCTCCTATAAATGGTCGGCAGGATGGATGTGAGGACGTTTTGTAAGCACAAGGACAGGGGTGTAATGAGTAAGAAAACTGGATTTAAAAGGTTTTTCTGTCTACATTAAATGTAAAATCATTTATACAGTTCATCTCTCATTCATAGATCAATACAGTTAAGTCATGTTTGAGCATTAAAGGCATAAACATTGAGCCAGCTTAAAGAATATCATCAAACGCACAATTTAAAAAGAGTGTAGCTAGAGAAGAGGATTAACAATGAGCATGATAGGAAACGTACTCGGTTACTAACGTAACCTCTGTTCCCTGAGATACGGGAACGAGTATTGCGTCGAAGACACTATGGGAAAACTCCTTTTTCCTCCTGAACTGAAGCCTTTTTCAATAACGCAGTGTTACTGCACAGCCATTGGTTCGTGAGGTGAGAAATGACTAACCAATGGCTCTGCAGCGGAGCTGCACGAACCTATGGCGAAGAAGCGCCTCAATGCCCGCCAAAAGGGGCGTGGTATTTGGCTATATAAGCAGGCACTTCGCCACAGGTTCTCAGGTTACTTCGACTGAAGCGACAACTGAGTCCTTAATAGCACGGCCAGCAACGCAGTACTCGTTCCCGTATCTCAGGGAACAGAGGTTACGTTAGTAACCGAGTACGTTCCCTATCGATACTTCATTCGTACTGCGTCGAAGACGCTATGGGGAACCAGTACAATCCCGCCGTGCTATTGAGACGACCAACTGGCCCTAATGCCAAATGGGATTAAGGGGCCTTAAGCAGCCAAGAATGATCCATAGTGATCGACTCAAGATGTGCAGCCTTGAACTCCTAAGGTCAAGAGCGCATACAAAGGGCATGCTGCCCATAGTAATAGCCTTCATGGGCTATCCATTTAAACCAAGAGGATCCGAGTCTGTAGAGTCGGAACATCCAAATTATAAAATCTTGCAAATGTGGAAGGCGAAGCCCATCCAGCCGCCGCACATATTTCTGCAATGGATACCCCATTGGACCAAGCCCAAGATGAGGCAATTCCTCTAGTTGAGTGGGCTCTTATTCCCATAGGGCATTGAAGACCCAAGGAGGAGTATGCCAACCTAATAGCCTCAACAATCCATTTGGATAACCTCTGCTTTGTTACCGGGGACCCTTTGGTCTGGCCACCAAAGCAAATGAAAAGCTGCTCCGACTGCCTGAAAGGGGCAGAGCGCTCAATGTAGTTTCTTAATGCTCTTACCGGGCAAAGTAGGCTAGAACCCTGATCTTGCTCTGAGGGAGGAAGTGCCAAGAGAGTAACAATTTGATCTCTGAAGGGAGTCGAGAGTACCTTAGGTACATAACCCTGTCTTGGCTTAAGGACGACTTTAGAGTCATTAGGCCCAAACTCAATGCATGTTGGACTCACAGAGAGTGCATGCAAGTCACCCATACGTTTTACTGAAGCTAACGCTAACAGCAAGGCGGAAAGTTGTTCTTCCCCACAGATTGGCCACAAATAGGGGTGTGGTATGCTGCTATGGCTGCCACATACACCTTGAGTGTGGAGGGGGAGCGTCCTTTATCCAATAGCTCCTGTAAGAAGGATAGTATCGTGGATATGTCACAGGACCTTGGGTCTGTACTGCGAGCTGTACACCAGGCGGAGAAGGCAGACCACTTGAGGCTATACAGTCGTCTTGTAGATGGTGCTCTGGCCTGAGATATCGTATTCAGGACATTCTCAGGGAGATTTTCCGGCTCCCATCCATTGGCCATTGGCACAGCGCCCATAACTCGGGTTGGGGGTGCCAAATCGTGCCGTTTCCCGCAGAAAGGAGGTCCCGTCTCAGGGGGATCGGCCAGGGGGCTGCAGAGAGTTGTGACAGATCCGCAAACCAATGTTGGTTCCTTCGGAAGGGTGCCACCAACAGGACTTTGTGTTTGTGTTCCCTTACCCGCCTGATGACTTGTGGAATCAGTGCAACTGGAGGAAACGCATACAAGAGGGGATTGGGCCAGTCGTGGGCCAATGCATCGTGGGTCTTTGAAAAATAAATTTGGCAATGAGAGTTGTCTTCTGAGGCGAAGAGATCGACTCTTGCCCTGCCAAAGCTTTCCCATATTTCCTGAACTGCTTGAGGGTGGAGCCTCCACTCCTCTGAGGGGACATTGCTCCGAGACAGCATGTCTGCACCCATGTTCAGTCTTCCTGGTACATGTGTTGCTCTCAGGGAACGTAAATTGAGTTGGGCCCATTCCAGAAGATGCTCCACCAGAGTGAAGAGTCGACTTGAGGATAGACCGCCCTGATGATTTATATAGGACACTACTGTCATACTGTCCGAGCGAACCAAGACATGGTGTCCCTTGAGGTCTGGCAGGAGGGAGTGAAGGCCCATACACACTGCTAGCATCTCTAAGCAGTTGATGTGAAGACGACCTTCCTCTTGAGACCACAACCTGAGTTGGAGGCGTCCGTTGATACCACCTTCCTCCTGCACACTGTGTCCAGGGCTATGCCTTGTTTCATCCAAAGAGGATTCCTCCAAGGAGTCAGGGCTGTAACACAAGCCTGACTTACCTTGATATGGAGGCGTCCCTGATGCCAGGCACTGGATGGTACTTTCGGCTTCAACCAGTATTGCAGGGGCCGCATGCGAAGCAGGCCCAGCTGAAGAACTGGGGATGCAGAGGCCATGAGGCCCAGCATTTTTTGAAAAGCCTTTAGAGGATGGAGAGTTCCAACTCTGAAGGAAGCCGCCAACCGCTGGATGGCAAATGCCCGTTGTGGTGTTACTGCAGCCCTCATCTGGTTGGAGTCTAATATTGCTCCTAGGAACTCGGCATAATTCACCCTGAGACCCAGGCACTCTAGATGGCTGAGAAGAAGAGATTTGTGAGACGTCAGCTCCTCCTCTGACTGGGCCAGAATGAGCCAATCGTCGAGGTAGTTCAAAACTCTGATTCCCTTCTGTCTCAAAGGGAATAGAGCTGCATCCATGCACTTTGTAAAAGTGCGGGGAGCCAGGGACAGTCCAAAAGGAAGAACTGTGTATTGATATGCCACTCCCTCGAAGGCGAACCTCAAGAATTGCCTGTGATGAGGGGCAATTTGGATGTGGAAATAAGCATCTTTTAGATCCACTGAACAAAACCAGTCCCCTGGACGAATTTGCGAGAGGATCTGCTTCAATGTAATCATCCTGAACGGCCGTCTCATGAGGGCACGGTTCAGGCGTCTGAGGTCGAGGATAGGTCTTAAGTCGCCTTCCTTTTTGGGGATGAGGAAGTAACGGCTGTAGAGGCCTGAGTTGCTCTGAGCTGGCGAAACCATCTCTATGGCTCCTTTTGCCAGCAAATGTTTTACCTCTGCACGCAATATTTCCACATTGCTGCTGCGAATAGAGGTTGGAGTCAAACCGCTGAAGCGCGGGGGTCTCCGGGCAAACTGCAGTGTGTATCCTCGTTCTATTATCCCCAATACCCAACCTGACACACCGGGGATGGCTCGCCAAGCCACGGCCCGTGTGGCTAGGGGTAGTAGTGGCTCGTGATTGCTGCTCTGAAAATGTGGAAGAGGAAATTTGCTGGAAGTTTGTGAAAATGTTTGTTTTTTATTTCTGTTATAACAGAAGTGATCGTTGAAGGCACAGTTAAAGTGGGCCCAGGGTTCACAATCGTGTTGCTTACAAACATTTGGCCGCTGACATCCGGAACAGAACAAGATGCTTGGAGGCCTAACAGAGGTGTCTTCAGGGGTGGGCCTGACCCAACAGAACTTAACACCTTCCTCTTCCTGCTCGTTGTATCAGGAAGATGCCTGAGGCGCCTGGTCCAGCACTACCTTAGGGCGGGGGGCCTGCCGTTGAGGGAAGGGGTAGCGCCTAGCGGAGCGGGAGCGATGGCGAGGCTCAGTTTTAGGCTTATGAGCTGGTGGAGCAGCAGAGGGTGCAGCTCTCGCAGGCTGTTTAGTTGGTGCAGTCATAGGATGGCTAGGAGCCATGGACGAGCTAGAACGCTTTGGCAGGAAATGACGCATTGCCTGGGAGGATTTTTGTGCTGCCGTGAACCTTTCAGCAAAGCCTTCCACTGCAGGACCAAACAGACCAGCAGGAAAGATTGGAGAGTCGAGGAAGAGGACCTTATCCGTCTCCTTAATCTCTGTCAGATTCAGCCACAGGTGGCGCTCCAGCACGACTAGATTCGCCATGGACCTGCCTATTGCTTGGGCCGTCATCTTTGTAGCACGTAGGGCTAGATCAGTAGCGCTGCGCAGCTCCCTAGATGCAGCATCATCCAGACCAGATTCGCTCATACCACGGAGGAGCTTCGCCTGATAGACTTGAAGGACAGCCATGGAATGAAGTGCTGATGCTGCTTGCCCAGCAGAAGTGTAGGCCCGTCCAGCAAGAGCTGATGTGGTCCTGCATGGCTTAGAAGGATGAGCAACTTTTGCCCTCCAACCAATAGCTGTGTGCAACCAGAGATGTGCAGCCACAGCCTCGTCCAAAGGAGGAAGCTTCTCATAACCCTTTTCTTCAGCACCATCCACGAAAGTAAGGGTAGATGAAGAAGAAGTGCGCACACGCCGAGTAGGGTGCACGCCAAGACTTAGTTATCTCATCATGCACCTCAGGAAAAATTGGAGAAGCTCGTTGACGAGGGGACTGTTGGCGCCCCGGAAGGAACCATTCATCCAATCGGCTGCGAATGGGTTCCTCAGGTGGAGACCATTCCAATCCCAGCTCCTCAACAGCTTTAGACAAAACGCGGAGTAAATCGGCGTCTGTACCCGTGCTGGCGGTGCTGGGTTGTGCAGACGGCAAGGGGGCGGGGTCAAGCGGCGAGCCCGTTATGTCCTCGGCGTCTGAGGCAGCAAGAGACATACTGTCATCCATCACATCGAGCTGACTCCCTCCAAATGAGATCACTTCACTTGCATTAACAGAGGGATGTAGATCTGGATTGGAAAAGAGAACAGGCTCATCATCGTGTGGCGAGAGTAAAGCACGCGGGGTTTGAACCGGCGTGTGTTCACTCTGCGCCGTGCGCTTAAGACGCTCTGCCCCGCTGCTTCTTTCTCTCTTGCTCGTAAGAGGGAAGCGGGGGGCTGGAGGGGCGGGGTCGCGCTCTGAAAAGAACGCTATCCGCGAGCGCACAGAAGCGAGACTTAAGTCCCCACAGTGAGGACAGTCAGTCCCGGTCAGAGCGGCTTCTGCGTGGGTGACACCCAGGCATGAGACACACTCCTTATGTCCGTCAGCACCATGCAGAGAAGCTCTGCATGTGCGACAGAAACGTCGCGGCATTTGAAACAACGCCACTGGAAATGCTCTAGAAATTTGCTCTTTGGAAATTTGCTCTTTGGAAATTTGCTCTTTGGAAATTTGCTCTTTGGAAATTTGCTCTTTGGAAATTTGCTCTTTGGAAATTTGCTCTTTTAGAAACCGCCGGATAGCGGCAGGAAATCTCTTTTGTGAAACCGCTGCTGATGCAGGGCTGAAACGGCACAGAGGCAGCGAGTCAGCCGAGCAGAGCGGTAAGGATTCGCTGCGGGGGCGTGTCCAACGGCGGCGTTTGAGAGCGAAGGCTTGAAGCGAAACAGGTGTCGCTGAAGGAAAAGGATCTGAGAACCTGTGGCAGGTTCTCAGCTCCGCTGCAGAGCCATTGGTTAGTCATTTCTCACCTCACGAACCAATGGCTGTGCAGTAACACTGTGTTATTGAAAAAGGCTTCAGTTCAGGAGGAAAAAGGAGTTTTCCCATAGCGTCTTCGACGCAGTACGAGTGAAGTATCGATAGGGAACTAGTCTAGTCTAGACTGCAATAAAATATGCATTTGCTCTAGAATGAGGATGACCTTATCCCTCCTGTTCTTTATCACCAATCATCTGTCACTGCCCTAAAATGTCACACTGTACACAGGAATGCTTGTCACAGTTGTTACAAAATGTCAGGCCTTTATTTACTTATTTTCTCATGATTAGGATATCAGCACCATTGTAAGTGATAGTGAATAACAATAAAAACGACCCTATATTATTATTAGTAATATGATAATAATACAAAAACAACTTATTAATAAAAACAAAAACATCCACAATAGTAATAATAACAATAAACATATCAGGACTTAATTTACCTTTTTTTCTTACGATTGGAGGTGCATTGATGTTATTGGTAGTCGATAGCATTAACAACAACACTATATTATTATTAGTAATATGATGACTATAATATAAATAAGGACAACAATACCAACATCAATAATACAAATAATAATAATAATATCAATAATAATAGAAACAATAATAAAACATTATTATATACAACAAAAACTATAATATTACACATATTATTGTTGTTGTTATTATTATTGCTATTATACCAATAATGTTTTTGCAATAAAGCAAAGAATATACAATATATAGAGAATTGAAGAGATAATAGACAGAAATCAAGAAATCAGTTTCGAGAAACGGACACATTGTCACAGTATAGTTAAGCCCAATATTTAAACCAAGACCACATCAAATTTATATTCCAGAACATTAAAATTTAAACATTTTCACTGTGTATAAAAATTGCATGCAGAGATATATCTCCCTTATCCCTTTAAACCTTATTGTAATAGAGGATGCTAATATTAAGCAGCTGTCAAAGAGTATTCCGTCAACTCATACCCTTATCCCATCAGTCAGTGGGCTAATCATTGCCTAATCTGCCTTTGCTGAACCTGGCCACGAGGTCAGACACATTACTGTGCTTCCAAAGAATGCTCACTGAAAACACTTGATCCCTCTGTATGTCTGTCACACTGAATAATCGTCCTCCATTCATCCCTACCAAGCTGATCAATTAGGTCACATATCACCACATCCACATCTTTCCCTGCTGTCTCTCTCCTCAAGCCTCATGTTTCAGCGTGAAGTGGATGGTTCACATCACGTTAGATTGTAGGATTTAGGCAGTCTCCTGGCATTCCTAAAGGTTGCAGAAGGCCCAGCAAGCACGTCTGTTTATTGGTTTTTGAGTCAGCGATGTAGAGGAGTTATTGGCTGACCAATATAAATGCAGCGGAGAGCTGTTTTGATTTCTCTTCCAGCCATTTGTGGGCTCCAGTCCCATTATTAAGGACACCAAGTTATTGGATTCATCTCCCTGCAAGATAACATTTGGCTAAAGGGCAACCCAATAACAAACAGGACTGGTCCACTGGCATACCTGCATTGTCGGTTGAATCGACATCCTCTACTTAAGACCATGTCACATAGATTTCCTGATGGAGATTTCTACATGGAAATGTTTTAAGTGAATGCTAATAGATGCAGATGCGTGTGTGGTAAACGTTAAATGTAAATGGAGGTTAAATAATTACATAAAATGCTTTGAATTAACTTTGAATCTATTTGTGCTTTTAAAATGTCAAGTGCAGGAACAACTAACAAGGTTTGCGTCGAGCTTCCCGACAACTGCACATCTTGCAGACAGGTTCAACGACCCTTAAACAAAACCGTCTGTCTGCCTTCCAGAAGCGAGGCCACCGACACAGTTGGATTCATATTTTTAAGCCTTTTGATGTGCTGTAGATGCTCCAGAAATTAAAAGGGAAAGCAGCATTAATGCATTATATTGAGCTTGTTGTGCATAGTTGTTTAACCTGGCATGGATTCAACTTACAACATGAAGGGGTTATTTGTCTTGGCACGGCACTGCCCCGGGCTACAAGCAGCAGGGCAATTAATAAGAACAAGTGACACTTTTTCTAAATGATTCAACAATCTTCAAAAATGGCCAGTCCCCAATAGCTAGTGTCAGTGTCAAGAGTGACTTATGGCATTATGTCACTGTGCCCTCGGAGGGCTGTAGAACGGCTTTGCATAAATTCAACTTCTAAAAATAGTCCATGAACTTCTTGGAAAAACAAGAAGTGTTTCGCTTCCAACAAACGCTCACTTTTAAAGCACTTATCATGTTTTTCCCTAATGGGGAAGGACACCAAGTGCACTGCTGCACTTGGAGAGTAGAATCACTTTTAACTGAAGGACATGCGGAATGATGTGAAAATGAATGTAGCCCACATCCTTTATCTCACCGCTAATGCGCTTTTTAGAAATGAGGTGTGATATGTGGAACCTGACGCATCTATTTCACACAGTAGAAACGAGTCATTGGAGTTTGTTCTTTTGTGGAAACTATAAATTATAATTTCATCAAAAAGCTAGCTTATGTTAATGGATAATTATGCATCAATTACGTTCTGTGTTATTAACATAAATTGGATATTCATTTCTGATGAGGAACAAAGGCAAACAAAAAGATTGACTGGACAAGTACTTTAACCTTAAGACTTTTATTCTTCATTCTATTTTATGGCCTTTGTTAAAAAATGTGTTAATAGAACACTGTTCACATTCCCCTAAACCCAGCATTGATCAAAGTTTCTAAGTGCAATTCGTCTCTGACTCAAACAGAGTTCTTTGGAGTAAAATAAAAAAGCACAGACAGCAAATTTACTTTAATCAATTGACCACCGTGCAAGGAAGGGTCCAGTTCCTGGCTGCTTCCCCTTCCTCAAATGCAAATGGGGGTTTTATTTGTGCCCACACTCTGCGGATAACATCCTCTCCCTCATCACTAAACATCTCAAAAATGCCAGGCCTAATGACTTAATTATAGGAAACAGTTATCTGTGAATCTGTGACTGATTTAATTAAAACAACATTTATTAATTAACTCACCTCCACCTCACACGGCATTTAGACTAAGATCGGTTGCCTGGAGGGTGGAAGGGATACTTTAGAATAAAAGTGTGAATGACAATTTGCTGTCACAAGATAAGTTGGGCGGTAATGGCGGTTCTCATTTACTTCTATTGTATAGACACAACAAATTGGTTCTCAATGGGTTGTTCAGTTAAAGGGATAGTTTTGTGACGATGAAATGCTCCCTGCATGTTTATATATATATATATATATATATATATATATATATATATATATATATATATATATTCGTTATGATGGTGGTTGAAAACTTATAAATAAATAACAGTTATGACTTTTGTAGTCCAAGAAAAAACAAAACAAATGTGGTTAAAATTGCCCCAGAAAATGTTGCTGTCCTACATTCTTCAAACTATCTTTTTTGTGTTCAACAAATTAGTAATCTTACTATGGTAGTCAGGGAGTTCAGGAACTGTAATAATCATTCGTTCAAATACCTTTCTGTGTTCCTGGGAAAAAAGATAAGGGAAAAACAAAAGTTAAGTAATTTATGACAGATTTTTTAGTTTGGGGTGAACTTTCCCTTCAACAAAATGCTTTAAAATATATTTTTTCGTGTTCAGCCAAATAAAAAAAAACGAAAGCAATTTTGTCTACTATGGTAGTCAAAAACTGATTAGTTATAAGCATTTTCTGTATCGCAGAAGTTATTTTTAAATAAATATCTGTGTTGGTAAAGCTAGTGCCTTTACAACCTCCCCTGATGACTCTTTCGAAAAGACTCAGTGTGCTTCTTACCCGTGTGGAGGTAATCTTGGCCATGAAAATACAGCACACTTATCACAATGATTTTCAAGGATTTAATGGCTGCAGTCTGGGTTCAAACAGACCACTGATGTGATATTCGAGCAATCTTTGAACAAGAGACGGTTACGCTTTATTACGGATAGGAAATCATGACAATTTGTTAAACTGAATTCTGTTCCAGATGTTCTTTGTAAAGCCAAAGTAAACAATCCCATTCATCCTTGGGTGTGTTAATCTAAACAATAGCCATAGTATCTCTCTCTCTCTCTCTCTCTCTCTCTCTCTCTCTCTCTCTCTCTCTCTCTCTCTCTCTCTCTCTCTCTCTCTCTCTCTCTCTCTCTCTCTCTCTCTCTCTCTCTCTCTCTCTCTCTCTCTCTCTCTCTCTCTCTCTCTCTCTCTTTCTCTCTCTCTCTCTCTCTCTCTTTCTCTCTCTCTCTCTCTCTCTCTCTCTCTCTCTTTCTCTTTCTATGTCTCTCTCTCTGTCTTTCTCTGTCTCTCTCTTTCTCTCTCTATTCATTAATTGTAGTTTGTACAGACCTTGCTGTCTTCTGATTAAGATGCTCTCAGGAGTTCTGAGCGTGGAGACCTTTGGCCACAATGCTGTGGCTCCTTGGTTCAAAAAAACGCGAGCTTTCAAAGCACACCTGCTTGCAGTTCTTCAAGAATGTGACAAACTACATAGACAGTATATGCTGTCATTACAAGAACACAGGCCTTTTGTCTGGCTTGATGTCTACAAGTGCAGTCACACGTACTTTCTCTCTCCCCCACACAGACCAACTTAATGTGAAATTCATCAAAACCGTTCGTAAAACCTGTCGGAAAGATAAAAGAGCTGAATTATGCTGCCTCTCTGCTTAAAACAACCCTGTGACTCTGAATAAGAAATGCGAATGGCTGAAAACACTCTGTATCTGCGAAATGACACACAGAGAGAGTTGAATTATTTAGTGCATCTTGTGCTGCTTGAAATCCGTGCAGATCCCTAACTTTTCATGGGAGTTTACGCTGCACGAGCTCAAGCGCTACACCGGTGGGGACTGGTCAGTTTCATGCTTTTGCGTAAAGTTTTTCGGCATCTCTGTGTTTGAAGAGAAACGGGCTGTAATGTGGTTTGATTAGAATGCTTTGTTTACGGTGCCTTTCCGTGTTTCTTCACAGAAGCTGTCTGGGGATCTCAGTCAGCTGCCTGTCGGAGACAAAAGCTTTGCCACTAGGTGTAGCTCAAGGACTCAGGTACCAGATGTTTCAGAGTTTCTGTAAGAACAAAAGTGTGAAGACAAAACAGCACTGTAGGTTTCAGCATGTATTTCACGGCCATCAAAATGTACAGAGGAGCAGACATGTGTGAATATTATTCCAAATGACCGCTTGACATGACTGTGTTGAGTTGCGTGGTTTGTCAAATCTGTAAAACCTAAAAGTTCCCTCAGTAAATGTTTTTTTTAGAATAAATCTTTTTCTTTGAAAATGTCAGCTTTGGTAAAAATGTCGTATGAGTCTTTCTATTGAACTTATTGTACCCGTCATTAAAAAGCAAAAACGTGCAACTATCACAAAAAATAAATGGTTGATAATATAGGTACCATCACATATTAAAGGTTCATCCAAAAATGATAATAATTTCATTATTCATTCATTGCCATTTTTCATTATTCAAACCTATATGGCTTTCTTTTCTCCGCACAATAAGAAAAGATTTTGTAAAAATCTTGAAGATCCCCATTCACTTCCTTTGTTTCAAAACATTTTTTTATTCAGTTGTAATTGTGTGTGATCGACATGGAACCCAACAAACCATCTTAATCAATCTTCTCTATAATCATTTACGTGTAATCGTTATGCAGACATTATTATCCAAAGCGACGGCTTAAGGAAAACCACAAGCAGTTCATATATAAAAAAAATGTGGAATAAATTCTGAATAATTTGGTTGAACTTCGGTATTTTAAAAGTTGACGTGTTGATGTACTGCCATACTTGCTGACCCATGTCGACATTATTCTTTGCCCTCTGGTGATCTGTGGAGGATGATATTATTTCACTGTCACCATTTCAGTGATGGAAATGGGTGTGTGTGTGCATGTTTGCATTTGTGTGCATTTGCACCCAATATGGAAATATCCGCAGCCAACCTCTCGATCATTTGGCTTTCTCTTCCTCCTGACAGTTATGAGCAGAGGGGAGGACACTCAGCGCTTGACCTGATTTCGCATAGATCAGTGACCGTTCGTCTGGCTCGACGATTCTCACGGTGCACGTAAAGTAAAGTGACATTTGCCTGAAGCTGCCTTGGAGCGCTAAGCCCTGTTCGTTCTCCAAAACCGTATATGACAAGCGGGGCCGAGCATGCTTGGAATCGTCTGGTGTTTCACCGTCAGAGAGAGAGAGAAAAATGGTAGTTTTCTGTTGCTACGGTTTTTTGAGAGTGTAACACTGTTTGTGTGGACGAGAACAAGGCCTCCTGGGAATCAGGGAAGAGAAGATTGTGTTCTGTCCGCTCGTGTGACTCCGCCACCAGCTCAAAGGTGAAATTACCCATGGCTGGATAGTTGGTGAGAGGTGTGAAGACTAGCCTGCCTCAGGTTTCTACATCACTGATGCCCTTTTCCCACATGATGAGCGAGTGGAGACAACCAACAAAAACTGACAAGACTATCAGGTCTACAATTGTTGTGCACTGCCGCTATGCTATCAAGGTCAAAAGGGCAAATAAATAAATAAATGCTGTAAATGTAATTGTTTCAGTGTGATATTTATTGTATTGTATCTTACACATGGTGTTCATGAGGAATGGGCAAGAGAGAAACTTGTAAGCCAAGCCAAGCGAGGATCAAATCGGCATGCATATATATTTTTTAATCTATAAAAACCAGGCAGCATTGAGTCGCTTTTAAAATGGTTTTCATTAAGGAGGAGGTAGGGCTCATTGACAGTGTTGGATTGGTTTAATATATCCACTTTGGTGAAATGGACAAGCCAGGTGATAAGAGACTTCTGAATACCCCGCTGTCACATTATGTGGAAGGACTTTTGATGTTTCCTTGCTCACCTATTATACATTTTGACAGCATATTCTATGAATTTTAAAGCATATTCACACAGAAAAGATTCCTCTTGCATCATCCTCGTCTCTCTTCATCACTTCAGCATGTCTAATAAACGATCATCCTATCAATTTAAATCATATCACAGTAACTACAGTCATCAAATGCATATTTCGTCAGCAGGGTCAGTCTTTTCCTCTAAATTAAATAAAAGTATGAAAGTATCTTGGGTTCAAACAAAATTAAGAGCGGCTGTAATTATAACATTAAACCAAATCCTTCATTCTTAATAGCCTGGTAGGAAATAAATGAGAATTCACTCATTTCATGGGTTTAATGTGTTTCTGAGTGAGTTAAGGAAAGATGCAGTCAGTCATTTGAATGAGGCAACAATAAGATTTTATTTTATTACCTGCTTCCTTTGAGTTAGCAGACTGTGGAATAGATTGCAAAATAATAATGTTTATTCGATTCATTCAATCAGTTTTTTTCTGTTTCTATAACATATAAAGGCATGTTATATAAAGCAATTCAGTGATTTGAAATATGCAACAATTTATTAATGTCTGTTTTTTTCAGCAATATATTAAATTCTAATATATAAAATATAGACATGTTATATAAAATGATACAGTGATTTGTAGTATGTTGTTTTAATCAAACTGTTTGTGTATTACCTGCTGGCTTTGAGTTAGCATTTGATTTCATGAAGTGAAAAAAATATTAATATCTATTTTTATAAAAAAAAATTGTATTTATAATAAATCAAGTTTATACATCTTATATAAAGTAATTCAGTTATTTGAATTATGCAAGAATCAAATTCAAATGTTTTTTTTATTTATTATATCTGTTTCTTTAGCACTTAATATATTATTATACATAAATTATAGGCATGTCGGATAAAAGTGATTTGTAGAATGCAAGCAATAAGCTCAAGTTAGAATTTGGTTTCATTGATTGTAAGATAAAAATATTTGTTTTATTTGTTAATATCATTTTTTATAGAACAAATATTTTAAATTATTATTATTATAAATAATTATTTTCAATAATAGACATATCATATAAAGTAACTTTTTATGCAAATACCCATCAATGTCACCAATAACATTTGCTGGCATGAAGTTTTAAATTAGTTCATTTTATTATTATTTTAATATTGTTAATATATGTTTTATCCAAAACAAATAAAATTGTATTAATATTATATACAGTATGAGGATATTAAATAAAGTAAGCTGGTAACCTATCAGTGCACATTATATTTGATATTTGATTCTCAACACTGGTAAGTTTCGTACTTAACAATCAACAGCTGGAAAGATTTTCAGCTACATTAATCGTGCAGTAATACGCTGATCTGTTCACATCCACAGGGTATTTTTTCTGTGAAACATCTCTGCATCACAAAGTCTGACAGATAGAACTGTCAAAAGACTGAGATTTATACTCTGCTCTCTCTACCATTAAGAAACTTCACTCCCATCCGAAGTTCTGGTAGAATGTATCTTTTACATGAGCGAATGGGTTGGGATACAATTTGGGAATAAATATCAATGTCAATAGGGCTTTTTTGGGAAATTTAAATTAGATCTGGGTGTTCCGTTTCCCACACCCAAATTAACTTATGCACCGCATATTGATATTAAACTTAATGAAACATCATTTGCCTGGGAGAAACTTCTTCCCAAAATAATATCCAGAGACAGAAAGTTCTATTTCAGGTATACGTGTTGTCAGAGGGTAAATTAATATAGCAAAATCCTGAACATGCCATAAATTAGATAAGAATTATTTGAGTAATTTTACATAAAGTGTTGTATTCCCAAAACCTCGGTGAGGTCAATAAAAGCAATCAGTACTCAACTCCTAAGTTTGTTGTTAACTTTTGATGAATTTAAATGAGCCAGAGGCCTTGTAGACCCAAAACATAAAAGGTAATCTACCTCTCACCACACTTTCTGTCTGTCTCTGCGATGGCTTTTAAAAATTACACATCTATTAAGTGAATTGAGTGCTGGAGTAACAGATCAATCAAGTAGCAGATAATAAGACTAGATGATAAGAGATTACCTTGGGCACTGCTGAGAAAAGAGCTGATCACTTGGGTTCTCTTGCATAATAAGTAAAAATGGATGTCTGGGAACAGTGCGAGGTGTGCTTGAACATTTATGTGTTCTGTCTACATGTTCTATGATTTTGTGCAGTCATCAGCAGAGGCTGCACTTAGCTGCACTACACCGGTATACTGGTCATAAACAACACATGTAATGACACATAATATCTGCCTTAATGGAAAGCAACTGTTTAGCCATAAATTGCTATGAAATGTGTCATGTTCAGGGCATAAATTGCTTATCTATCACTGTTTTGCTTTTACAAAGAACTTTAGCATTTGGCTTGATGGATTGTTTTAAGATCTGATGGTCAGACGGTCAAATCTGAAAAAGATATTCAGACATTCCATTATAAACCACTTTTGTGGTTTAGATGTTTCATAAAATCGTTCATGTGTTTCTATATATATATATTTTTATCATATAACACTGCATATAAATCTATCCGATTCTATTTTCTTTCTTTAACACTACATAGGACATAATGCACAAATTTATTTCTCAATAATTTTTTCCCGGTTATTTTGAGTTATACAGTTATCTGGAATACTTAATTCTGATTGATCAATCCTATTATTTTAAGGTATGATAAATACCTGATAATTCTGATATGACATCCTGCTCATTCAAGTAATATGAGTTATCTTGACAAGCACTACTTTTATATAGTCATATATCACCATGTTAGCTCTTCTCATGCCTGTATTGCTTTGTTGAAAGTCAGTTACTAAAATGTGTGTGAATTGTGAGTTATGTATTAATGTGTCAGCGATGCAATAGGCAGAATAGTGTACACCTATTTGTTTGCTATTTCACTTAAAAAAAGTTGTTAGTAAAACATGTTTAAAACATGTCGTTGGTAATCATTTTTGCACATTGTGAGTCAAATTAACACAGTAAGTGTCTTATTTATGTTTGTTTTAAATAACAGAGACAAGGCAATAAATGTGTTGTCGTTAACAAGACACAGTCAATGTCAGTCTGTGTTGTATTTAGAACCATCTGGATATACATTTTCTCTTATGCAAAAACGTTTATTGGCCATCTTTCACACATAATGATCCAACAATCATGTTTTATATACAGTATGACAGTTTAAGTAAACATAGTGTAAGATCCTATAGAAGATGATCTTGCACCAGTTAAATGGTCATGGCAACATACGGCAGAGACTGTTTATGTGTTTGAGGGAGGGCTCAGCTTTTCACTTTATCTCGGTGCTTTAGCTTCCATATCTATCGATTGGCTAGATACTTTGGAAACTCAACGATGGTAACTCCGAAATGTCCATTATCTTTTATGAAGTCATTTCAGACACAGGACATCAGCAAATATCAGCTGTAAATGTTATAAGAGATAGAGGCTTGCGTGAATCCAATCTGGTGCAATAACAGAACAGGGAAATCTTAGGCAAGAGCAAACTGGAATGGCAGACACCCAAAATCAAGCTGAGGTTACCCAATAAAATCAAAGGCCTGTCTTCTTCAAGTCTCTTCTCACCATTTTGTTGACCTTGACATTTAAGATCACTTTGCTTTTTGGTTTATATGATCCTGATCTTTTCCAGCTTGTTTTACAACCCAGAAATAACTTTGCAATTTCTTTATAAAGTTTGATTTGTTGATATGTTAAAGAGATGGTTCACACCAAGTTCACAGTAGTTGTTCACACTTGGTTCAATTTCTTTGTTTGGTTAAAGAGAACCCAGAGAAAGATATTTTGATGAGTGCTTGTTACCAAACAGTAAATAAAGAATTGCATTCAATTTACCCTAGACTTTTTGCTGTCCTTCAATCTTCACATTTTTGTAAATACCTCACAAATTTCTTTCTATGTGTTCATCAGAACAAAATCATGTATGCAGATATGAAACTTCTCAAAGTTCAAGTGATCTGCAAAGGACTGGTCATCTGTCCAGGGTGTATCCTGCGTTTAGCCAGAGAGGGCGAGTTATTCTCTTAACGCCTTTCCATGACCCTGCAGAGGTCTTTGTCTTTTGTTCCTAGGACATTTGCTCTGTAAACAGTTCATAAAGTTTCTTTACCCCCTTCTCTCTAACAATGTCAGCGCATAAGAACAAAGAAGAGCTGAATTTGAAATGAGCACACCTGCATGCAACTCTACAATCTTCAGAGGCCTATTTGGAGTTTTCAGCTTTTGTCCCATTAATCCTGGTAAATTCAGGGCCAGCGTGCCTTGGCTGTCAGGTACATCAAGCCACATCAGAGATGCTCTAAATCAGTGACGGGTCTTGTCGGCCGATCAGCGATAATTAGAATGCCATGTGTTCGTCCCTACAAGCTAAAACAGCACTCGTTAAATGAAGAACTGTCACAATTTAATTGTCTCCACTGAGACACAATGAGGGGGAAGGGGAAGAAGAGCAATCCTGCAAACACAGGCCAAATCACGACGAAGCGGGGCTGAAAAATTACTACATCCTTAGAGATGCATCAGCATATCATTTCCTCATTGTAGACATTATGGCTCATGGCAGTCTGGATTAAATGGAGTGCTGACAGTTTGTAAGTCATTCCGAACGTGTCACTCTGGGAGGCTGTTGGGGCCAAAAATCAATTTCTATTTACCCAAGTTTCATTTAGTTGCGTCAATTTTAGACTGGTTTGCTTTAATAAGGACATTAGGTCAATGTGGTTATCATGATATGCCGTTGTAATGAAGACGCACGCTGCCTTGATCCGTGACCTTGGGTTATGTTTTTAATAAGAGTGTATCAAACTTTTCTGTGTTTTTTCTTTTTCTATGTAATTGAGCTGTCAAAATCAGGCTGATCAGTGTATGACTGCATTGCATACAAAAGATCTACTCAAGCCACGCTCAAGGTGTGGGGCTCAACAGTGTGACACAAGGAACAGCGCACAACAGCAATGTCCTCACCTTGTAAAAGTCAAATTAAATGGGGCATTCGTTCGCCACCTGGGTCTGCTTACTGTCCGAACGCAAGTAATTTCCTGTTTAAATCACAATGAAAAAGCCTTAGGGAAGATTATCATAACATTAATCAAAGATTATAAAATGTGCTATTCATCAAAAGCTAACGAATCCTTCTGTAATCATTTTCCAAGCGGAAAAGAAACTCTGGAGACTCCTAGTAGATCCATTATAATGAATTCGATAATAACTCGCGAGCGTATTGCCAAAAACTTTCAAGTGCAAAGATATAAATATGTAAATTCCATTGTAGTCCAGACATTGAGTTGATTTTGAAGATATTTTTTTGTTAAGAATGAATTGCAAATGAAATGATTGCACTAGTGCTTTAATGAAGGTTAACTGGGTTCACCATATAATAGACTCGTGCTCCTCTTAACTCCTTACTTGAAAAATCAAGGCATTAGGATTTGACCTTGACTAATGTTAGTAAGAGAAAGTGGAGAATCTCAAATGCAGAGTGCTAAAATTTTGCATAACTATCATGCTTATGATGTGCGTAAGGTCATCCTGAGCCACATGATTAAAGATTTGATCGTAGTTTTTGTCTGCGTTGAAGAACTCCAAGTTGCTTTTTTCTGTTTCTTTTCTTACTGTATTACACAAATATCAAGTTTAAGCGTGGAGGGTTGCGTCAAGCTGGTTTTATTCAATTGCACCATGTTGTGGGGAGATTGAAATGACTTCAGAAAAGACCATCTCATACTGAGTACAATATTTCTATTGTTATTACTTTGACGGCATGACACCAGGTGAGCTGTACCTTCATATTGTCTCGACTTGAGTGAACGGGATGGAATTTCTAAAGGAAAAGGGCTTTTTATTCAAATCAGCAGCGTGTTTATATGCAACCTATTAATTTTCGCTTTCGTCCACCGAGGTGCTCGTGTCATCTCTAAACAAGATCATCCCAGCATTTTTCATGAATGCAGCGGGAGGGGGAATCAGAAGGCAGATGGCCTCGAAAGAAAACAATCATAATTGAGTCTTTATTACCTCAGCAGTTGAGCTGCATGCTTGAATTCATTCAAGTTTGAGGGCTGTGCAACATGGGTGACATTGTGCCCAAGCTGTGTTGTCTGAGTGTGGTCCCTTCACGTTTGCACAGGGAATAGTGTTTCAAGTCAAATAAAGAACCTCAATAACTTCCCTTTGGGATCAAGATGCGAAGCTTTATACCCCAGCAAAGCTACTGATCCTCAAATGGTGGTGACAAACGAAGGAAAAGTGCTGCTTGCTTAGGCATCTTTAACTCCTGTGGGCTCTATTATGATGTGGTGTGTCTATCTCAGAAAAAACTGCAAACTCATTTCCCACAGACCATTTTACTAACTGCATGTTGTTCTCCT
The DNA here is from genome assembly GCA_033220385.1 of Triplophysa yarkandensis. Classification (NCBI taxonomy): domain Eukaryota; kingdom Metazoa; phylum Chordata; class Actinopteri; order Cypriniformes; family Nemacheilidae; genus Triplophysa; species Triplophysa yarkandensis. Next base: position 19,105,974 of record CM065654.1, on the reverse strand, counting down.
GACTCGGAGTGAAGTACATATAAGCCTTCTGTTCTCTCTCGCAGGGAAGATTTGTAGTAATCATCGTCGGAGACATGTACAGCATGGACATACTACAAGCATTTCAAGACACCTTCCGATGTTTCTGTCTGTACGTCTTATCTGCATTGCTCAGGGAGGCTGGCTGCTATCTAAAATCAACGTACAAATAAAACCCCACACATCAAAATGTCAAAGCCGCTGTACGTTTCCTTTGGTAGTGGTTGTGCTATCATGATTTTCAACAGGAGCAGGAGAGAAATCACATCTATATTTAGATCTCCAGGATGCTTTTATAAATGGTTGGAGTAGAGCACAAAGCACGGTTTTGCAATAGACCTGTATGATGGAATGCAGAGGAGTCCAGAACAGATAGCGACTTTAGATATGACAGTTGAACAGGAGCTGAAAGATCCTTTACAATGTGAATACTTAAAAGCCATTATGCTCCGTGAGTGTCAGTCCTTTCTTCCGCATTTGTGATGAATTATGTGTTAAATACCTCATGCAGTGTGATATATTACACTTTTGATACCGTTTATGCAGAATCCACTCTACCCAAAAACAAGACACACTATGTGACGATAAATGAGGACAGGCAAACGTTCATTGGTGTTATGTGAAGGTAATGATAAGTGATAAAACACTATATTTCCTGTAGTTCAGTGGTTAGAGCATGGCACAAGCAATGCCAGGGTCATGGGTTCCAGGTATTGCAAATACTCAGAACCAATTGTATAAATCAAAAGTATCAGGAAATATTTTATTATATATATTTTTGTATACTACATTGTATAGTATTTATATAATTTATAATAACAGTCTTCATGTACAAACAAGATATATGTAATAAAATATAAATCATATGTAAATCAATTATTCCCCGTCAGATTAACATTGCCAAATACTACACACAAATTACATATTTAGGCTTTTTGTTACAGTTTTGGTGCATACGATAACAGTATGTTCTATAAAGTAGGTGTGGGAGTTATATCATATAATTTGTCGCATTTACAACAACCTATGTTAAACACATTTTTCACAAAAAATCATTTATTCGTACTTACAGTTGGTCAGTTGTGGTCTGTTGGTAAGAGAGTTGGACTTGTGAGCACAAGGTTGTGTGTTCGCATCCAAGTACCAGAAGACATTGACTGAAGTGTCCTTGAGCAAGACATCTTGCCCCTGTTTGCTCTGCAGTGATAATTTCCCACTGCACAATAATTGTAAGTCGCTTTGAATAAAAGCGTCTGTCCAATGAAGAAATGTGCAGTTAAAAAAAGACATGGACTTTAAGGTTTTACACTTTTAATTGGATGTACTTTTAAAATGTGACTGTTGCTCCGCTTCCGTGGCATCATGGGATAGAATAGTGTCAACCCAAAGCAAACTTCAATCTCAGTTGAAGCATCTAGCCATCTGTGTATTTTTCTTTAGTTTTCTTACATAGGCTACTAGTCATGGTTCATGACTGATTTCCGCCTACGCTATATTGTATGAAAAATGGTGCTTAGAGTTTTAGTGTTAGCAAAGTATGTTGAGCCTAATTCCTGTCAAACTACACATTCAATTGGATATCAAAATCAAAGCCTGGACAAAAGCGATGAGCTCATTTCATAAGGCCAAAGCTTTGGTGTGTTTCAACGTGTTTTTCGGGGCATATGCAGTGTTAGAGTACAACTGAGTATTTTTTTATTTTTTTATTTACGGGAATATTTACAGAGGACTGTTGTTAATAGAAAATAAAATTTACTTCTCAAAATAAAAATGTTTTAAAAATTGATAGCAACAAAACACTATGAAAGTTATGTTGCAGGTATATTCAACAATCTCTTGGGAGTCGATGAGATTATACAATTTGGAAAGCTTTAATTTTTTTTTCATTTTCAATCCTGTGGGAGTTTGTGTGGAGTTTTCATAGTGGAGTTCCCAGATGAGCTCTTGCTGGTGGCTAACAATTTAAGAGCCACAAGTGGCCACATAGACCATCTGAGTTTCCCTCCCCGTGGCTCTTATTTTTTTAAAGGACATTTTCAAAGTCTTGCTTCAGGGACCTTATTCCCAGTCTCTTACTCTATCGTCTGAAGTTCAGTGTGGCTAGATCATTTGGGTCTGGAGATGTGTATTTACACGGTGAATCGTCTGGATGTGTGGAGCCCAGAAAGAAGCTGGTTGTGTTGTTCTGCATTTGAGTTTAAGAATGGGTTAAAGTATATCAGATGCAAATTCGCTTGATGAATTCAACAAGCGAAGACAAACCGTAATCTACTGATTTACTGCCAATCTGTGCTGTTGTAACTCACTTTCCAGACACTTTCAGACATATAAACAGCTTAAACTACATCAGACTTTATCCTTGTGAATTGAAAAACCTCCTCGGAGTGCTGTGTGCTGGTACGATCTTGCTGTGTCAGTCGATTCAAAAATTTAATTTACAATGACCCCAAATAAATGCTCATTGAAAGTAACATGTTTATTAAATAATTCAATGCCGTACCATGCAGGATAAACTCGGTGTAATTTTACAAGGGGTAAGGACGGGTGGGGAAAATAATGTGTGTCAATACAAACTCCCGTTGCTCAAATGAAAAGCAATTTTACATCCATGGCCCAAAACAACAACAACAACAACAACGTTAATCTTGCCCCTCTTTCAGATACCTTTTCCCCAATGATAGCATATCATACTGCTGGGTGAGAATTTATAAATTCATTATAGCTGCAAATAAATGACCGCTCGTTGTGGAAACCAACAGGTAGTTTTTGCATTTATTTAGGAAAAGAGATGCAATTTTGTTGCTCCTCGTTTTGAGTTTCAGCTGTATGTAATTTCTATTGTGAGGTATTCTTAAACAAGCTGTAAGCAAGAGTAATTTATGTTTATTTTGAGATGTTCATGCAATGATATGCAAATCATGGTATTCAGACTATACGTTTTTTCTAGATGTAGTTTAAGACTCCCTCTTCTACAGGTTTTGTGAAAGTGTATGCCATGTTTATAGTTAGCTTGGTAAACAACAATGCATTATCTTGAGCCATGGACAAATTAACTATTCAGTCTGGATACTTGAATCATTTCTTTTCTAACTCTGATATTGAAGTAGTCGAAAAATAAAAAGAGAAAGTTATTCAAGTCCAGTTATGAAGATGAATGTTTTGTTTATTTTGAATTACCTTGTGTATTATGTATTTTTTAATATTCATATGTGGAATGCCTAAATGGTCTGCCACATCTCTGGATCTACATCACTTTGGAAAATAAGAGATGTTGGGCTTATTGCATTTGGAATTATCCATAGCGACACACTGTACAGCACGGACGGTGCAATGGGGAATTGTGCATCGCGATGCATCGGCAGGCAGGAAAAATAGCACGACAATTTTTTTGTCCCACGTGAACGTATTAATTTGTAGCCCGGACTGCTTCTCTCTTCCTCTGCCGGTGGCCCCTGGGTTTAGCAGAACTGGAGCCTCATCCCAGCCGCCGTGCACCTGATTCCTCTTCCTCTCCCCAAAGACCCCGCCACCGTCCCCCATTTGTCATTGGTAAGCATGCCGACAAGCCATGCTTCACGCGACGGGGGAAGGGGACCTGAAGCGAGCAAAACAAAGGGACAACAAAATCAGCATAATTCCTCTCAAAATGAAAACACATTCTTCACGTAGGGGGGTAAAATAATGCAATTATCCTTGCAAAGCCTGTCAGTGGCAGGATGATGAATACTGGGACGTTGACATGGAATGTGACACTGTTCCCAGAAAAAAATGGTTTTACTCAAAAGATAAAGAGAAGCGTTTTAGAGCGCAGGGCTTCCACCTCCTCCTCGTAAATGCGGTTAAAATGCTGCGTTTGAAAACACTGTGCCTGTTGTACATAATTGCTGTACTTTACATTCACAAAAAATCCTGCGTGGAGACGTTTGGGAAAATCATGAAAAAGTGAGCAGGGGAAGAGGAGATTGCTGAGCGTGCAATCAAACTTTAGTGACGAATGATTACTCACTGTCATTACAAATCCTTCCACTGTTCCATTGCACAACCCCCTTGCGGAGGGCAGTCGATGCCTTTACAAAAGTGTTTTTAAATACCCACATTTAATACCCTTGATGATGAATGTGTGGACTTACATATGGTGGAGGCGGGGTGGAGGACAGCCTGATGATATTACAATGCGAGCTGATTGATCCGAGCGGAGCTGGCGTGCGGCCGGGAAACAGGTTAAACTGATGAATGGAGATATGTGTCTGAGGTGTGGCTAAAGGCCAAGCATGAGATTGTAAGGAGACCTGACCTTCACAACCATTCGGAATCCCCACTTGGGCCCTCATCCACGGCACCCTACCAATACCCGTCCATCATTTCTTATATGAAATCTGTCTCTGGTGTTAAAAGCAGGACTGAGAGACGGCATAGATTACATCTACTCGCACGAATATGCTGTAATGATTTACAGCTCTGTAGAGATGTGGATGTGTGATCATTTTGCTACACCTTGTGAAAGCAGCGACGGCACTGGTAAAATAAATGAGAGGCTTTTACAGAGGACTGGACTGCCTAATGTTGTCGAACTTCCTATCGTGTAATCAACCCTTAAAATGTGCATCTGATAAGTTGCTCGTCTGTGGCAGGGAGAAACATAATAAATATCACTTTTATTCAGGTCATATGTCTTCTGTGTGTGCATTATTGTTGAGCATATTTTATTTAAGTTAAAGTATGACCTTCAGAGTTAATCAGCAGCTTTTGCAAGATGATGAGGAGTTATGTCCTCTTAGATAAACACACAAATCAAATAGAACAATATCTTTTATTGTGTACTGTTACTGTATTTTTGTTTATTGAAAATGACACATTTTATAGGAATATGCTGTATTTGTTAACATCAGTAGAGCATTAGTTTCAGTAAAGTAAATCTTTGTTATATCAGTTTTAAGCATTTCGTAGACTACTGAATGTTGCAGTAATAAGGTTGCAAACATGTATCTTTGTTTTCGGCCGTAAAGTGCACAGAAGTATTCTCTTACATGTATTGAGCATTATCATTCAGTCAGTTTCACTTACAGTACTTAACCACGAGAAAATGTATTTTATTTCCTTTTACAAGTGTTTAGACAGGCACCTCTCGGATGTTACCTAGCACTTCACAAATGTACCTGTTTTGATTTGTTTGGGCATGCAGTCTGAAGACTTTTGAGTTTAGTGAAGGTTTAGAAGAGGTCTCAATTGGCCACACGCTCTTCTCCTCACTATTGTTTTGTATGAGAAGGTTTATACGATGTCCAGTGGAAAAATGTCTTTTCTCTAAGTGCCACTTTCATCTTATCTCTGGTGGCAAAGATTCATTTTCATTCAGAGTGGAGCACTTCATCTGACCTGTTCTCAAGGAGAAATCTTGAAAAAAAACTTGCTTTTGAAGGCCTCACTATTGGCAGGTGCTTATGTATGTTACAGGAAAGGAGTGAATAAGGGATGAGGAAAAAAGAGAAACAAACAGGGCTCTGAAAGAGAGATGAGAGCTATTTGCATGAAATGATAAAGAGTACCCCATAGAAGAATCCTATATTTTGTGGTTGTCTAAAGATCTTTCAGAGAGGTGAACCTAGTGTTACATTGAGAAATGTTTGAATTTAAAGAAAGAATAAATTAACATAAATGGTTTGCAGTTTCTGAGATAGTATATCGCTGCTGTCCTTCTAATTTTTTTCCATAAATCTATTTCCATGAATCAACTATCATTTATATACTTGTCAACTTTGCCAACAATGTTTTTACTGTGTAAAATAGTACATTGTTTTTCGATTTCCTAAAAACCATCAAATTTGGACATCCAATGCTTTGAAAAGACAGTAACGTTACAGAAGTTTGTGCTTTAGGCAAGATTCATTTCCAAAATCAATTCTATAGATTTGACATGAAATTAACCATAAACAAGTAAATTGTACTAAGGTGCATATGTTCAATTCAGTTCGAACTCATGTGTCACCACTAGTCCAGTGCTGCTGATGGCTAATGTGGGCATTAATGGTCACAGACATTTTGCAAATAATTTTAGCACTGAATTGTTATTTTTTAGTGACATAGTGTGTTCACATTTATGTTTCAATTCTCTTGGCAAACATTTTGATCTGGAGCAAAAATCTAATACTGCATTTAGTCCTGCTTTGCTTCATGTATGAACCTTATTAAGGAAAACCAGCAGCATAAAGTATAAAGATGCTTTTTGTTACTGAACTTAAAGGGCATCCAAAATACCGCTGTGTGCTGGGTTTTATTGCTTATTGTATGTGTTCGCATATAATGGTATTTTACCAAGCCGTAATTTCATGAAGACCTCACTCTAAGAAAAAAAAAATGACTGTAGCTATATTAACTTAATACATTAATCTGTTTAATCATTTCACAATTTTTTTAATGTGACCAATACAAATAGTTAATTTGGATAAAAATAATTTGATTAACTAATTGTAATAGAACTATTCGAGTTACTCTGATTTACCTACTTTTTGGCTTACATTTACAACATATTTCATTCATTTCATTGCTTTCAAAGTTTAAATTGTTTTTATTTTAAGAAAAGGTTTAAGAGTGACCTCAGGTCACGTTCAAAGCGGTCAAACAGTGCCGGAAAGCAAATTCAATAAATACTTATTTTATATTGCCATGTCACTTGATGTAGATAGCATCATAAAACTTCCTGCTTTTTAGAAATAATCCCTCTGGAAAATCCTTCTAAGTCCTGAAAATACAAAAATTATTGCATAAGCCTGCTGAAAACTGTCCATTTGTCAAGTTTCTCTCCAGCTCATTTTTTAATTTTAGTTGAGCGTGTTCAATCCGGCGACAGACTTTAACTGCCTGTTGAGGAATATGATAATGAGACCGCATGATGCATTGTTCCAAACACTTAAAACTTCCCGAAATATATTCCTGTTTTGAATATGGTAGAGCAAAAATACAAAACATGAAATAAACTGTTGAATATTAAAAATGTGCCAAAATGTAAATACTAATGCTGTTGAAAAAGTAATTGTAATGTTATCTATAACTGCCTGTGGCTATAATGCACATCAACATCCACGTGCAATAAAAGTAACTGAGCGGGAATACATCACCATGCACGAACAAGATCAACACATACTGCTGCAATGTAAGATTCTGTAAAGTAAATTTAATCATAGCGTTTCCTATAATGGCATGCCTGAGGCTCTGTAGTAATTTCTGCTTAGAGAAGCAGTTACACTGACAGCGTGAAGAGCTGATTAAACTCCATTAAAGGAGTTTTTAAGATTATCTTAATAGTAAACTACTCATCTGACATTGATTTCATCTGGAGCTTTGCCCATTAAGACTTCAAATAGGGTCTGTAAAATGGCATCTCTTTTTTTCCGTGTGACAGCGGTGCAAAGTGGATAGTTTGACTTTAATCTGTTCAGAAGAGGTGCTCTGATTTTATAATGATTAAACCTGTGCCAGACGACCCTGCTTCTCTGTTCTGTGACCAGTGTTGCTTTAAAGCTGTTGCTTTGTGCATAAATCCTCCAAAGACATTCCTCTGGGGGACTTCCAACCATGCTTCTTTGCTGCTTTTTTCCTCATTTGGGTTAATATTTCATCAAAGTAACAGCACAGTCAGCTCGGAATATATGCGTTTAGCTGTTTAATTATCTGACTTTCCTGTACACATAATATATATGACTGTTTGAATAAATCGAGGCCACCCATAACCGAGGCCTCCTATTATATTCATTTAATTACACCAGTGCACAGGTTATTTGTTATGAAGATAAGTCTAAGGTAAAATGCACAACAAATCTATTGCGATTTTTCAAACACTTCATAGAATGTGACTCACCTTTTGTCTGGATCTACGTTGGGATATGTGAAGGCTTTGATAGATTAGGCAATCTGAGCGAGTTGTGTTGAGAGATTCATCAGGAAACAGACAGGCCCATATAAAGGATGCAAAATCTAGGCCTGTGTTGTCACCCAACCGTAGTCTTTTGTATTGGGTGTCTCAAGGGGAAATAAGTTGCATAGAGTACACTTCATTTCCTTAGAACCGATGGCACTGCCATCTTTCCCACCTCTTGATATTTGGCCCTCTTCAAAGACAGGTAAATGTTTTGCATTATGTTTAAACCAAGTACATTAATCAGTAAAGGTATTTCCTTTTATCATGTAATCTTGATCTTGTGTTACAAACTCACTGAGGCAAGCCAGAATGGCACCCCATTTGGGGATGGCATTACTGTATACCACACGTGGTGTTGTGATGTATCATTGTAATAATGTTTTCAATGCTTCCCACTGTCTTTGATTACTTTAAGGTTATGTCATTTAGCTCATGGAAATCGTAGTGTAGGAAACTCAACATAATCCTTTGTCACGCCTGCTGACTCCTGGTTCTGCGTAATGTCACTCTTAGATTTGGTCCACCTTGTTTTATGTTGCGGGAGGCTATGGACTTTTAATTCACATAATGTGATTGTTCTTATAAAGAGTTCTCTCTCCTGTGTTTACTTCTGGGACCCTGGGAGATTTTTCTGTTTAGATAAATGTTTTTTCCTTTAAACGTATGCTCAGCTTTAATATAACCTAATAGCATATTAAACATGACCATATGAATTTCCCTCAAAGAATCAGCATTGCTCTGTATTGATTTGGTGAACGGGTCTTTCTGACTGACACAGACTGACAGGAGAGAAAGCTTATACTGAGAAAAGTAGAACTGTATTTCGCTTTGACGTTTGGAGTCTAGACGCGGTCGAGCCAAAGACCTTTTACTGTGATTACAAACAGCAGAACTGAGGTGCAGCTATCACATGCGTTTATGATATTCATAAGTCACTCCATTATTGTAAGTAAACTAAAGATGTGCTTGGGTTTTGAGTAGTCTGTCCAGATGAAGTCAATAAACCATTGGCAAAGCGATTACAAAAAACGCTGAACTTTACTTTGAGTTGAAACTTGTGTTGTTTGATGCAGCATTACTGTCCTGGCAGGTACACGTTGTACACTATTGCAGACTTTGCAGGAAGCCAGTCATTTGCATTGCTATTGATTCACTTGACAGTAACTAGTTGTCCTAATAGGAAAAGTTAATCTGTAAAAAGTATGTTTTTATTGCAGATTTCAATTAATATCAATATCAGTAATAACAGATAAATAAAGCTAACACAATAAAAGGTGTGATGACACAATTTTACTTCTGTTAATCCTACGCTGTAGCCTACGCAGAAACTCTTACCCTACATTGTAACCTACGCTGTAGCCTGAGGTGCTCCTCTCCAAGAATGTAACAGTGCGTCAATGCAACGAGGACTGCACCCCTCCCTTCAGATAAAACCAACTTCAATATTCAATATTTATTCTTTATTTGAATCTATATTTCCTGGAAATCAACCCCTTGAGCAAAGCAACACAATCAGTCGGAGTACAGGCTAGACTAAACCATAGCATGTTTGTTGCCTTAATGATAATAAAAATATATTTTGACCTTCGAGAAACGGAAATAAGAATGTGTGGAATGTATTCTACACATGAATCACTAACACCTTACTGTGTTCATATTTATTACTTTGAGAGAGAGAGAGAGAGAGAGAGAGAGAGAGAGAGAGAGAGAGAGAGAGAGAGAGAGAGAGAGAGAGAGAGAGAGATTCGCCCCAGACCAGTAAAGCAGGGAAGGCCTGCAATACACACAGCTTCTCTGTAAATTCCCCACAGAAGCTGGTGGGTCCCTGGGGAGAATGAGTCAGGATCCTGCCTGACTCCTAAACCTGGGAACAGCTGGGCTTGCCATCTGCCTCCTCTTTATAGTGGATACCTGCAAGTAGATTGTTGCCTCTTTCTATTTATGAGGAAAAGCTTGGTACTTACATGACTACAGAATCCAGAAAGACCTCGACAGATCTCTAAGCAGCCTTGGATCATTTTAAAGAGAGACACTGTGAATAGGTACAGGTGCACCTTAGGACAAACTGAAGACAAGGACGATGTTAAGCAAGCAGCAAAAAAACAAAATATTTCATAAATATTATCATGATTTAGTGATGACTGATCAGGGCTTTCCACATGATTGTTTATCTTTGCACGTTTTTCTCTATTCCTCTTTAGCTTTTACATCAAACCCGGTTGTTTTTCTTCTTATGCTTCTTTTGTTATTAAACCACATTGGATTTTATGTTTCATAACTCTGTTTATGCCAGGATTTTGCACAACTTTGTTGTGTCTGATATAGACATGGACTTTTACACACTATAGGGGCACTGGGTTGAACCAAAAACTGTATGTTGAGTATTTAAGCTTTCAATATTAATGTTAAAGAATGTCAATTCAACATAATAAGCGACACAGGCCCTGCGAAGGTTAAGGGGTAAAATAGTTTTGCAGAATTTATGCTGTGCTCTTATTAGCTGCTTTTACTCATTCAAACATCAACTACACTAATGTAAATAAACTTTAGTTTTGTTGTGAAGGTATAAAACCTGTCGCCACAGCTATGGTTTTGTCTTCGAAAAAATCAAATATAACATCTCACACCTAAAGTTTTGGAAACATTTTTAATAAAGTAAACCCAAACTTTTGACCATTTTGAACAAAAAAGCAGAATGCCATAGGAGTCTTGTAGGTAAACTTTCAAAATATGTAAATACATTCCAAAACATTTTTAACTCCTCGGGTGCATTGCAGATAATGAAAGCAGATAGCAATTAACAGTCTTCATTTACTGAGGCGCTGGCAGATGATTTCTGCATTTTGATGACCGACTCTTTACTAAATATATAAATAATCAACACCTGTTCTTTTGAAAGGATTTACCAAATGGGTAATCGCCATTCATCAAAAGTCGCTGTGTCATTACTTATCCAAATGAGATGGTGTTAATTACAATAAATTACAGATGTGTTTGATGCATTAGTGCAGCTTCAATGAACACCAGAGGGCCAGGTTGTTGCCTAATGGCTGCTGGTCAATGAAATGTGTGTGTTTGTGTCTGACTGTTGCCGTGTGTGTTTATCTGCGTGCAAGCACATGCAGTAAAGAGAGAAAAAGAGATATGGAGCACCTGTGCAACAAGAGGATATTTTCCAGGACAAAACCTAAACCCCCGTGTTCCAACAGCCCACGAATCTGAAATACAAAACGAGTGCCATTTCTCACCGAGGCCTTAAGGGTGAAATGAGTTGATCATTGCATTCAGAATGAATGAACCATTTGAAATGCTGAGGCGTCTGGCATGAAAAAGAAGGTTAAAAGCTCTTCAGCATATAAAGTGAGCCCTGCAAAGACTTCAGAGCGGAGGGTGCAGGCCGAGTCCACGGTGGCCCTCTAAGGCGCCCCGGCTTTCAACGCCACCGAATGAGCTAGTGCTGGAGGACGGTACCCAGCTTTGAAGTAGTCTCCTGATCTCGCTCTGCCAGAGAGAGGAAATTGAAGTCAAGGGTTCACAGCACCTAATGCTGCAAAAATGATCTCACAGGGCTGGAGAAGAGAAGGGTAGACGGGGGAATTAACCTGGACACTTCCTTGTAAAATAAAGGCAATGATGAAAATAGCACTCAGAGATGCCGTGAAACTGAGGTTCACTGGCTCATAAACAAGTGGCACAGAGAGGCTTTGTCTGAAATCACTAGAATTGATTTGTAGCTCCTCAAGCTTCCTCGCTCAATCATGTACACCCTAATGACAACCCACATCGCCCCCGTCATAACTAACTGATATTTTGTACATTTTCCATGAAGGTGCGGTGTTTCAGATAAATTTTTGTGTCAAACGAATTCGGTTTCAATGTCACCTCCCATGTGTTCGCATAAGGCCTACAAAGCCCTGACAGCGAGCCAAGGTAATGTGCTTAAATATTTAGGCTTTATTGTTAGAGACAGAAGTAGATGAAAAGTGACTAGACTTGCCTGTCTTAAGTGATCAGACTTCTTTAATGAGATAGACACCAGCACCTCCAGAGTCAAATATTATAATTCGCCCCGCTGAGGAAGTGCCTAACAGGGCTGACAACTGCCTTAGAGCAAGCCCAGACCAATCTCATTTTGTCTCTTAAGAATGCCAAACCTCTTCAAAAATGCCCTTTGAACCTGGCAATATGCCAGCAGCAGACTTTAAACCTTGATCTCCGGGGCTGGGAGAATTACCAAACAGCTAATGCAGCAGGGTTATGACCAGGAGATAATGTCAGCAAAAGCAACTTCATGGGAGGATTGGGCAAAATGTATGTCCCTACATGCCTCGACACGCTTGTTCAAGATAAAAAACATCCTTCATTTGTCTGGTCACTGGCCTCAGTTAGTGATGAAGTACTCAAAACAGGTCTCAACTGTCTACGGTCTCAGTCTTGTCTTGGTCTAGGATTAAGTGATCTCAGGATTGTATTTCAAGACTTCAAGATTACAAGTGTGGGAATAACATTAAAATGCTGGTGCATTGTGTGATTTGTGTGTTAACATGATTCATATAATTGTATGTAAAGCCTCTGCCTTTAACCTCGTCCCCTCAAATGCTTGATCTTGTCTTGGTCCTGACATCCTTTGGTCTTGGTCTTGTCCTAATCTTATTTTGACTACAACACTATTCTCAGTGCAGTGATCTGTTTGACATGATGCATATTTGAACCCCAGATTTTGACAGGTATGCTGTGATTTCCTGATCCAACCCCGCCCACTAATAAAAGTCATTTGTGTACTATGTATTCATATCATGCTAAGCTTTTATAAACTCACGATGCACCCCGCAGTCTCCAGGCATTTCTAACACCAACATTTTACCGTTCATAAACAATAAATCGCTGGTCATTTGAGATTTTAGTAGAATCTAAGATCTTAGAAATGGTTTGTACCCGTGAATCAATCTATAAACAGAGCGAGGAACATGTGATGACCCTTCTGTGTGGTATTATGTTTTGTCTGGCTTTAGTTTTATTAGCTTGCCACAGTCATTCATTGGCTTGGTTCAGTAATAGCTGGTGTCAGCCACTTGAATTCCTCACTGCATTTAGCGGTTAGGTCTGTGCTTTCCGGAGATCCAATTTGCCAACAGAATGAAAGTTAAATAAATAAAAAATCAATTTCAAGCCTTACCAGTTAAATAAACTCTTGCCTTTCCTCTAGCACTCTGACACTAGCGTGCTATCTCAAGACCTCTAGTTATTATCCTCTTAGTCAGGTTGAAAAATAAATACAGGAAATAAAAAAATAAACCGAGAGGAAAAATACGGGTTGCTCCTGAAACTTTAACTGAAGTTAAACAAAGATCTGCTGAACTTCTGCTGCCAGTCCTGTAGTGAAACACTCATTACCCCAGGACTGATGGCTGGCCTCATCTCATTCACTATTTATAGCACACAATCATTATCACCAACTCATGAGCTGTGCTCGGGCATTTACCTGCTAAAACAAGCCATCAGGAGAGTGCATGTGAAAGTGCCAACGTGAAGATACCGGGTAGATGCATAAAAAGTCCAGCATTTTGTTTACCTGTTCACCTTTCATTTACCACATCTGTTTGGGGCACTTTAGTATCCAAGGCAACAGGCCGCTTGCAAACTCTCTGACAGGTGAGTGCTCCCGGACATCACGGATCTCCCCTGGGCGCATCTGTCAGGGCGAGCACGTAGACCAAAGCAGAAACTCTTCACCACATCACCCACCCACATAACCCCCCGATTTCAGCTCAAACGCTCAACACAGACCCGTCACAAAGAAGATGTCAACCAGGAACAAGGATGGCAAAACACACCAAAGGAAGGCGATTACAATCCGATTGTTTCACTTCCTCCTACTTTATCCATTTGCATGTAAAATGCTGAGAAAATACCCAAAGACGTGCAGAGTAAAATGTACAAAAGCTATTTTCTTCTAGGAGAGTATTTCTAATAGTTTGTGTCACAAAAGTGGTAGACTGAATATGGCCAGCGTTTTAGACAGCAGGCAGTCCAATGTGACACTAAGAGGGTTTGTGATATGCCAAAAGCAGATGCAGAATGGAAGTGACCAGGGGCTGTGATTGTTTTTTTCCTGCCATTTAATCTCCTCTCAAAGACGGTTCATTAGTCTGGAGGATAGCAAACTGCACCAAGATAAAACCTGATCTGTGAGTCAGGGACACTCCACAAATCCATTTCCATTCAGCTCTGCACCCAGCGGCTATACCATCAAAAGCAACGCTCCGTTTCTTGCTCAAATGAAATGAAAAGAGCAGCTCATACATTTTTTTTGTGCACTCCTCTCCCTCCTTCTTCATCTCATTCTCAATTTGAGTGATCATTCTGAATTTTTTAGATGATGGAAACTTTTTGATTTTCCATCTATGAGACCATTTTTTCTGAACCACACTGACAGCGTATCCATACAAATACATGCCTTCGGGAGATTGGGGGTCTCGGGCATCTGCGTAAGCGCCGCCAATCATTTATGACCTTGACATTATTGGTTTCGTTGTTAGTTGTTGAATTTAAAGAAAAGAGCTCATGTCTTAACACTGTACAATATTAATTATGGCTTACTAAATATCACAAAAATACAATTTTATTTAATTAAATCTTTAAAAGAAAATCAAAAAGATTTTTTGTGCAAAATATAAAAAAAATGGTTAAAATTTTAACGGGTCATTTTACTAAAATGTGCAATTTGTTAACGTTTTTTTCATGAAAACAATAAGTTTTGTTTTTTAATAAATATATATTTGTTCGTCACACCAATATTTTGGTGAATTTTAACTAAATATTTAAGTGAAATATTTAAAAATTAAACAGTATATTTACTTAATATTTTCTAAAAGCCTTAAAATGTACTCTTTTTTTTTTGTGTAAAATTGTTCACGTACAAACACAGTAAAATGTCTAACTGCACTGTATGGATGTACTCTCATATTAGTAAAGAAACATCAGACCTTTGGTAATGATGCTTAAGAATGGATTAAACATAAAAGAACAGCCCCTTTTTAAAAACAAAGTGGAAGATGTTTTGTATACAATGGTTTTAATAGTAATTATTTAGTTTTTAATGGAAATTACAGTGGTTGTCACTGGTATGTATTGAATAATATTCGTGGAATCTTAAATTTTATGAGAATAATATCCAAAAACAACTTCGAAATATAATTTTATAATTGTTATGAATAACAAAACAATGGTTCATAATGATTTTTTTAATGAAAATATTTATTTGATGGTTTCTGTTGGGTTTCTATTGATTTTTCACCAAGGATTGGAAACATGAGAAGGTAATGTGTCTTAAGTTTGAACATGATGTGACATTGGGAAGGATCAGTTGTCATTAAAAGGGACATTGACTGCAGCCGGTAGGGAAGAGGGTCCTCTTTTTAAGGTACGTGGGAGTGTTTCGTAGGGAGCAGATTGTGTTCTTGGAGAGCCTATTAAAACTGACAGGGACGAGGTGGAGGAGTCGGATCGCGGCCTGATTACACCCCTCTCCCCGGCTCCCCTATTGACTGTGGTTAGGATGTAGCTTTCCATTTCCTGCAGAAATAAATTAAAAGTCAGAAGTAATTTGGCTGATGTGGGATGCAGGTGATTTTTTTTCCCATCGCCTCTTTGCCTCCAACTTTCTGAATAAAATTCTCTCGTAGTCTGAAAATCAATTGAAGACCCTCTTTGATGAGGGAGGGCTTATTTTCCGCCAGTGACAGTTTTGTGGCAGGGAAAAAAGCAGGGATTTGATTAAAGTGGAGATACCGCAAGATTGAGGTCTTGTTCTAGCCAAAAGAAGGATAAAGGCCCCTAATCGTGTCTCCGGTGCCACAGATAGGAGAGGGTGTCTTAACTACGTTTGCTTCTCGTACCACCTAAAATTCACCACTAGTGATGGAACAGAATTTCTATGCCAGAAAAATTGGTTCACTTTGTTCTGATTTCTTTAATCAATCCATCAAGTGATTAAATATATTTACTTTAGGAGTCCTCATTTCACCCACATTTACTGTCTGTACTCACACCTCTAGCTTTACACTTACTGTTTGGTTGCAGATTTTGTAATTCTCTTTTATATGCAGAAGAAATAGAGAAATGCAGTATTGTTTCTGTTACTTGTCATTTATGTAGAAGAGTGAAATGCCACAAACTCCGTGATAAATAACAATGGTATATTTAAAACATAGCAAAGAAAACAATATATGAGTCAGATTAAAACAATTTGTTGATAGATGCAGCAAAAATTTAAACAAAGATGACCAGAAAACTTTGCATGTTGCTGTTGCTCTTTGGAAATCATCCCCTCAAGTTTGTAATCTATGTCAAGCTTAGAATTTTTGCTTTCGGGTTCATCTATTTTAAAGAAGCAACTGTTTAAAACTGGCATTTTAAATAATTAAAAACCAGTGAGCATTAGATTTTTTTTTATTTATACATGCAGATTATGTTTTTTCCACACTGAGATCTTATACTAGGTTACACGTGACTGACTAAACCCAACATTGCAAAAGCTTGTCATAGTGAATGCTTTAAGATGCCTTCTCTTGTATGTTCAAATTCATTGTTAAATCCAAGGATCAAACAAGCAATACTATTCTGTTACATTTTTCTATTCCTTTTAAGCTTTATTTTCAGTTGTGAAAGAAGGCCCTTAAGCTCTGTTTGAAGTCATTGTGAATTAAGCTTTTGTATCCATAGCACTTATTACTGGTGTTGTGGGTCATATTAAGGTCTAGATCTCTGGATGTAAGGTCAACTCTAATACTTAGAAGGATCACTATAATTTGTTCTGATAACATGTCTCCCTTTTCGGACAATTATTGTGTCGTCAATGTTGGTGTACATAATTCTTTCAGGCAAACAAGCATGTGCACTTGTGCATGCTAGTGTCTGTGTTATTGTGTATTTTTGTGTTCTTCCTATAAGTGATCTGAATTTCAGGACATTTTCCAGTGAAACAATATAAAAATCAATTTCTTCACAATAACAGAAATGACAGCCTTGACAGATGGAGCCGAACCCCTTAAGCTCAGTAATGACAGAGAGACTGTTCATGAAGACAACTTCATTCCATTCGGATTACACTTGTCTTGTCCCATAAAGCAAACTTTATTAGAAAAGCCAAAGTCAAAAGATAACTTCTGTTTGAAACCAGGAACCAAGTTTTCTTTCTTCTCCTTGATCGTTTTGTTGGGTCGCCCTTGTATGTTTTTGCTATTGGACCGTGACTATACAGAACCCGACTTGTGGCATGTTGCTCCCACGTGTGCTGTTGTTGGAAGCAAGGTGAACCTCTCTGACATCAAAAGGCATTTCATGTTTCTTTTATTTTAAATGGCAGTTTCTGTACTGCTGGGCTTCGAGTGCCAAGTTAAGTACGCCCTCTGCTACGCTGACAGATCTACTCGCTGTGGCTCTGTCCCTAGGCAGAAAAGTGTGTCTGTCTACAGGTGATGAGAGAAGAGGCCAAACTGGGTGCTGAGCTCATTGAAGTAAGGATATAAAATTCAAATCAGGTACAAGCGGTGCAAAGCACAAAGGCAGACGATAAGATGTCGGCACCATTTAAATGCCTAAATCTACAGCCTCAGATCCAAAGCCCTACTTATAAAGCCCATCTGGGAGAAGGTGTTTGTGCTTGAAGTGCGCTCCAGACACCACATTTTCACAGGTGCTGGAGCCCACAGGCCATTTCAGATGTTGAGATATACAACAATGCGTTTCCCTTGATGATCTTTAAGGTTATTGATCTCATCTTACATGGTCTTCCAAAAGAGCCATTTCGTTTTTGCCAGGAGTGTATTTCAAGGATTTGTAAGTTTTGTGCTGTGTTGTTGTTGCACTGGTTACATGTTTAATTGAGCAGTGAAGACGACAAGAGGTTCTTCGCTAATTAGACATCAAGCCATGGTGTTTCCAAAGGCAACAGCTCATTCTGTATCAAACTTAACGCTCAGAGTTAATTTCGCCGGAAAGGAGAAAATTATAGCAACAGAATAAAAACTTGTATTGTATTAAAGGACCTTTTGAGTTGTCCAACCCAGACAGGCCATCTTATCACGAAAGGAGAGACATCTTCCAAACAAGCTTTATGGTGCCCGGGTGACAGAGAACATGTCTTTTCTGCAGAGTGACATGGGAGATGTGGCACCAATCAGGTCAGAGCCCAGTCAGAGTCTCAAACTGTGCCCTGATCTTGATGAATGAAAAGCACAAACACGAGAAGCTCGTAGTTCTCGCTCTGTGTGGGAAGACATCACCACTTCTGTCGAGTTATATTGTAAGCCATTCATTTTCTATGTCTGAACCCTAATACTGTATATTCATCATGTGTATATGTGTGCGTGTAAGCTTTTGTTCTGTTGGTGATACAATTCGTGGTGTGCTAATAGTGACCACTATCTTTTTTTGTACTTACAGTACATTGTCTGGTTTAAGAATGCTGGCGTCTTGCATCCTAGTTTTCTTTTTTGCTACAAATAATATCCCTCGCAGCACTCGTAGTGTTTTGAAGACATACAGTCTGACATAGAAATCATGTGAAACACTTCTTTCAGAAATTCGTGGCTGTTTTGGCTTTGATCAAAGCCAACAATGTCAATTTCAAGAGATGGTGAAGTAACGTATGATGAAACTGTCAGAAAGTTGTTGCGGCTCTGCTGTGCATCTTAAAATGATCATTCTGCAGCTGGAGATTTTTTCCCTGCGGTGCTTTATGGGATTTTACAGACACCCCTGTGAAGGGGATTGCAGTCTTATTTGTTTGCATTTAAAATGACTCCAATAGTCAGGTATGTGCCCTTGCAATAAATGACACGGTTAAAATAATACACGCCATATAATCCTTAAAAAAGCTGACAGGACGTTTTGGTTGTCACAACCCAGACAGAAGCAGGAGCCAGCATAATTTAACGACACATTGATCCTTCATTTAATTACATATTAAGCAAACTATAGATGGGAAGTTAATGAGAAGGAAGATAATACCATGGTCTTCACCTCACTTTAGTCAGCGGTGGTGCCAACATATTTTTTTCTAAGCTTTCCACTGTAAAAATGTGTGTCATAGAGTCTTTTAACTCCTATAAAAATTTCTGAAGGTCAAATTCTGTCTGTCTGACTGCCTGTAACTTAAGACAAAAGAACTTAACATGACTTTTAAAAATTATGGTAATGGACAGAAAGATACCAATTTGATTCAACATGTAGGAGCACTTTTCTTGACATGGATTAGCTCACTTTGCCTAAAATTGAATTAGGACTTTTAAATCATTTTAACAAACCTGCACTTCTGGATAAAAATAGCCAGTGGTGTAACATTTGTTTTTTGTCAAGGACTAGTGAAAAGTCCTGTGCTAAAAACCACCCGCAGTGGATTTAATTTGTTTATTTAAAATTCCATTTAATCTGGTTAAATTACACTTGAGAGTTTGAATGTGTTTTATTTGTTGCTGTCCAAGTCACTTACAACAGCTTTTCATTTATATTTACATTTATTTATTTAGCAGACGCTTTTATCCAGAGCGATTTACAAGTATTATGCAGTTATCCATCATCACTGCAGAAAATGGGGGAAAGGTGTCTTGCTCAAGGACACTTCAGTCATTGTCTGTAGTACTGGGATTCAAACCCATAACCTTCTGCTTACAAGTCCAACTCTCTTACCACCACACCACAACTGACCCTATTAGATTGAGCTATTAGCTTTCTTCAAGCAGGATTCATAAACAAGTAACGGTCTAGAGCACTTTGGCCAGTGTACTGACAAGTGTGCCCATTCAATACTAAAACATCTTTAATACAGTAAATATGAAGAGCTCTTTTCAAAAACACTATAAAAGCCACATTTTAATTATAAATGAGTTTGTCATGCCATTTTACTGTTTACTCTGCTCCATCAATGTTTCATGCCCAATAGCTATATTTTCTTGTTTAAAATGTTCTACAACATGCAGTTTCTCTCCAACTGGCAATAAATCCAAAGTTGCGTTTAGCCAAAATGCAATACGTTCTCTCAACCAGAATTTGTTCGATTCGATTGAACATGGCAATGCTTTAAAGGGTTAGTCTTCAGAACTATTGTTTATGAGCCCATGAGCCAGTAAGACACAAACCAGTTTTCTCTTGTTTTTTTAAAAACATAAATCAACCTTCTTTTGGATGTATTTGTAGCGTCTTGATAAAAAATAAATAAACTTTGTATTTATAATCAACAATATTGTGAAAATAATTATTTTTCAGAAAAAAAAGGATTTATGGCGTTTTGGAAAGAACTCTTAATATGCATATAAAAAAGAAATAGCATTCATAGCAGGTACAAAAAAGATGTCCATTAAATTGTTCTAGGTCTGAACTCTGATTGTCAGTTGTGATTGACAAACTTTATCCGTTAAATGAGATTAAAAGACTCGTGGATGAATCTTAAAAAATATCTGGATCTGATGTAATAAATGATATATATATATATTAGTGGTGGGCACAGATAATTTTTTTTAATAAAGATTAATCTCACTGTAAACTTGGAATTAATCTAGATTAATCAAACTAGTTCGAAATCTGTCGAAGGCATTCAAAATATGTGTGCTACTAAAATACTGACCAAAAGTAAGTCATTGCACAAGGCGCAAACAACCATATGCCGCGTTCACACCAGACGCAAATAGAGCGTTCTGATTTACATGTTAAGTCAATGCAGAGACGCAAATAGACGCGAAGAGATTTCCTGCGGCGGGATGGACGTGAATCGCGTGAGTTGAAAAAATTGAACTTTTAGGAAATTTCGCCTCGGGTTAACCAATCAAGAGCTTTATCTAAACCAAACATGGAGGAGAAAGTCATCAGGGCTTTATGTGGAAACACAGAGCTTTATAAATCCACATTATACTTTTATTATACTTTAACATAGACAGGAATAAAAGTGATATTTACTTGAAGAAATTTATTGAAGAAAAAAATTATCTTTACTCAATTTGAGCTCTATACACATATTGAGAGTATAACTTAAGCCGTAAATTAAGTTAAAACACTTTATTTTACAATAAAATTACTTATCCTCTTATAAGTGGATGAGTTCCCCTTGACAGAAGCCCCTCCCCCCTGCGCAAATGACGTGTTCGATGCGAATGAGGCAAATTGTGGACCCGATTGAACTTAAAAGTTCAAGCGTCAAACTACACGCGTTTGGCGCGTCAACACATGAAAATTCGCGTCTAGTGTGAACGCGGCATTAAGTCTTGTCAAGGTTTCCATTGGGAAGTTTCTCAAAAAATAAATGTTCCCTGAAGCAAACCCGGCGGTTTCACAGATGCGTCTATGCTAGCACGTCACGTGTGATGAGGTAACTTCACAGTACGTATACACATGTTAGAAGACTCGCTTTCGCCCCCACTTTTGTAATTCGGTTACGTATACATCCGCGCTAAAAGATGAAAGGTAAAACGTCATCATAGCTTGTGTAGTATAGACGCAGCGTCCAACCCAACTTTGAGAAGAGATTAACGGCGATGATTTTTTATCCGGCGATAAGAGTCTCATGACGATAACAGCCCACCACTAATATATATATATATATATATATATATATATATATATATATATATATATTTTTTTTTTTTTGCAATGGTCCATGATTCTGGACCCAACAAATCCACGTTTTTTTCCACATATTGTATGGACTTTTAATGGACCTTCATACATGATTGACAGATTTAATATACTTCAGAGCCACACGTTGTGGATGTGTGTGGCTTTTTCATTTATTTCTGTTTTTGGGACGAAAATTGGTTTATGTGTTAATGTTGGCGATAGAAATAGGATGAAATTAAGTTGGGGGTGGCGTGAAAAAAAAAGATACTTGTGCTTGCACATGTGTAATATACTGTGCTTGCTGTCTTAAATGGAAATAACAAGAAAACAGAACTCCAATTAATGTTTCGAGTTAGTAGAGTGATACAATTTTTTTACATTAGACAAACACAAAACATTTCGTTAACATGACCTTTCAATTCCTAAACAAAAGACTTGGAATTTTTAATAAACTGTATGACTGAAAATAAAATTTTTTGGGTTAATTGGAGGAAAGCAATAATCCAGTAGTGAGACCTTTTCCTAATGCAATATAGGACATTGGTGTGATAAAATATCCTTTCAATAACCTACGCAGCCTGCGTGGAGTAAATATCCCGCTGGTGCTTGGTACTGTGAGGAGAGAACTTTGTTATTACCATTTTCAGCAGGGGGCACCAATCAGAGAGAAAGAGCTCACATGGAGTCTGTCTTAGACTCCGTGGCAAAGCCGCCAGGCCTAATCGCTTTAACCTTTCTCATCAGGTTCTCTATAAATACATTTCTAATTTATTATTTTCTATATTCCATGGTTCGCTCTCCCTCAATATGGAGAAATCATTTGAAATTCCTCACTTCATGAGCTTCTTCTCTGGAGTAATTACTTTAGCACAATAAGCGGGGTGGTGGTGGAGCGGTCCACAGCACACCTTTGCACACCAGGAAAAATGAGAAAAGAGAAAGGGGAAGATGTGTCGGAAAAATGATAGAGGGTGGGTATCATTTGGGGTTTAGAGGGAGGAAGAAAGAGAGGACCATTTATAAACCTTCTGGACAAAAGACAAAATGTCTTTTTTGAACACAAACCCACAAGATGTCTTGAAGGCTTTCTTTTACAAGAAGTTTTTATGCAGTTAATGAACACAAAAATACAGTGGTGTCACCATGCGTGTTAACAGCTTGAACTAGATTCATTCTTACTGTTAAAGCTTTAACAATGTAAGGAGCCATTGTTAATAAATAATAAGCAATTGTGTCGGACGCATTTTGCTCTGAATCTAGGTAATTGGCCGTATCCCTGTTCTCCTTATATAAAGGTAGCTAATTTTTAAGGGCATGCCCTGTAAAGAGCTGATGTGCTGCAGGGGAGGAGAGGAGGTGTGGTTGAGGACAAGGAGACAGGGAACAGCTCACAGGGATGATTAAAGAGTGTTGTGACACAGTTCACGCAGTGGATGAAAGTTAATCGTGTCAACATCACAGACGAGGACACATTCATTCAATGTTGTCTGGAGGAAGACTGAAATAGTCGGAACACATGTGGCCGTGAATAAATGTAATGTACTCTGTGTAGTTATGACTTACAGCATCAAGTATCACTATGGCAAACAACAAGTACCTAAGTAATGTCAGATTTCAGAATTCAATATATAAATGTTTCCATTGTTGAACAACTGGCCCATTTTTTTATTAATCAAAACATAAACAATAATTTATGTTAGGGAAGATGTTTTAAAAGATATAGACTTGTGGCTTTAGATCCACAATCTGATGTCAGCATACCAGCAGCTTGTGTTTTTTTCTTTCACCCTGATGTGTCTATATATATTTTTCGAGACACATTGGATAGACATGAATAAATTTAAATCTTGACCCAACGGTCAAGTTTTTAAGAATCAGAATCCTGCTTTACATTATATACCTTGCACAAGCTTACTTTAAATGTCCATTCCAAAACCTTTTATACCAACCATCTGGTGGAGATGCTTAATAAATTCACTCCATCTAAATTGTTGTGCCACCCCCATGTTCAGTAATTTATGTCTAGAAAGTATTATGATGGATTTAGCGAAATGTTGATTGATGGGTATAAAAGTCTCCAGGTTGATAAGGAGTTTACAATAAACTTTACCATGACAGTTATATAAAGCTGTCAAATTACAAACAAAACAACAAGCACAGTATCATATTGATCAACAAACTGTTTACAATAAATCATCTGTTGAGAGAATATGAAAACAACGGATTCGTACAATGGAAGTACACAAATTTAATATTTGCATTTTTTTATATTATCGCTATCAATCTGACCCATCATTTCAGTAAGTTAAATGAATGGATGTCTTCAAAATAAACTAATGCTAAATTGAAAAAGTTATTAATTGTTGGCTAAATATTCGTAACAAAAAAATCAATGACTTGATTTAATAATTAAAAAGGCTGGTATCGCAAACTTTCCAACAAGAGGGGAAACCTCCCTAAAAAACTTTCTGAGAAAATCCCATTAGTCCAAATAACTAAACTGAAGCAGCACAAACACACCTAATATAAGAGAGAATAAAACAGAAACCCAGAAATATACGTTATGATTTGAATCCATATTAATCATCTTCATTATTTATAGATATGTATACAGTACATGTAATTAGATTCATTATAGCAATTTATTGTGACTAATTTGATTACAGCATTTAATAGTGAAAGAATTAAATAGAGTTTTACCTGACTTTGAGATACAGCACTATTTTCTACTTATTCTATTTAGGTGACCAAGAACCTTATTTATGATGTAAATAAATGGGATTTACAAAATATGTACATGTATGTGCATGTGTATGTGTTTATTGATACAATATGATAATGCACAGCATACAGACATATACTATGATAACAGAAACCTTTATACAGAAAGCGATTAATTGAATAAAACAGCTGTACAATGATGTAATATACATTTCTGAATCTTCTTATATTTCTATATTAGATGAATGCCAATTCTTCTTTTAGTGTTTCTTGTGTGTCAGAAATCACATGGGATCATGAACCTGAGTCATGTACAGTATGGGGCTGTTTATTAGACGAGAAAGGGTAAAACTTGATGTATGATTTACAAGGTCATTACCAGACAGTCATTCAAGTCAGAATCGGCATATTGTAATGTCATTGTATGACAAAGCTGCATGCGTTTGGGGGGTGCTGAGCGCAGAGGGGAAGATTACGGAGTCTGCCTGAGGTCTTCATCTTCAGCAGGGGAATTATGGCTAATCGTCCGTGTAATGCAGTGCTACTCAGTTTTTGACAGGTTTGTAAAAATGGTGAGTTTAGACCCAAGATCTGTATGACAGTCTTGCAATTAGTCCTATAGAATACAAGAGCAAAGGTGAATAAATGCAGGGGTGATATCACATTATCAATCACGACACTTAACCATAAATGCCCTTCCTTAGGGAAGTAAGGAGAAATATGGGCTGATAAACCCTAAAGGTGAGTCATTATTATTTCAAACATCCATCTCTCCTCTTAAACCGTTCACCTTGCCCGGCAAGAGTGCATATTTCCACACAAATGGCTTGTTGTCTTGTTGAAGGCCACTTAATAGTAGTTTGGCTGTCTCTTGGGGCACGTCTTGGTGGAATGAGCAGGACAGAGTCCTGTAAAACTCATTCAAGACTCTGTGTTTGGCTCTCATCTTCTTGTAGTAGTCAGCAGAAAAGAGAGAGGGCTCCATCTACTAGCTTGTGAGATGTCAGTTTCTATTTAGAGTATGTATTTGTTCCTCTCCACCGACTTTATTTATTTATTGCAAAATATGCGCCAGGCTTTTGGCTCACAGGAAGACATGTCAAGACACACATAAAACTAGCAGTGTCAGAGCTGTTAACACTTCGCTAGACACCACTTTCGTCAGGAGGAAGCAAGGTCCATTGATGCTGTTTTCAGTCAAAGTCAACTCAGATTTCATGACAGAAAAGTGGAAGGATCAGCCCATCCACTGGCAAAAGTTGCAATAGACTGTCAACAAGAGAGAAGTGATCAAAATAAATATTTTAAAAAGATATAAGCTCTGTCCTCCGAGTGAACAAATATGCATTTATATTTAGGCAAATACATAGATGCTTTTATTCACCATGACCTACAGTCTATTCAAGCCACTTGTTTTATGAGAATGTGCATTCAAACTTATGACCTTGGTGTTTCTATAGCACCACGCTTCAGAAAAGCTATGTTCAGGGGAATTCAACATCTTGTTCAACTCCCAAGAAAAAAAATGAATGTTTTGTTGTAAGACACACAGTGTGCCCACTTCCCTATATACAGTTTACAAATGTGGAAATGACAAAATGGTGGCATGTCATTTGACTTTGCGTAATTCAAAAGGTGACAGACTATACAAAATGGTTCCATTTATTAATCAATAACATATATCAAATGTATGTTTGAAAATTAATGGTTTGCCTGTTCTGTAAGCAGCACAGTGGAGGATGTGCACCTGCCTTCACTGTCAAGCACCAGTAGGCTTTGGTGATTTAGTTTAAGGTAAATTTAGCACAGGCCACTGGAGACTGGGAATTCAATTCTTTCATAATACAATAGCACTCTGTGTAAAAAAACACAAAATATATTACTCTCAGGTGGGTGGGGGGGGGGGGGGGGTCTAGTCATTAAATCTGTCAAATTGAAAAGTTTGAAAATTGATTTTCTTTTTTGTAATCAAAACTCCTATTTCTATAATAAGAAATAGAAAATGTAGAATAACTGATGAAACTGCTTGTAAACTCCAAGGAGCTTTTGGCTAGTGTTGGTGATGGGGGAGAGCTGGTTCACGATTCACTTAAATTAAAGAAAAAACATCTGAGAAAACCTGTACCAAGATTGACCTACGGTACATTTAAGGTCCTACATATTTGATCATGCATTCTATGGAAAAGTACCTTGATTTTTTAGCACACCGCTCTGAAATTTAAACTAAGTAGACATTTCTGGGAATGCATGCTAGTCGAGCTTGTTTTCATCATTTACCAACGAATATGATGCAAAAGTTGCGTTGCCCTATGGCTATTTGCACATGATTTAAAAATAACTTAAAATGCAATACAAGATCACTATATTTCAGAAACAAACCAATTTTGTGTCTCTTGCATTTATCTGAAGCCATCTTGTTTGATTTTTCTTTTTTATTGAAAGAGAGTGTAAAGGTACTACAACATAAGATGCACATGCTTAGAATAACTCTAATAAGGAAAGTGCATCTATAATTTGATGGACTACACAAGATGATTAATTGAGTGGCTGTGGGGATTTACAGGCTAAAGCCACATGCCAGTGAATAACTAGTGATGCTGATGTGCTGCACAGTCATGAAAGAATATGTGAGATGAAAGTACATCTAGATAATGTTAACTAGTCTATCTTGTCTGAGGGTGATGATCAATGGAGTCATGAAGCAGAATTTATGGGTCATTACGGGATTAGATGCTGTGCCAGCATTTATGATTAGAAGCTGACTTATTAAGACATTGATGCTTTAAATTGGATTTAAGCCATGAAGCATGCATGTGGCTGAACACTAATTGTTACA
The DNA here is from genome assembly GCA_033220385.1 of Triplophysa yarkandensis. Lineage (NCBI taxonomy): Eukaryota > Metazoa > Chordata > Actinopteri > Cypriniformes > Nemacheilidae > Triplophysa > Triplophysa yarkandensis. The sequence continues at coordinate 19,078,873 of CM065654.1, read as the reverse complement.
AATGAGAGACCCATTGGTGACAGTGTTAAGATGTTCATTGCATTCCTTTACAGTGAAACGATTGCAGTGCATGAGATATGAAGTTATATTTTCCAGATTTGTTTATGTACAGTCATTTGATTTTTTAAAGTTTACTTTACTGCTAGAAAGGTATTAAAATATCGATATTTATCAGTGATTACAATGGCTTGAGTGTCTTTGCATTGCATCTGTGTTAAATTTTACATAATTTACTAGAGATGCCTGATCCGGTTTTCTGCCAATGACACAGAGTAACTATTTTCTTTGTCACAGTTATCGGCGATATCAATGCCAATTCTGATGCTTCAAGTTTATATACTAAATAATAATAGTTAAGCACTTTGATTGATCGTAGACGATCCCTAATATTCCTTATATATCACTGGAAAAATGATCTCAGCAAGATATTTACCATTTAAAAGCATAAGTTCAAAGAAACATTTTACATTTCTTTTAAAAAGGTGTAGGCGTGTACAAGATGAATCTTGTGGGATAATTTTGTAAATGTAGTTTTAAAGATATGCAAATTCACATTATCGTATTATAGTCACGTATATATGTAGGGCTGAAACGATTCCTCGAATTACTCGATTACAAAAAATGATCGAGTCAAATTTCTCAGCCTCGAAGCTTCTTTTAATATGATTTAAAGCTCACGTCAGATTCTGTCAGAAAGGGAGCGATAACAGTGACGATGAGCAAAGAGAAGAAACTCAACATGTCCAAAGTTTGGGATCAGAGCGTCACAGAGAGAGAGAGAGAGAGAGAGAGAGAGAGAGAGAGAGAGAGAGAGAGAGAGAGAGAGAGAGAGACATAGAGAGAGACATAGAGAGAGAGAGAGAGAGACATAGAGAGAGAGAGAGAGAGAGAGAGAGAGAGACATAGAGAGAGAGACATAGAGAGAGAGAGAGAGAGAGAGAGAGAGAGAGAGAGAGAGAGAGAGAGAGAGGGAGGGAGAGAGACGGAGAGAGATGGAGAGAGAGAGAGACGGAGAGAGAGAGAGAGAGAGAGAGAGGGAGAGAGAGGGAGAGAGACGGAGAGACAGAGAGAGAGAGAGAGAGAGAGGGAGAGAGAGGGAGAGAGAGAGAGAAGGAGAGACATAGAGAGAGAGAGAGAGAGAGAGAGAGAGAGAGAGAGAGAGAGAGAGAGAGAGAGAGAGAGAGAGAGAGAGAGAGAGAGAGAGAGAGAGGAGAGAGAGGGAGAGAGAGGGAGGGAGAGAGAGAGAGAGACATAGAGAGAGAGAGAGAGGAGAGAGAGAGAGAGACAGAGAGAGAGAGAGAGAGAGAGAGGAGAGAGAGAGAGAGAGAGAGAGAGAGAGAGAGAGAGAGAGAGAGAGAGAGAGAGAGAGAGAGAGAGAGAGAGAGGAGAGAGAGAGAGAGAGGGAGAGAGAGGGAGGGAGAGAGACGGAGAGAGACAGAGAGAGAGAATGAATTCTATTCTCATGAATATATCGGTTTAAATCACTCAGTATGAATCCATGCATGGACACTTGTTCATGTGTTTTTGCCTCCTAAATGCTACAAAGCATTCCAAGACAGTAAAGGCTTATGTTCAGAACTTTTACTTAACTTTTAGCTCTGAAAGTTAAGTTGCATGACTAAAAGGAAGTGTTTTTGTAATATTTTTTATTTTAATGTATGCTTTAGTTTTGATACTTAAAGTAATTCGAAAATAAATGTTATTTGTTTTTATATCTCTGAAAAAGCTTTATTTAAAACCTCAAATGAATGGAACTTAAATGCACTTATTTCATCTGTCAACATTATTTTCATTGTTCACAGTACAAGTACAGACAGAGAAACATTGGGTAAAAATTAAATGTTTATTTTTGATGTATGCATTGTATTTTAAGAATTTAAGAAATAAAAATCTTGTTTTCTAAATAAGGAAGCTTAGTTGTTCATTTTATGAGACCCAAGAGTCTTATTTTCTCTTTTATATTTAATATTACACTTTAATTATGCAAAAACACATTTTATCCGATTACTCGATTAATCGATGGAACTGTCAGTAGAATAATCGATTACTAAAATATTCGATAGCTACAGCTCTATATATATGTATATATATTTCATATATAGTCTGTGTCTGCACATTCAGAACTTTGAATAATTTTTTCTATGGTTATGTTGTGAGTTGTACTCTGGTTCGTGTTTAGGTGTCTTTGTTTTGTTATTCAAAATATAAAATCTCTCTTTTTACTCTTTCAATTTGTTGTTATATTTATTATTATAATGAAAATAATAAATATTATGTTAGCATGTAATATAGAAAATCAAGCACTTCAATATAAAACGTACAAACTTTTTTTTATTAAAGATTAAGTTAAAATATTGTTTGTTTATCATTATGGACAAAATCCCAGATTACATTGAGGTAATCATTTTATACGCACAACCCTTAAAAGGAGCAATTTACTTAAATAATGTTATTTCTGGTCTGGTGGTTAGGCAGTTGGACTTGTAAGAAGGTTAAGGGTTCGAATTGCAGTGCCAGAAGACAATGACTAAAGTTCCCTTGGGCAAGACAGTTTCTTCTGCAGTGATAGTTGTCCACTGCATAATACTTGTAAGTCGCTTTGGATGAAAGCATCTGCCAAATTAAATAATGTAAAAGTAATATGTTTGTCTCAACCGTTTTTGAAAGCACCACAACAATTTTATAAGACCAATGTGATCTGACCAGTTCCTGGAAATTGCTATATACTTTTCCATTCTTTCCATTCCACAGCATCCAGACCTGCAACAAAGGGTTCCAGCAGTGTGCAGAGGAAGCTCATTTGGTCACACTAACCCTGGAAGCGCTGCCCCAGTTGGACCCCTATTGCCATGTCGTTCCCCTGCTGCTGACCTTCAGTATGTGAAGTCAATGTCAGGTAGGATGTAGTTGAACCTTGTTCCCATCTCTTTTATTGCTCTCAGTGTGAGGGAGGTTTCCATATAGAGTGCTTCACATGCTACTCAATAGTCTTCCTTGTATAATGTCTGCTCTGTGGATGTGTGGGCTCAGGTTGAGACTAGAGAGGATCCCAGTATGAGCCAGCGGCACATTTCCCTTTCCCCTTCCAAATGGGGCCTTAATGATTTATAGATGTTTGCCTTAAAAAGCCATTGGCATTAATCCCATGGCTCATTAACTGTTTAATTTAAATTAAATTCAGTGGTTGGAGTTAGGCAGATTGAACGCATTCCTCCTTGGTAGGTGGCGGCTAGATGTCTGGCTTTTAGAAATTCTCTTTGGCATTTGAAGGAATAACCGAGCTTGTTTTGGGGGTGGAATGACATGCGGAAAGCCATTCGGAATGGAGACCATTGGCACGGAAAAGATAAGTGCATTAGCGCACCGGTCTGTGCTTGTAAGCACAATAGCTGATACTGCCAAAGAGCAGAAGAAACGGTTTACATTTATCTGAAATTCTTCACATATCTCGCAAAGCTGTAAGTCAACATTCACGCTTAACCAGCGTGTGCTGATGCCACTAAGTACTGTTTGTGCCATAGGGCAAACGATGAGACCTTCTCCTTTTTCTCTCTTTGTTGGAAACCTTAGTCTAACAGAAGGAGATACTTAAAAGCCTGCTACATAAGCCGGAGGCTGACAGCAGGAAAACAAAGAGTAATATTTGGAAGCATTTTTTGTAACACTGATACAGGATAATTAAGAGGGTAGACTTCTTCACAAGCAGCGACTGTTGCGGAGTGCTTTAAATTGCTTTCTAAATGGGTCTATGTTATCCAATATGTGGTTTTTATGTGTGTTTCAACAACCGGGGGAGAGTTGGAGCGAGAAAGGAAAATGGCACGAGATTGATCGTGGAGCTCCCATTTGTAACCCTATGCCTGCCCTTATCCCCAAACTGGTTTTTATAACATTTAAAATAGCATCCCGGTAATGGCAAACATAGGCACTTTGCAGGACAAGTTGTGGTCAGATGTGCTGGGAAATGATAGAAGGTCAAAGACAGAAATCCGGTGAGCAACCTCTTGATCTCACAGAGACTGTCAATCATCCTACTGCACAAGAATGCTTAACAAAGAAAAATCTAGAAGGCAGTGTTTACAAAGCACGGGTGGGTCTCAACCAACACGCGTTTCTCTTCTGTGTAAAGTTTTGGCGTAATTATCCAGCACTGGCTTGCTCTGAGCCTTTTGGGTTGTGAATTTGATTACGCTGTGGGAGGTTGAGGATGCGTATGGCAGGTTAGGAGAGGCTGGGAGACGAGGCAAACTTAGGCAAAGCAGCTCGGACGACTATGAAAAATGATGCAAGGCTTGAGTTGTGAGTATGATATGTTACAGCCTCCCAAATTCTCTGTGGGTGATGTTTCAAAATTTAGAGCAGCTAGCGAAAAAAAACCCAGCAGGAAATCTACAGAAAGAAGTAAAACAGAAGAAAATGATAAGATGAAATAAATAGACTGGTGCCTGCTTTGTTCACACTTATTACATCTAAAATCTGTTTTCAAGCAAAAGAAACAAGTTGTTTCATTGTGTACCATGTGAAGTGTAGCTTTTGTTTTGGAAACCAGAAGGTTCCAGCCAATGTTAACACCCTCAGAATATAATTTGATTTGGAGAAGACATCATTGCATCATTTTTATTTATTGTATACTTGCGATGTAGGTTTATTGTGTTTAGCCAAATTGTTCTTCTTGTATGGGTTTTCTGTAAGCATCGGCATCAACTTGTCAGACAAATATTACTTTAGAAATTAGACTGTGTATAACAATATACAATAAAAGCATCATAATCTAAACCAGAGCTGTCCGACTATGACAGAATGTTCATGATAATATCACATATGTTGACATAACAATTGTTTAACATTTGTAATTAACTGACTTTGTAAACATCAGTATCAATAAATCACCAGAAAAAAATGGAATCAAACACCAGATTTGTTAATATGTGATGAATTAAATAATATTCGTATTTTATAACTCAGATTAAATAAATCTGAAATAATTATGGATATTTGTATTAGTTATTTTGTATTAAGATTAAAATAAGTGAGCTGATCCTTGCAAAACAGAATGTGAAACAATAATAGTTTTGCATAGATTATTTTGTTTTCATAATTAGTGAAACCCAATATTGATGTTTTATCACAATTAATGTGCATAGCACTAACCCTAACTTATAAAAACATTATAGTTGATTAAATCATTGCATACATCATATTTATCTTTTATAAAAAAAATCTTACAATACAGTATGTGTTACAGCTGACAGCTTTTTTTATTTTTTGCTTCAATGCAAAGATCTGGAAGTGAGTGAAATATAGGTAAGCCTTTCGTAGTCTTTGGCTTATTAACAGGTTATTACAATGTGCATGTTTATCCACTAAATTTAAAATCTCATGTAGTAAAGGTTGAGATTACAGAAACAAAGAAACAAAAAATAAGTTGGTGTTTATGAAATTTAGTATGTGCAACATTCACAACACAAATGCCAAATTATGGCTACTTTATGAGTAGGCCTTGCGGCAAAGGGCAAGAGTAATCATAAGGATGGAAAATGGGATGGAAGGAAATAAATAAGGAATATGTTATAAAAAAAATTCAAGACCAAAAGCAAGTTGTTCATCGTAGGTCAGGAAAAGTGTTTTTGGTTTGAAAGAATAACAAATTAAAATTACAGTACAAATTAACCAATGTTCAATATGTATGGTTATGGGATACATGGTATAGCTTATTTACTCTTATCTATTGATTTCTATAACCTCTGATATTTCTTTATTCATTTTTTACACAATACAAACACTGATTTTATTTTGGTCATTCATTTTACATTTCAGACAGCTTTGATCTAAAAAACACTCTCAGCTCAGAGCTTCTTCAGCTCTACAAATACATTTATACAACATTTATAAGCAACTATAGCATTTCACTGTTTTCTGTATACGTAAACAAGTTTACCCAAACAAACCGGGTTCATCACTGTGTTCAAATGGCATCTCCAACAACAGTCATTGAGGGTTTGGACTTTGGCATAATTATTCCTTTCCTTTCGCTGGCAGGGTGCCAGACATGAGGCAAGCTGGCAGGCAATTTCACATCAATATCCAAACTAGCCACTAGGGTAGAAAGATATGGTCAGGGACTTTTAAAGGCAGCTGGTAAGTTGCTTTGGGCTGTTTAAATTAATTTTAATGATAGGGTTGACTTTAAAGAAGCGTGTCTATTCATTTTTTGTTTGGGTTACAGAGAGATTGGAAGCTTTGCTCAACGGCAATAGAACAAGTTCTTGCCCGATATCTCAGTATTTTAGTGATAAATGCTATCACATGTAGTTGTGGCTTTTTTTAATAACAGAACCAGGAATTTTTATGCTTAAAGCATTAGCCATTTGGCAATTTTTGGATGAGAATCTGCAATGGGACCAATTGAACTAGGATATTTTATCGTGGATGATAGTGTTTTTTATTATTAATTTTGTGGGTTGTGTCACTTCATTTTTTATGTAGATATAATAACATTTAAACAATAGAAACATTTTGGTTTAAATACTGTTGATCTAGATTTAAATATATAGTTTTTAAATAGACTTTTGTTATTGCAATAAAAAAAAATTATTCAATAGCCTTTATGACTTTCCTCTTGCACAACATCAATAAAGATTTTTAATCGAGTGTTAAGAATCATTGCCCCCTATTGAATTGCACTTGATTTGTGTCCATACACGTATAAACCAACAGTTTTGATCATCATCATTGTCCAAAATGTCTTCATTTTTTTGTGTTGTTCAGAAGAAAAAAGAAAATCCTAGGAGTTTAAAGTGACGAAAGGGTGAGTAAAGGATGAACATTTTTAATGTCTTAACTTCTTAATATTTGGCTGAAGTTCAGTCTTTTGAGTAAACTTTCTTTGGCATATAATCCTTTCTTTGGTTAAATAAATGTGGAAAAGAGATAAACAAAGAAAAAGTGATACAACACCAGTCACTGAGAGAATTAAGCTTACAGTAAGCAAATTTTTTATACATACCTTCTCTGGTGCAAACAGAATATCACTTTATTGTATTGTGGTGTAACAAACATATTGGATCTGTCACAACAAGGTATGGATCTCATTAAGGAATGGCTTGCAGCTTTACGTTTTCATTTTCCACCCAAATGTAAGCTTTATATCGGCACCTCCTACGTGAGATATGGTGAGGATGCAGGGTGTGACTGTTTGAAAAAAAAAAAATTAAATATATATATATATTTTTACGTGGCAGCAGCTGAGGACTTACTTAGAAGTCTGACTTACATTATTTTGTTACGTATCTTCAAGCTGATGCATAGCTCTCAAGTTTTATTGTATGAAAAATAGATTCTTCGAGGCTGTTCTCATTGACTGGTGTTCGGGCAAAAGCTTCATATTCTTAATATTGAAGTGCTGTGATGAAGCTTGACTTTGTTTTCTTCATATTTCCTTCACTTTCACTCCAAGAAGATTAAATATGTAGGAATGTTAAACTAATTACAGGTACACAAGCTGTATTGATGTTCTTGTCTGCTGACTAAATGCTCTAATAATTGCACGAGTCACATGACCAGATGTTCGGCAGACTTTAAGATTAGCAATTTTGTGATATGGAGAGAATTAATTAGAGCCGATTGAGTCAGATGACAACCGCTCATGTCACAAATACAGCAGGAAACAGCTGTCCTGACGAAATACAGTAACTGAACAAATTATGCTTCATTTAAATTATTAAGACTGCAACATACTGTAAATAGAAACGCTGGTCCTTTGTTTCATTATAAGAGGGATCATTAGGAATAGCCGGATAGAAACCGTTTATGTTGAAGGAGCTTATGCTTGCATAATATACAATGACAACAGAGTAATTGGCAACAAAATAGTAACAGCCCGTGGGTGAGCCTTGACTGAGCCTACGTTGCATATTTTGCTAGTCTCTTAGTTTCATTTTTAATCTTTATAAATATAAATAATGTAAATTATTTCATTTGTTATTCACCCTCTTGTGATATTGTTGATATTTTAAAGAATGTCTCGTTTTATGTCCTTTGTTTGGTTTTCAACCAAATTAGTTTTTTTATCATATTGAAGGTTACGCGTGCTAGGGATGGTAAGAATCATCAATTTGTGCCAGTGTTTTGTTCTAAAACTAGACGATTTAAAGTCTGCATGAAGTTGCAAAGATATTTGCATTGGTGAAAATCGATTGTTTATACGGACAAAGTAAAAGCGTATACTTTTATATTTTTTCTGTTGGTTGATTTCTCTTAACTGTTAACACAAAGAGCTTGGTGGCTACATTCCAAGCATCAAGGTACGTCCGAAATTCAAGGTTTGACGTGTCTCCCGAGATACTCCTGAGATATCTGATCCATTTTAACATAGGCATCGATGAATCATTTAGCTTTAGCTGTTAGTTGCTTTGATACTGCTACTATAATGCCAATTTAGCAGGCCATCAAAACTTTCTTTACTGGATGCTTACTAACAGATCTGCTTGTTCTAGGAAAGTAACTGAAGCGAACGCCTTTTTATCTGTAAACATACTTAGCAACACAGAAAACAAGTGCTTCATTACCTTCTCTGAAAGTGCTCTGATTTTGAAGTCGGGAAGCACTTCAGTTAACCAATCCAATGTTCCTCGTTCTATTGTGTTTTGGGAATTATTCCAAAATGAGTTTATATTAAAACCAATGCAAGTCTCATTATATCCATTTAATCCCTAAATAATTATATTTTGCTTTAGGAGAGCTTTACTTTTTTTCAAAACCAAGCAAAACGCTTAATGGAGATGACCCTTATTGCATCAAATCGGTAGCTGCTACATAAGCTGCATCTTAAATCCAACTCAATAACTTTTGAGTCCAGTAACTTTTATAGAAATTTATAACGTTTGAACAATTTAGTTTGTAAGGGCAAATTTGCAAGAAGTTTGATAATTTATTATAAGTAATTTATTATAATAATAATTTATTATTATTATAATTTATTATAAGCACAAATAATTAATAGCCACTTTATATTAATGTATTGTACTCATGGGTAATAATTGATAAATAGTTTTTTAAAGTTCACTGAAAAAACTTGAAATAAACATACGTTAAAAAATGTCAAAAAACGTTTCATATTAAGAGCTTGAGCACTTTTATGTGGGAATGTTTGGGCACTTTGGAAATATACCCTCCAGTCTTCTTTTGAGTCTTTGGAGTGCTGTCATTCGTGATTTTGCCTTTCCATGACGAACTTGGGCTACAGTCTCCACAGATGTATGGCTCCTGGGGCTGTAGATAGTATGTGACCTCACACACTTCACTTGTCCTTGGTAATGCCTTGAGGCTGGATGATAAAGTAAAGCTAACTTCTGGAATATAAAGCAATTCAATTGCAGGATTCCTTCAGAGTGTAGGTACAGTAAAAGGACATAGTGCTCTCATGTTTTTGTTCCCTCATGCTTTTTTTTGTTATTGTTATTATTCCTATGATAAATATACATTGTAAACCTGCATATAATATATACATTAAATTCCTCAATTTTAAGAATCTTCTGTGTTCATGAAAGCTTCTATGAATGCAAGTAATGTATTAAGTACAGTAGTGATTCTCTTCACAGAAGGAAAAGTTGTTGGTTTCTGAGGCCTCCAATGATTTCAGTGATGCATTGAAAAATCAATTAGAATACTTGCCAAAATGGATCATGGCGACTAATGATGGCATCATATTGCTCAGTGTAAACAGCTCAATACTCTCCCTTGTGAACTGTGAAAACACATTTCTCTTAAAGGAAAATGGTACTTCGAGCTACGGGAAGGCCTTGTAGTCTGGAAGAAATCCAAATTCCCATTTAAATGAAATTATTATGTTTAATGCATCTTTATTTGGAGCTAAATTAAAGAGTCATGGCCTTGACTTCAGGCCAGATGACAGAAATCTCTAAAACATGTCGGATTCAGCTGCCAAATGTTTGCTATTTATTGTTGAGTGCATCTTCCGTGAATTAATAGTTTTTTTACATGCATGTACTCATTACCCTGAATGTGATACAAATATCAGCGGTTTAATCATATTCTACTTAAAAGGCTCGTGGTCATGTGGGGCAGATTGAAGTAAACAAGTCATTTGTAGCCATGGGTCTTCAGCTCTAGACAGAGAGAAAGAGTTGTGATGAGTTTCTTACTGTGACAGTCTTGGCAGTGCTAGTAGCACATCAGAACCACATATCACCCTACTTTGACACCTCGTGTGTCCCTGCCAGCGATAGGCCATCCACAAAACATTAAGTTTGCTCTTGCACCAAAAGCAAAACACACTTTTCTAAGATTCAAGGACATTGACGAGATGCAGTGACATGCTGTCAAGTGATGTGCATTTGCAATTATAGCTGCATCATGTTGATGAAAGAAGTTTAACGAAAACAATATAAATGCTTCACTTAAAGGCACAATGTATAATATAAAGAGGCAGCTATTGACAGAAATGCAATATTATATTCCTAACTGTGCCTTGAGAGGCCTATAAAGACCTTAAATAATGAACCACTTTTAATATCCTTAGAATGAGAGGTAGGCACCCGTCCCCCTAGCCTGAATTGTTCTGCAGAAGGTGGTCCGTAAATATGTTATTCCTCCTTGAATAGACACACATTGTTGTTCAAAAGTTTGTAAACTCACCACAAGATGCTGCTTGACTTCACATATTAAACCTTTAAAAAACAATGCACGAGTAATAAATCAATCCATTCCATGGGCCATTCAATTTATAACGTTACATTTTTGTATTTTATAATATTTTTTAACTTCCACTCAAAGCGTTTTTAAAATCCAGAGGTATATTTGACACCATATGACCTGACATTATCAAAGAGAAAACAAATATTTGTGCTGCTGACTGCCATTGTGCAAAACTATCATGATTTTTTCCTTAAATGGAATGCAAAACTGCATTCCAAAATGCGGATGTTCCAAGATTAGTAACATTTGGGCAGAAATGAGCCTGATTTGATGAAATAACCTAACTAAACTTAAATATAAGGATAGGACTCCCGTTGTGAGATAGGACAGTTCCTTCATGAGAGACTTACAATCAGTATAGTTTCCCTTGAAGATATCAGCAGATATGTAAAATTACAATCTTAATATGAATGCACACCTAAGTGATTTTTAAGTTTCTCTCTTCCCATCATGTAGTCTGCTTCAGCGCATTAACTGGCAAATTGCGCTATTATTTATAACAAATACTCATTGCTTGTTTCCATAGCAATCTGCTCATTAATTACATTTATTCCCCAGTAAATCTCCACCGCCTTAAATTATTGTTTTAGCTGTGACATTATTTACACAATGCAATTCAAATCATGTCAACAATTGAAGAGAGCAAGTTAAAATGCATACAAATATAAATGGCCTCTATTTAGGGAAGTGTTTCTTGTAACTGAACCTCCTCAAGCCATCAAATTGTCATTTTGAAAGATCCAGATTACAATTCATTTATCTGCAGCAATTTTAGTCGGTAAATAATTCCAAAGCATGCTCTTTTTTTCTGTCGTGTGTTTTGTTCATGACATTGAATCACCCAAATGTTTGTTTTTCAATTGTTACATTTCAAGCTGTACTTTTTGAACTTATGAAATCCCTGCTGTGCATTTTGTAGCCAAGTGGCAACGCTCTTGCATTCTGAACTGCCCTCTTACAGCACTTAATTATATTTTAAGCACTTTATGTAATGTCATGCTGAATAGTACTTCCTGAAATGTTAAATATGCCAGTAGAGCCTTTCATTATTGCCAGTAAATTGTCCTTCTGATACTATAGGGTGAATGATTTTGTTCTGATAGGGACAGTAAGTTATTCTTATTCTCGTTTTTTTTTACAATAGACACTCCAGTGCTGATGTGACTGTTTTAACCTGCATATTTGAGTGTCCCTTTCTTTTCCAAGTTTATATGGCTTTCTTGGAAAATTTCTTTTTTCTCTAAGACTGAATCCTAGTAAGCAAACCCAATTATGAACTTATTCCATGGGAACGACTTTCTTCTAAACTATGGATCCTTGAAACGGCTTACCAGAATGTCATCTCCCAGTCCCTTTGAAAACCCTGTTGCATTAGCATTATTTTTTCTATTTACACGTTAAAGCATGCAGACTGATCATGTATGAGACAAACCGGATCTTATTGTACACAATAATAGTACATACATTTTTATTCTTTTGGTTTTAATAGTAGACATGTATGTGTGCATCTATGCTTTCATGTATGTGTGTAATACGTGAAGTTTACCTTGCATGTTGTCGGTGCATTGTGTAACCACACCTGTAGATAACTGTACTAAGATAATTCTTTTTAGTGCAACTCTTCACAACTCTTTTTTATACCAGCATGCCAATGAATGATGATTTTCTATATAAACAACAGGGCACTTGACAGGGAAATGAAAACTGCGTCAGGCAAAAACTAGCAAAAACACTCGTGCCACATTGCACCCACTGTATGGAAGGCCTTATTTCATGACCTTTACATTTCTCCCTTCATCTTAAAGTGAGAACAATTCATCACTTTATAACAGTCAAATGGCTTTTCCATCATCACAAAGTTTTTGACACTTTGAACAGCTCAGGCTGTTTTGGCAGAGATGGTTGGGGGGTTGTAGAGGATGGAGGAGACTCCATGAAAGGACAGGAGACGGTGCCAACCCATTGTTATCGGCGCTGAGATGAAAGACTGGCTAGCTAATGAACATCTGCCTGACACACACAGGTACTTCAGGAGGCTACGTCTCTTTGAAATGGACCATTGAGCAGAGCAGCTGTTCGGCTCCCATAGACCTTGTGGACTGATGTAAACCTGTAATTAAAGGGCATACCAAGAGGTAGCCATAGAGACAGGCAGATAGATAGAGAGCGAAAAGGAGAAAGGGAGGGAGAGAGAGGCTAATGCATATGTGAGAAGGTTCAGGGCTAGATTTTCAAAATGTTATCATGAGGGGCAATGAATGACTTGCATGAGAACTGGTTAACACACCATAAGGAAGTTTGTTTACTATCACACATTTAGATAAAATATGGTTTGAACTGAAAGCTTAATGAAGAGGAAGGTTAGTCTCTACTTAATAATTTAGGTAGGGGATGAGCTTTGGAAACGCAGTTACTTTCAATTTATTGTATTTTATTAATAATAAATTATTTAAGATGTACTCTTACGTTAACAACCGAGATAACTCTCCAAAAAACACTAGTAATGTTGCTGGTCCAATTTGTGTTATCACTCAATTTATCAGCTCATGTACAATTTCTATATTTAAGATTAACTTTTGTGAAGACGCCAAAAAAGGATGGAGGTACTGCTGACCCTACTACTTAAAAACCGTAAAAATAGAAGAACATAAGATAAAAGGAAAATAAATAGATTTTTAAAAATAGATTTTAAATATTTACTAAATGAAACTTTAAACATTGATTTATCCTACCCTCGACACACGTTCTTCTAAAGAACTCATTTTCAAGATTTTCACAACTTTGACTTTCTTTCATTTTTTCTTTGACTTTCACAACTTTGATAAAACATCTTATATAATAATTTTGTATTCCTTTTAGGTCGGCTAATGGTCTGTGCATGTGTTTGTAATATGTACACCTGAAGTTCGTCTTGCCTTCATTAAATTATAAACCAAACATAAACAGTAAGTTGGTAACAATCAAGAATCAGTCTTAAGAGTTATTTACATAACACAACAATCCAATCAAGTCTCACGGTAAATGTGATTGTCCAAATTACCATACATTGAGATTTGATTGCCACAACCGCAATACAGAGCTACACTCCCATTAGATAACAGCAGGTGCCTTTCGATCCTCAATAAAAAGGAGGCCAATTCACTTTCCACTCTCTGTGTTAAAGGTCTACATCTGATCTGGCCGTGTCTCCTCCCCCTCGTTGTTCCAGTAAGACACAAGAAAGGGAGGAAACATAACACTTCTGCCGGTGGATCTATTACATTAACAAAGAGAAAGGTTTACATTTACTATCCTCATCTACACATTAGTCACACAAGCCCGAACAAGGCAACCGGATCTCACTTGGTTGTCGCCGTCAATATAATGGTGGGCTTTCTATGCTGTCAATTTTAGATAAAAATAGCCATTTCTCATGACTCAATCTGACATTATTAAGTGTTTCCGAGAATGGAAAATAAAGCCGCGATTTGTTTTCCACACACGGTCATGACAGCACCAATGAATTAGCGGCGTAGATGCTTTTGTCCAAAGGCCTCCGCTGTGGGGTTTTAAAGAGCAGAGAACATTTAACCCAAGACTAAGAGTAGCAAGAGCACAACAGGGCTTTGAGTGGTACGGCACTTCAGAGCGATATGTAAATAGAAGCTTACCCTCCAAGACAAAGAATGACATGGTGGTAATTGCTCAGAAGTCCATCTTCTCTCCAGGGTGCCTGAGATTGTTCTGGGGGCCTGGAGGATAACAGGACAGAGGTGCGGATCAGAGTGCATCTGTCTGAAGTTGATGGCAGGGAGGTGTAATTGGCATCAATGGCGAGAAAGCTCGTGCTCAGACAAGAAGGTCATCTCTCGCCCACCATGTTAATCTCTCTGCATCTGCAGCACCCTCCTGAGCCTGAGCCCACCGGTGGAGACCGCTTAGTGGAGCGGTTCAGGCCAAAAGTCACAACAGAAGCTGGATCGCAGTCCAAGACTTTATTGCTTAAGTACGTGTAAATGTATTCATATACTCAGAGAGTTGAAGTGGGTGTAATAGGCCATCCTTAGACGTTTGTTAGCCGAAATATGATCACTGCTTGAATGAGATTTGTGTGTTTACAACACAACCCCATTAAGAATAAAAACACAAAGGTATTTACCACCGTTACTTAAACAACAAACAGAATTAACCCACAACACTGCATGTTCCATAGTTACAATGGAAGCCGTTTTAAAGAAACCGCTGTGTTATAGACTAAGCAAAATCAGTTTCTCTGATGTGTCATGAGGATGCTCATTTGAAAAGAAAAACACAATCAAGAATTTGAATTTGGGACCCTTTTTTACCGCACCATATGCAAGGTGCTTCAAATGTTTTTTTGTGTGTCTAGTATCAATTTTGCAGTAGGAGTCCCTATGACTCAGTATGAGTTCATATTTGTACAAAAATATATAACAGAACCCAGCATGAGTTGCTTTGTTCCAGTGGTTTTGTGCTCATGGATGTGTGCGGTTTGCACACTCTGCTGAGAGCTTGGCAGGAGTTCTCCAGGCGTGACTGATACTCTAAGGCCAACTGTAGCAGGTGGGGGAATGTGTGCTCTCAAAGTGAAACAGTTATTCTCGCTTTAAACAAGTACTGTAAGCGTACCTATCCAGCAGCTCCTTGTGATCGGGCTTTGAACAGAAAAAACAATATTCACCTGAAAAACTAAGGATTCTTGATGTGGCTATTGGAGAGACTATAAAAACTGGATTTAGCTGTAATACATGGATGGTCTGTTGATCAGCATGGACCTGTTTCCATTAAATGTGCGATATTACTTGTGACAGCACCGAATGGTGCAATGGAGGTGAAAAATCTAATGCAAAGCATTGAAATGACCGTCGTTTGAATAAAATCCGTTTTTTTATCCATACAGCCACAGATAAAAATACACTTTGTAACAGTTTTCAGTGCCTGACATTAAAGCCATTTACTTGGATATCATTTTTTATAAATGAAAATGTGAAGTCAGGAAAATCATTATATATAAAATAGTTATACTCATAATATATAAAACATAGCAGAAGTCACTTGGAGGTTTTAATGATAGCATTGTTAGTATTTTTTATGAATGAGAAATGCTATGTAATTAATAATTTTTTGGTGATTACTCGTTTTCTAATAGTAATAGTGTTACCAAGTAAAAAATTAGCCCTTGGTTTGGCTTTCAAGAATGATATCACAGTCAATAGCCTGACTATATAATTAAAGTTTTCATAAAAAATCTATTCCATTTTATATTTATTTTTTAAACTGATCCTAAACTTTATGTAGAAACTTATATTGCGTGGTTTAAGCATCAATATAATATTTTCTTTGTTGGGGTAAAAGTGGTGGTGATGGGTTAGCTGAAAGCCAAATTGACCAATAACTTAAGTCAATACTGTTTGACCAATTTGAGGACACTGGGAGTCGGGTCTTTAAAAATCATGAACTTAATGCGTTCGTTGTTCAGACAAGAGGAAAGACGCAAAGCAATTAAACCAATAATGCGTTCTGTATGGCATTAATAATGGCATTTATGTATAGTTAATGACTCAACCAATGCAATTATTAATATGTTTTTCAATCTCTGAAAGACACTTTGAGGTCTGCAAAATGTGCCTTTTTGTTATTTTGTTAGTTTGTTGTTACAAGTTTGTTCCAATAATTGCATATAAAAATATCCAGAATTTGGATGTTGTTACTAGTTCACAGAATGAAACAAATAAACCAATTTTACATAATTTTGTAATTATTCAAAATATTTCAAAATATTTTTTTGTTATTTAATAACTCTTAAAATGAAAATCTAATACTTTCTGATACCGGTCTAATACTTTTGCCCTGGCTGTATGTTAAACATACTATTTCATTAAACAAAACTAATTTCATAGAAAGACGCAACATGTTTAGTCAAAGTGCCCAAACTAATGCCATGCCTGTTTTTCAATGCAATAAATAAGTGATATTCTTCAATTACCATCAGAGACATGCTTTAGGAGATGAGAAAGCCCTCCGTAGCTCAAAGAATCCCACCTGATTGATTACTTGTAAGAAGGTCATTCATCATTAATCCAACTTGCCCCAGCAAACTACAGACAGTATAGAAACCTAAAGCCTGTGGAAGAAGCCAAACTCCAGTAAGCAAATACAGAGGGTGATGGAACAATGAAATAAAACACCCTTTATCCACATACATTTAGATTTATAACCATAGAACATAAGAACCATCTAAGCTTATGTGTGATGTGGTCCCCGGGCTACTTATCTTTATGGAGTATGTTTTATAGCAGTTTGTGATTTACTAAAAGTCCATTACGGGCGTACATACATGGATTTGTCTATATTCTCACAGTCCTGGTGAAAGAGAAAGCCAGTTGACCTACATCACACTAACGCGTGTCTGTAAATATTATATACAGCTGTCTGAATCCATTTTCCTGTTTAAAGGTAGAGATTGTGTTGACAAATGCATTATTGCTTCTGTTCCTAACCCGGTCAGCCTCCTCAATATTCACTCGATCTGCCTTGCTGGCTTCAAAATCAATGCGTGTCTAAATCAATTTGATCGATATCGGCTCTAAAAATAATGAAGGGCCACTGATCACAGTGTATTCCCTCAAACTATACGTCTTGTTCAAATTCCCAGCACACATTAAGTCCATACATATACATCGAATAATATTTCACCTTACCATGTTCCCTGTCGAGTAGTGCATGGCCAACACACCATCATTATAGATCAGTGATGTAAGACAGAGGGTGTTAAATTTTATACCCCACTTATGGCCACTAAGGATTCATTCCCAGAGTTTGAGTTTTAGGAGGAGTTAAATCAATGCAAGTGCTCCGCTCTTTTCAGGAGATAGTCACTAGACCTTTAACACTAACAAAAAATTTAAGATGTTAAAAAGGTAGACTTTGATTTTACGCATTTCTGATTTTACAGGTGCTGTAATTCCTTTATGGGTTTAGACAGCTAAATGCTTAACATGCAATCAATGTGTCACTATATTTATTTAAGGACAGGACCTCTGGCAATGTAAAGCCCTTAAATTAAAGGTTATTTAGTGTGTAGTTGTAGTTGTTGAAATGTAGACATCTGAGAGACATGTAAAGCACATAGTACATGACAGTGCCTGTTCTAAATCAGAAGTCTGAAATTTTTATTCTGAGATGATCATGGAAGTTTGATTGCATCCATTAATTTCAATATAATTTCAGTTTTATTCAGTCAAATTTAAATATATCGAGATTATATTTTCACGGAATGTTCTTTACATTATGTAGAATAATTTTGTATATGTATATTTAGAAAAAACTTGGCCCTAGTTTTAATAGGTTGTTATGAGAAATAACATACCATGGAATGTTGCTTACCAACCAGAATCAAGTTTTTCAGAGTGTGGTGTGAAAATTAGAATATGTTACCCTGCCTGTGAAAACCAGGCAGAAAATCAAATTCTCAGAAAACGAACATTGAAGTTTGATTTAATCTACTAATTTTACTTTGATATCAATCTTTGACAGGGTCTTACTCTGTAAATATTGAAGATAACAGTGTTATTTGTTACTTAAAGAATGTTCTTTACAAAAAAATGACATATGCTTGGTTTTTACAGGAAGGGGCAGCATATATATCACGATCATATGACATGTTTCTAAGAACAGCTATTCCATAGTTAGATTATGTATATTACAATATGTTGCATTAAAGCAACAATTCATGTTTACAAGCATTGCAAAGAGTATTAAAAATATGCACTTAAAAATATTATCAATATATAGTATTATATTTACATTTATATTTACATTTACACATTCGGCAGAGACCTACATACTATTACATTTGATTTTGAGTATATCCAATCTCTGGTAAAGAACCCATGTCTCTGGTGTTGTAAATATCATGCTTCAACCACTTAAAGCTAGAATAATATACTATTCAGTATATAGTCTTTTCAGTTATAAATTTACACGGTCGTATATAACGTTTCTGATTAAAAGAACAAATAATGAAAAACGCTACACAATTACTCACACTCTTTTTCTACTCAGTCATTGCACATGGCATTCAAAAGCTCTTTTTCCACCTGAAAAACTTGATTTTTCTGGCTGTCTGTTGTGCACTGGGACTCACATGTAGACTGTATACATATTTTGTGCAACAAAGCTCCAACTCAGTGGTGCACACAGAGACTCCCTGTGTGTGGCCTACCACTGGGCGGGCCAGGGAGAGGAGAAATGGCATGAAGAAAGTGTGAATCTTCAGCACAGCCAGAGCATCCTGGTGGGGAGTCAACTAATCTCTTCCTCTCTTCCAACTGGAAAGCACCTCATTTATGGCATGGCTCTCTCAGTCTATTTCACCAAGAGCTTGCATTCCCTCGGGCTGGTGCAGGGGACGGTTTGAAATGTATCTGCTGTACACAGATCTGGTTGTGGTAAACATCGCCATTGTTACGCTCTTAGTTTAATTCAGATCATTTTTAATGGTTTGGTGAAACAATACACAGACGATAAAAAGAAATATCAAGATTACAAAATTTAGAGTCCAAGTTCCCATCAATATTTAATAATGTACGATGTCTCTCTAACCCCTCCTGGGACTCTTTTTTTCTTTCTTCCAGTTCGAGGATTCTTGCTGGGTGTTGTATTCTCAGATCTAATCTATGGTTGTTATCTAAACCGCTATCTCTGTGTAACTGTCCATGGGCCTCCCCTAGTACTGAATCATTCTTTACCTCACACGGGGATGGCTAAGAGGATCAAGAGATTCCAGAGCTACGATGGAGAACTATGCACCATGGCCTCCACACTATAAGCTTGTGTCAGCATTCCTTGACTTTTAATATTGCAATTTTGTTTTGTTATTTCCTATAAAAGACATTTTATGTTACAAACTCATTTTGTCGAAAACTGTATTGTGAGATCAGGATCATGACTCACATCGCATTGTGAGTTGAGTGAATCGTAACATGCCTGAATAAGAGTTATGCACTATAGGGATTTAGTTTTTTTCCACAATAACAAACAAAGGGCAGCTCTGTCCTGTTAAGAACCAAGCTACTGTTTACATTTAGCGGGGCCCGTCTCTTGGAAACGAAATGGACTATAACTCAATTTTGAATCAGCGAGATGAGAGGTAAACACATCAAAATCAGAGCTGAGATGATAAGGCTTTATCAGGGCCGGCTCACACCTCACAGCCTTCTTGGGGAGAGTAAATTTGATGGTGGCATATCAGATGGAATGTCATTAGAGATTAATACTATATATATATCTTTGGTGACAATAAATGTAATAGCAGAAATGTCCCGGGGAACTCGGGGACACCGAGTGAATTCAGGGCACCGTATATTCACAGTAAGGCCCCATCCACATGATGTGCTTAGCTGTATACGTAAAAACATTGTGTTGTTTAGTCCATACCGATCTGGTTTTTCTCAAACTGGTTCCCAGAGTGAATAAAAGCCAAAAAAACACCCTTGCGTTTTTGTATATATTTTTTAAAAATTGCCCAATTCTCCATCTTTGTTTTCATCTTGTTGCTGTTTTGTGACAGTTTGTTTGTAGGCTCCAACACTTCTTTGTTTTTCATCATGGTTGCGTTCACATAATAGGGATGATGTTCACTCACCTCATGATGTGATGTGAGTCACAATACCAAAGTCATGATACGATTGTCTGCCAAATACATTAAATACAGAAAAACCCTCTTTTAAGATACAGAACACTTTGAAACTTCCTTTATTTTTTTCCCTTGGAATCACAGCAGCAGGTTTAGTTGTGTGGGTCTGCTAAAGACATGTCGGATGTTCTTCTTAGAACTATTTTGACTGTTTATGTGCTACATCATATTTGTTGGGCTGTTAATGTACATCAATGTCTTATTGCAGTGATTGTTTACAGTGTCTATTTGCACCTCACATCTTATTTCTCTGTACTTGACTGTTTTTAGAGAAATAATTTACACCAAAAATAGTTAAAACTTAAATAATTTAAAAAGTGAGTTAATATTATTTTTACATTTTGTGTATATGCAGGTAAAAAAGTAAACCTCATTAACCTCAAACGTTTATATTAGAATCCACAATGATCATAAAATACAAAGTAAGTATATATAAATAAAAAAATAAATACATATTTTTTATTACCAACAAACAGAATTTTTTTTACATTTTTTAGAAATTAACTGTTGGAATTGTTCTCAAATAATTTATATTTTCCACTGAAGAAATCTATTTATCGCTTAAAGGGATTTTATTAAGTAAATAAAGTCTTTTTTTGTATTTTTGTTGCTATTACTAAGCCATGTGAGACATTTTTTCAATGCTGCTGATTAAAATATGAATCGGGATTTGTTTAACATTTCAACTGATTTGAATCATTACACATTTCAACCGGCCCAGGGAAAATCATTTCAGCCCTTCCACATACTGGTCTGGCATGAACACTAAAATGTTTTCAGTTTGTTATGGGGGGGGTTAAAACCTTATTTACATAGGAGTAAAAAAAAGATTTGATAGCGTAAGCTCTGGCTTCATTTAGATGTAGTGTAAGTGATGAAGTGGACTTTATGGGGTCTTCTCAATATTTTAGGGCAAACATGCATACAAAGCAACTACTGATTCATTTTGAAGTTAAACTGCATGACCGGCTCACATGCATCAAGATACATAAAAGATCAGAATGAAATAATCCCAGGAAGTACACTTCTTATGATCATATTCTACATATTAAAGAGCAAGAGCTATGAGAAACATCAGACCAATATTACCTGCCATCGAGACAAACAATTTTACCTGCCCCAGTGAATGTTAATAGGCAGCCGTAATGAGCCTTAGTGAAAATGCAAAGCAGAAGAGATGAAAACGGAAATTGGCCCGTCGCTATTAAATGACAAATACCTGGGGTTTTGCTGAAGACTCTGTAGTGAGCAGTTCCTGAGTTATTTCTGAGTTCAAACACTTGATTATCTCTCAGCCAGAACAGAATAAGTAAAAAGCAAACTGAAGAAGCAGATGAAATGCCGGTGGAAATTTAAAAAAACTCAAAGAAAACATCATTGAATTTGAACTTCCTGTTGACCAAACACTGTCCTTTACAGCTAAATTATATGATTGCATACATGCAATCTATTATGTGGCAAAGTATGTGTTGTTAAGATTGGTTTTATTTATTTTCTCAGGGCTGATGGCTCGGAGTCTCTCAGGAGAATGGCCCTGAGAATTGATTTCTGACAATTCATGATTCACCTCCCAAAGCTTCGCTTCTCTGACACTCTAGCAAATCAACTTAAAGGCGCCGTCTGACAGCTCCTCACAATGCTCTCCACATAAACAGCCATTATTCCTTCAGAAAGTTCTTTTTTGTCTTGCCGTGGGTTCAAAAGGAGCACGTCTCTCCAAAGATGAGAAGCACTTTTGAAAGAACTTTGAAGCAGGCGAGATGGGAGAGTTGGGGAGATGCTGAGTTTGCGTGCAGCAACATTAAGAAGTGCTGAACATCATGTCATTCTTTTCTTATTTAACATATCTGAGTAGATTGGAAATAATACAGAGATTAAGGGTTTTAATGAATATTACAAAAATTACAGGTGTCTAATAGGAGTGATCTTTATTGTGGGAAGTGACAATAATTTGAGTGATAGTTCACCCGAAAATATAAATTCTGTCATCATTTACTTACTGTCTTTTCATTTCAAAACTCTTTCTTCTGTAGAACACCAAAAAATATATTTTTATAAAGTTTGCTATAGCCACTCACTTCTGTATACACAAACTTAACGCAAGTGAATGGGTGCCAGTTACCAAGATTCTTCAAAATATCTTCTAGGTGTTCTTTACAAGAAAGAAAGTCGTACAGGTTTGAAATGTTATGACGATGAATGAATAATGACGGATTATTATAAACTATCACTTTAAGGAATATTTCACAGAACACCATCAGTTAGGTCAACTGCACATTCTATAATTTATACAGTTTCTTAAAGGTCAGCTATCTTTAGTTTGGGCGCCTTTCCCCCATCCACAGACAGTTTCATGCATTTTGCGAACAGGAGGATTACAAAGCAATTGTGACTTGTCCCAAAAAATCAAAAATTAAAAAACCCTTAGTCCAACCACATCCCTTAGACCGCTTAAGTAAAGATAAAAAAGAATAATTAATTAAACAGAATTTCTAATGCTTAATGTGACGCATAGCAAGAGTCATGGTGCATAGCCTTGCCTTCAAACTGAGTGGCAGACAGTCTTGATGGATACATGGCATAAAAATTGCAGACGATACAGAGTTTTTATATTTTTTGACAACACCATTTCACATCATAGTGCTTGAAAAATGGGACCCATGGAACAGAGCTGTGCAGGAAAGATTGCGCTTCATAAAAAGAACAGCACACAGGGGTGAAATTCCACTGTACATTATGAATTTTCTCACTACATTATTGATAGATTGCGCTAATATAACCTCAATAAAGACTTCAGGACAAGTTTATTGATGGTTTCCTTTGTTTTTATGCCACATGTCTCCACATGCCCTTAAACATGCTGTCATTATCCGTGTATTGTTGTCCGCTTGTTTTCTTTCAGATTTACATAGATTTACAAATACAAGTAGTGTTTACATAGCAAATATTGACAATTCTCTGAGATCAGACCAAGGTGATCTTAACAGACGGTGAGTCATGCAGCTGTCTGGGTTAAATGCGTTTAAAACTTTTGTATGTACATACGTGTATATATACCCTATACATAGAGCAGTTGACATTTTTCAAGGCCATTAAAATACATTGATGTATATACAACGAAAAAAAAAATCTATATTTATTTGTTCCTGCTATGCATTGTAGGTTTACAGAGAGTTATCACCCGTGTCTGTTTTGGAGTCATTTGAAATTTATGTTGCTGGGTACCGGTGTGTGTTCTGTGGTCCTGCACCTCAGGGCCCTTGACCATAATACGGTTTGTTTGTGTATGTACCTTCTGTGGCTCCAGAGGAGGCACAACACACGCCAGGAGAAACATATGGCACTGCTGGGATATGGTCACCTGCTGCTGCTGGGCCATTGTGACCGTTTTCAGGTTCACTATGAATCAAGCTAAACTAATGATAATGAAACCTGAGTATTCATTCATCCCCTGTGATAAACCCCTATGGATACAGAGCTCTTATTTTAGTTTACATGCTTATGCTTTGAGCACTAATTAAGACATCTGCCACCTGTTTTATTAAAAATAAACTTTTTCTTCTGAAGATAAATATTCTAATGAAAAAACTTACAGCATCTCTATTTTTCTGTTTTGTAAGGAAGCTGTTTTTAGAGCCTGTCTTCTACACTAAAGTACCCAATTCTGGGACCCAGTGCATTCTAAACAGACATCCACCTTTTCCCCTAATCCCAAAAGGTGCAGGTGTTCTTCCGAGCTGAAAATTACAGCGTTATTTGCAAACCTCGGCTGAACAGCTAGACGAATGAAATTAGCTCTTCCCTTATGAGAAAAGAGATCACAGTGATAAACATAAAAAAGTTCAGCTTCTATATTAGAGCAAAATTGTTTAGAAAAGAAAAGAATGAAGCTTTGTGAATTCCTCTAGAAGAATGTTTAGTTAAAAGTGTTCATTATCTAAATGAAAATACTGAATATTTTTCTGTCTCTAAAATATGTTATCATTCAAAAGCTCTATCAAAGGTCCTGGAATGTTTTTCTATAAATTTTACATTAGCCTAATCATTTTGAATGGTGTTTTTTGTCTGTCTAATATACAATATCTAATATCTTATAGCTGGGCTTCAGAGTTTTTCAAGAATACATTACAACCGAGGATGACCACTGGGCAAAACACTGCTTTAAATCAAACAATTGTGAAAGTCCACCTCAGCACGACAACAAATAAACCTTAATTAGACCCATATTGAGCAATTTGTTACCAGTTTCTCTGTATGGCACTGTAATTGGCTAAACATTAGTGCATAATCTGTCTTAAATAGGCCCGCATGGAGCCGAAAAATAAGAACTTATTAATGTAAAAGTAAACAACATTAAGGACATACAGTGCTAGGGGATATTGAGATCAGAAATTTATGATCGAAATGCTACTCCTCATGTTTTTTACTACTCTCTATATATGACTAATATTTTAATTTACAGTATAATTATAGTCATTTATAATGTTTTATGATTATGACAAGTAGTCATTTCAGAATGCAGAACTAATAAACAATGTACGGGGACAGCTTACACTGTAGGTCTATAAACACACAATACATCTATCACATGGTGAAAGCCTATTAGTTTTAGTGCAACACCCAAAATATAAGTAATATTATATATATAAATAGTATTTACAAAATAGGCAAAAAAAATCTATTTTGACATTTGTATTTTGGAAAAGTTATGTTTAACTAGATAGTAAACCCCCCAAAAAGCCGTCATGAATTGGTCAAATAATCAATTTCTCCAGTTGTTACGAATCTGTATTTTTTGTTCTGATGAACATATATATTTATATATCAATGCATACGTGTAACTAAACAGTTATTTTTCCTTATTGACCACCATAATAGCAAAAATAAAATATAAAAAATATAGTCAAATTCTCCAAGAACTTTCTGCTCTTTTTCTTTAACGTTCTTCCAAATGTCGAGTTTTGTGTTCAAAAGAACAAAAAACATTCTTTTCTTCCTACCACAGTAATCTGTGAGGTCCAAGAATATTCTTTGTTTATCTTTAATCTCAGTCTGGTTTGGCTCAAGCTCCAAAACTGACCTCAGTATACTACAGTGAGTAGTCCGGACTGCTAAACGAATTGGCATTACTCTTCCCAGACTTTTAGAACTGTACTTATCCAGAGTGAGTAAAAACCTTCATAAAATCACTCTGGACCCATCACACCCAGCACACTCTCTGTTTGAACTGTTACCGTCTGGTCAGCGCTACAGAGTACTTAGCACAAAAACATCCAGACACTGGAAAAGCTTCTATCCTCAGGCCATCTCCCTCACGAACAGTTAAATATTCATCTTGTGCAATTCATGTGTGCAATAAATAGCTTTTCATCACACTTTAATATATACCACCTTAATTATTTGTAAATTTGTAGATTTCCTATAGAAATACGGTTGTATGCAAAACCATACCTCAGACATCCACATACAGCGCCTTTTAACTTTAACTTTTATATTTATAAAACATTAGTACATAAGCTCTTCTGTACCATTACATTTCCGCCAATGTATGTTTAACTTACATATTTATTTTTATTATGTTGTGTATCTTGTGTGCAATCACACCTGGCAATAAAGTTCATTCTTATTCTGATTCTGATCAGAACAAAGAAATGTATATTGATTTGAAACAACTCAAACATGATAAATGAAGACAGAATAGTTTTTTTTGTTGAGTATCCAGTTACATGTTGTTATAGTACAATAGGCTATGAAATGATATTATATAAAAATCAACCCAAATTAATGTGTATCCCCAACATAAATGGAAAAAAATATTGTTGCTAGTTTTGTATAGTATAGTATGCAATTTATTATAGTAAATACTTTCAATTATTGATATGTGTATTTTTAAGACATTTCAATCGTAACATTAAAAGATTATATATTTGAGGAATACATTTCATCATTCATATTTACATCACATGCTGGCTAAATTCCTAAATCTCAATGTGAGCAGTGCACACGGGTTGGTGTGCCAGCTGGCCAAGTGATTTCATGTATGGGGGATTGATTCAACCCTGTGCCCTGAGCACCTACTGATCAGATGCTGAACAGTTACAGCAAGATGATTTGAAAATGCTCCGCTTCGCTACGTTCCCATTCAGAATCATCTACAACTGCTCAGAAATCCATCTCCCAACACATAAACCAGGGGCCCTTTCATTTTCAGCCAAACATCCGCCTCGTATCTGACACAAGCTGCCAAAAAATGAGAAGAGTGGAGCACAGACTTCCCATATCAACCAAGAAAATGAACTTCTGTGAGTAGATGTGTGCCCTTCCCTGTCAAATTATTTTTGGTATTTGATTACAAAATTGCTTGTGAATTTCTCACAGGACGCAGGAATTAAACATTTATCTAGCCCCTGATCTCAAAACGAGTCTTTAGGAAAATATACTGCCAGTGCTTTTCTTCATGATAGAACAAAATTCAGTTTTGATCTCAGGCTGTAGAGTGGATTTTCAGGCGTGTGATATTTATGCCTTGTCTGGTTGGAAGGAGTAAACAGATGCACATGCTGACTCCACACCTAACAGCATATGGGCAAGTCACAGGGTGACATTAATAATTCTGCCATGTTGCAACAGCCGACATTTTCTACCTGCTCCAGTTGTCCAAACCTTCTGCTTGGTATTGTAAAGCATGGGTACAAGGATCAGGGCTGTGAAAGTAAGAGAGACAACCAAGGAGAGAGAGAAGTAGAAAACGCTGAGCATGGAGAGCATACCTCTCATTACTAATGAAGCAGATAATACTCTTATTTATAAATGGTATGCAATATAGCTTACGAATACAGTTCTAATGTATATATATATATATTTTTTTTAAACTAAAGTTTTAAAGAAATAACAAAATAATGAGTGTAGAATGAATTCTCACATTTGCATAAGAGAATACAATCAATAAGGTTTAGTTGGCATAGCTAAAATAATATAAACCCCGAAAATAACATTCAGACAAACAATAATTGGACTATTCTACAGTAACATCACACACTTAGAGAAAAGCTGTAATGGGCAAGTAGCAAAAATAGTCATCGCCCTCACCAAAATAAATGATCTTCTCTAAAACAAAGAAAATGTGTTGGATCTGGACAGGTTTATGTGTTAAGAGGCATGATGTTCTTTCCTTAAAACCATTCCTGTTGCAATAATACAATTTTCATTAAACATCAGGCTTGCACTGAATTATCCGTCTCACTGGATAATGCAGTCCAAAGCTAAAATTCACCTAATGTGGCAGAATGGCTTGAATAGTCAGGAAAACTCGCAAAGGCCCTTCACTGCTTTATGGTGTATGCCTGCTCCATTATGCTAGCCCTTATTACAAAAACATTAAATAGTTAAAAGGAACTTATTTAAACTTTACAAACTAATCCTCATGGAGGGAATGAATTCGAGCATTTGATGGAGCATACCTCTCGCTCTTAAGTGCACTTTCTTGGAGTGCGTTCAACTGGATCTTGATTAACAATTGTAATCAATCCAGTCTTTTGCCATCTCTTTCGTATCGTCCTCTGCCCGGTGCTGATAGTGTTGCTGCATTGGTTGTGAATCTGCACCAGACATTAGATTCATTATTTATCTGTTACAAAGAATTCAATGCTATGTGATCAGGCATATTATTTAAACTTAAATCGTGTGTCATGTTCTTCCGCATCCTTCCCTTGTTTACATCTGCTGTTTTACTTCATTCCTCATAGTGTGAGAGATATGGAAATTAATTTGTTGTTCAAACAATCTGATACTATTGTCAGTTCACATGCTAAGGCACAAGCCAAGACTTTGCATGAACAAATATTTGAAACCCTGGTGTTTGTTTGGCTTGTACTTTATTGACTTGTATGGCTAGCCGCCTGTCAAATAAGCGACTAAATAAATGAATACATTTTATTGCCATGATAGAAGTGATATTTCCCTAGACTAGCAAATCCATATTAAGCAACTAATTGGGATACGGTTAATATCCATGTTCTCTAAGTACAAACTTCCAAATCTATATATTAGTATTCTCTTTATGCTTTCTATCTGGAACTGTAGAAAAATAAATACCAAAATAAAAACAATGCTTTGGTTTAGACAGTATTGAAAAGGATGTGTTGAATATTAACCTTTGTAGTATTGAATTTGAACACATTGTGTTTCTACACAATATTAATAATGCTGTTGTTAATAAATAAAGTAGGCGATGCAGGCAGAGTTGGGTTAAAAGAAACAGAAAATATGTTAAGAATTTGCACTTTGGTCTCTTACTCAATAAGATACAATACTGAGTTACAGTGTTGTTTTTTTGAACATGCTATTTATGTTTTGTTCACATCAGATATACAAAATTAAATATGCAAATCATGTAACAGTACACACATGCTCAGCAAAATAGCTCTTGCTTATGTAGTGTGACACCACAATCTGACAATATAATGTCTCCTGCTGTATACAACTGCAGTCCATTCAATTATATAATATCTTAAAGCAATAGTCTTGTATGCATGTCCTCATTGACCACTTGGCAGCTATATCTCAGCACGTGAGGACAGGGCCACCGCCTGGGAGAGAACGAGATGCTGTGTTCTTCCAAGCCATGATACTCAGCTGAATAGGAGAGTCCTCCCAGGTTCCTCAGAACAAAAGGTAGTGAATGAATCCTGTCGTCCCCTTTTATACCCATCATAGGCAGGTACTGACACAGATTGATTAGTTTGCCAAATTTATTGGCCTTTAAATTCGCTTAGACACAACAGGTTCTCATGTTCAACACCATCTTTCGTCTTGACATTACTTCAAGAGGCTAGCTAAAATAGGACTGAGGTTACATACGTAACGCATTATATAATGAATGAGCCTGAATTATCGTCTTGTTTGAATATTTTGTATTTTATTTTTAAACGTATATATAGATAAAGAATAAATTGCATTTTATGTCACATTTCACTGTAATCTGTCAGTTTCACTGTAATCTGTGACCATGCCCTATAATTTTCATTTTACCGTATACACAGAATAAAATATTTCAAACGGGACATATTTAATTCCATTGTAACAATATATACCTTCACCATCCAACCCTGATATGATTATCGTTCATTAAATAACAACAACCGTGACTGCTAAAAAAGTGTATACAAATAGGTTTTAAGTCACTGTTAAAACACTGTAAAGAACAATATGGTCTGCTACATTTTTGTTCCCAATAATTTGCTATGACACAACTGTTGTTTGAATTTCCCACTTATTGTGTGACTGAAGGCAAGTAAGCTGTGACAAAATAAGGCCAGTTTATTGACCTAACCTAATAAAATGTCAGAACTTTCTAGCATACATATTGTATAATAATCAACTTGGATTCTACAGTAGTTGTGTTATCTGTCATAGAGCCTTCTGAATGTAATTTATGCTCATTTTGGGAGCGCCTCATATTGTCTGTTGATCCCACATGTTTTGGAAACTGGAGAAAATAGAGGAGACAGGTTGAAAATTGGAACTTGAGGAAGCAAAAAAGCCACTGACAGCTTCATCAGGGGTGGTCAGAAGATCTTTGTCATCTCTGTAAATTAACCACCCCCAGCAACTATTCTATATCATAGATCACAGGAAATTGGTAGATGTATTATTTCAGAAATGGTTTGGTAGGATGTATAGATATTTTAGAGTTTTTGGCTCCCACTTCATGATATTAGTGTATATGAACATAAACAGAGTATCCCCTTCTTCACATGAGTTGATGCTCATTCCTTATATACGTTTTTTATCTACTCAATTAACACAATATTACTTCACTATTATTTTGCACTCTTGAAAATAATGACATCATTATCATCAGACTACAATCACTTGTAATCAAGAGAACATTTGCAAATGGCTACACATAATGGTCATGATTTCGCTGTCAATGAGGATGTCATGTATCATTTCAAACAATGCTCATGCATCTGAAAATCATTCTTCCAGTGCCTCTCTTGCCAAATTAACATTTTTGCTTAAATTTATGTATGATATATCAGTTTCTTGGCGTTTGTCTTACCATTCTCGTCTCGCGCTAGTAAATTTGGACAAATGTGAGTGAATTTGCAGCAGAGCCCCGTTGGCTGACTGTTCGGGTGCGTTGCATACCAAGTGTGTCCGGAAAGAAGGGCCAAGACTCTCTTCACTTCGGGCCAGTGCTTTTAAGAGTTTGCTCACATTTACCCTAGTGTCAAACAAAGATAAAGGGTGAAAATTGTGTCAATAATCACTCTGTGGCAAAGTTTATATTTATCCCTTTTTATAAAGGGGTCTCAAGGACTCCAGAGCCAGTGTCCTTTTACAGTTTTAAGTACTTTGGGTGTAGAATTTTCAGGTGAATTTAGGACTGGGCAAACTTTTTTTGAATAAATAAATATATTCTGTATATATGAATATAAATTTTGTGTAAATGTAAAGCATTTTTCTGTATGGTTATTTTGTATTTATTTGTCTTGTAATGGAAATCTGTTTGATTTAGGTTAAAATTTAGATTTGTAGTTATACATTGTTTTCTGCTTCAGTAAAATGAAAGTCATAGTCAGATTGCCTATGTTTAATAACTTTTTGTATCTAACTTCGTGTTCATTGTTAATGGCCTGTTTAGCAAGTTGCAAAATCAAGTTACTGGCTCTCAGTTTCCGCTCTAATTCCTCCCAAAGGTGTTCTATCGGGTTGAGGTCAGGACTCTGAGCAGGCCAGTCAAGTTTATCCACACCAGACTCTGTCGTCCATGTCTTTATGAACCTTGCTTTGTGCACTGGTGAACAGTCATGCTGGAAGAGGTCAGCTCCAAACTGTTCCCATAATGTTGTAAGCATTGAATTGTCAAAAAACGTCTTTGTATACAGAAGCATTCAGAGTGAGAGTGATCGAAACACCTGATTTGGATTATTTTGATTGGTGAGCAAATACTTTTGGCAATACAGCGTATGTGATAGAAACACGATCGCATTTGCTCGTAAATTCATTTAAAAAAACTTAATATTGACCTTTTCCTATGTAACACTTGCAATTTGGTGCAAAAAAGTATGGGAGTATGTGGAAAAGTAGCATTGTGTTCTTTTCAGGAAAGGAGGAATCACACTCGCATAATGCCACCAAAAGGGCTAAAGTACAGTGGAATGACTCACTGCAGGCTCACTTCTGATTGGTTGACATCACTTTCACATGCTGTATAATAATCACTGTTTTATTTTAAAATAGATGAAAAGACCACAGATGTCAAGATCTAATTAAAACTGTATGAAGTGAAGTGACGTGAAGTTTGGCAAAGTATGGTGTCAGATACTTGGAATTTTTGCTCTGCATTTTATCCATCCAAGTGTACATACACAGTAAGTGAACACACACACACTGTGAACACACACCCGGAGCAGTGGACAGCCATGCCGCGGTGCCCAGGGAACAGTTGGTGGTAAACGTTGCCTTGCTCAAGGGACTCACCTCAGTCGTGGTTTCCTCGCTGGTACAGAGAATCGAACCAGCGACCTTGGTGGATCACTTGAACCACCAGGCCACGACTGCCCTAAAATGTTCACACAATCTGACAAACTGAATCAATAAGAAATATTTTAGTGAAAATGACCCTAAAATTATCATTACAATTTATATATTGGGATGCATCTGTTACTTGATTTGAGTGTATTCTACTTGGTCTATTGTTGGTCACACTTTAGTCAATCTCCATAAGTTAGATTTCTAAATATGCAGCATTCAACAGTACCCCGTGTCAAATGATTCTCCAAAAACATGCAAATGCTTCAAATCTCGTACGGTGAGTATCTCTTATGGAAGCACAGACGTACTTAGGGAGACAATTATTCTTTGCTCTTGTGTCTGACACATGAGCGATTACCTAATCTGTTTGCAGCTCTTGAGTATAAACTGCTGAGAAACACATGGAGAGCCTTTTGGTCTCTATTTTTTTATTTCACCCTAAACTTTATCACCATCAGACATCAGGCATTAATCAGCCCAATTATGAACCTCAAACCCTAGGGCTTGTCTCCGGGCTTAGCAACCAAATAAGATGCAAAGCTGAGATCCTCAAAGAATTTCTAACTCAGGAATAACACATTCCCAGGGCTCCACTGTGAGAGTTTGTCCCCAAGCACAAGGTGCAGATAATTTAAACACATAAGCAGGTTCTTGGCGTACCTTAATCAACGCCAACGGGGCATTTTAGCAAAGGGAGTGAGAGAGGCAATAAAGAGATAACACTGCTGGAACCTGGGGACTCGCTGAAACGTGGAGTGTTGCAGGCCTCAGGGTAATGAACAACAAATTCCTGCTCCTCAAGCTTTCTGCACATGCATGAACCTTGACACAAGCCTACACAAATACACAAGCACAGCACATAAAAGTCTTCAATTAAAGAAGATAAAGAAGTGCTCTAATTTACAGTAGCAACATTACATACATTTTATATGCAATGGACTTTGTTTAGTTGTAATATGGATGACTCATGCATATTAGCGATGTTTCATTTGCATTTAAACCTGATATATGCTGATTTTACATCGCATAGCAGACTGCCCACTACAAACAAAAAAGTGCTGTATTAAATGCTACCACAGCATGACTGAATAGACCAGGAATGTATCATTTTCTGAAAGCCAAACTGATTGAAAATGTAATGGAATTGATGAACAATCAAGCCCAATTAAAATAAAATTACAACTTTTTTTCATACGCTACATGGTTGGTAGATAATGGTTATAATAAAACTTCCTTAAACCACATGTCAAACCTCACATCAAACTGATATATGAAACCCTTTCCCCAAAACAAACATACCTCAAAACATTATTAGCACCATTCCCACAACGTATTAAGGTGAGAAATGCTGTGGGCAGAATAGTGAAAGCCTTTCTCAGTGATGAAGTGTTTCCCCATCAGGTCTCACTCATACAGGAAGAAAATGGAGGAGATTTATCAGAGGGTCGCAGTCTCACTTGCTCACTTATCTCTCCTTCACTGAGAGAGATTGAGTGCAAGCGCCACTGTCATGACAACAAAAAACACGTATGTCAAGTATATGCAATCTAAATAGAGAAGGTGTAAAAGACGAAAAGGGAAAATATTATGACAGTTGAGGCGTAAATTGAAAGGATTATCAGGTGGTTATAGTGTCCCATGATTCAAGATGTGGGTGACAGGTGTTCTATTTATTTGATGGTAATTGTCGGTTGGCTTCACTGAGGAAATGAGTTTAGTTTCTTTCAATGAGATTTCTTAGAGATTACAAAGCCGTTGCACCTGTAGACTTATTTTAATTTTGTACTCTTCAATATATGTGTATTACTCAATAAGGAACTATTTTAAATTTCCTTTTTATGTTTAATTCCAGTCAAGTGTATGTTGAATTTCAACTAAATCAAACTCAGGAGCGTCATGGAGTATTCCAACAGCAGTGTGGAAAACTGACAGCCTCTAAAGTCACATAAAATTCCGAAATAAAGGATCTCAGGGTAGTTTTCACATAAAATGAATTTGGAAACTTTTCCTCGATACATGTCAAATACCACTGTTTCATTGCTTAAAAGTTAATAATAACTCATTGCCATATTTGAGGTAGGGCTGTGCATTATATCGAAATATTGCAAATATTTCTAAACTGCACATCGCAAGTGTGTGCAAAAAATTAGCTTCGAAAAGTCTGGCACAATATAAAGTATACATAAAGTTATATGTATATAAGTTGTTGGATGTAGGCATGTCAAATATTTGGCGTGTACAACAGACCTCTGGTCCAGCAATCTTTAACAATTTGGTATGAATGCAGAAATGCCAGGAAACCATGGTTAGAAAGCAATAACTTTCAAAAGTATGTAACTAACTTTCTCAAAATGTTTTTTCAATACCATTTATTGAATTAATTGAAAAAACAATTGGATTTTTTGAAAAAATATTGTATTGCATATCGGACATCACATTTTTAAGCTGCATATCGCATTTTTCCTCAATATCCCACAATCATTAATTTGAGGTTAATTTGACATATTTCCCTAATTTTAATTTGATTTAAATGAAAATAGAATTATTTTAAAAAAATAATTATTTCAAAAATAATCATTTTAAAAACATAGAGACTTATTTAATGTTTCAAGCAGTTGATAGTTAGGAAGAATAAAACAACATTATTGGAAATTTTACTTTAAAACACTTCAAATTCAGATTAAATTTGGACATGATTTAAGTGCTCTAAATGATTTAACTTGTAGGAAACCCCATTGCATCATTTATGGACAAATCAGGATCAAACTTATATAAGCTTGTAAAGACACAATTCTGTCATTTAAAAAAAAATAACATTTCACACTTCCTTTATATACATTGCTTTATGCTCGAAAGTTTTAAGAAACTTCAGTTTATACCCATGCCCCTCGTTATGAATGCCTTTAATATTGAATGTTTCCTGCAGCTACCTTTTTGCACTGACCTCCATGGCATCACCTCTGAGCGCCACAGATGAAACAGCGTGATGGCTGTAGCGAGTTTAATAATTATAGGAGGTCGACACCTTTAGCCCATAGAAAAATAATTTAAAAGGCCTTTCTAAATGCAGTTGTGTCATTTCTAAAGGTCAGCTTGCAGGGCCTTGATAGAACTATACTGCATGTTTTGCTGCCTCATTATCACACATCTGTGCAGTCAGAGCTCTTCACTGAACCCTTGGCTTTGATAACTCAGTTGTTAGTGAAGGCGCCCATTCCTAGCAGGACACATTTATGCTCTGGGTGGCTCAACATGTGGGCCAATCTGCCACTCTGTTACCAAAGGATGAGATACACCTGCTTAGGCGACCACGGCGCCGCGCAGTTGGTGTATCCAACAAAAGCTGCTGGGAGCTCCAGAGGGCTCATTCTTATGGGGGATTTTCCTATCCGCGGATACAGGAGAAAATGAGGACCAGAGAAACATCAGTCACCGAGGTTGAGTGGCAATGACACAGACGTCCGCCGCCCTGTTCCTCTCAGACAGGAAGCGTTTAATTTTTGCTTTCGACACAGTGACAGTCCAATCTTCCCCCTGTAATTACACGTTATTAATCTTATGCTATCCAACCCCGGATGAGGAAGACCTGCTTTTGTCTGTGCAATTATTGACACTGGCTGGAGTCTACGGTTCCTATGGCTTTAAAAAGCTGTGCATAATTAAACTTTTATTAAATGCCTCGATAGAAACACGATCACCTAAAACTCCTTGTTTATAAGAATTAGCACAAGTTTGAGTGTTTTTTATTATAGGTGGAACGTATTGTGTTTACACAATTGAATAATCATTGTCACTATGTTCACGTTATCTGTAAGAAGGCGGTAATCGAGTCATGACTCCTCCTGAGGGAGCAGAGACACGTCCTCATGATGAATTCATCTCTGCTGGCGTGCGGGTATGACCAAGGTCCACACCTCTTCACAGACTGTGGGCAGAACATATTAAATGCTCCGGTTGATTTCCCCAGGGACTTCCTATGTGTTGTTCACTGCTAAGGTTAAAAAAGGAGCGAATTCCATTACAGCGTTTTGTCTGTCATACAATAAGCCGAATCTGACATTTTAGCGATAGAAAATGCCATGTTGTCGATCATTAGACTTATACCTTTAGTGGTCAGGATGTGTAAGTTGTGCCGGACAAAGGTCACGGAGGCCCTGAGACTTTATATGTTATCAGTGGACTTTTCTTGAGCTTGAGATGTGCTTGCCAATTCTGTGCGTCGAGCACACTGAACCGAAGAGTTGTTTTTGTTCATTATCTATTCAATCTTTGTTCATTTTCTATTCTTCAGAAAGGGGGAATTGACTTGGCTCCTTGCAAAAATTAGGGAGCGCACACATGGGATGAATTTAAATTGAACTTTTTAATGTTGTAACGCACGTCGACAATTAATCAAGATAAGTAGCCCATACCAGCCATTCCCAGAGACCAAATTTCACGTTTTAGGTTGCTTTCAAGTGGCTGAATGTATCGACAACGCTGTTTACATTGCGGCATCCAGAACACAACAGGCAAGATAACATTCGAATGCGGTCCGCGGGGTCCTGTTTGAGTCAGTTTAACTTCAATTGATTCACGGTGAGCTTGTTTTTGTAGGCTTTAGCGTTTGTGTTTGACAGGTAGAAATGGTGGGGAAAGCACATAGTAATTAGGCATCACAGCCAACAGCTGTCTGTGGATTTGTCTGACTGGAAAGGTATTCTGTGAGTAATGGTTAACTGGGCTGTCTGCCTGCCTGGTTTACTGTATAGAGATGTTCGATGCATTCCACTGCTTTGATACAAATGGCAGGGCAGTATTTTGTTAACAGTGTTGTTACGAGACATTCATATTTAAATGTATTTATTGAGTAGATACTTTTATTAAAATTCAATTGCAAATAGGAACTACGACAAAGTGATTAATGCAGTGAGATGTATTAAAAATCTAAAGGAGTTTACCAGGTTACCTTTACATATATATACAATCATAAAATATACCTTTTGTATTGTATTGTATGGACGTATAAGCAAAGATGGCCTGAACTTTTAGAATACATTATTGAGACAAATATTTCTTATTATTTAACTTTGCTAAAATTTAGTTAAATAATTATATGACAACACTCACATTTAATAAATAAACATGTTTTTAAATGGATGACTTTGACTGAATATTGAATAAAAGAAGAGCCAATAAAAGCGCAGAATAGATAGGGAGTTTAAAGTTTTCTTTAAAGGAATCACAGGGTAAAACCTTAAGAAGCTGCTGTATTAAATGACAAAACATTTCTGCAAATTAGAGTTAAAAAATAATGAGATATGTTTTTTTATTTTTGTGACAACATCATTCCCATAGTTCCCTTTGTTTTATTTTATAATATTGATGAGTTTACTTAATGAGTAAGTGTCCCAAAACTTTTGAAAGATATCCTTTTCGAAAGACTTTACTAAACGCATAATTTTCACACCTGACAGACATAACATTTTTTATTTTTTGTCTGGAAGTAGAGAATTTTTTTTTTTTTAAATCATTATTTGAATAATGGGCTATAGCCCACCCTATAACGCATAGATAAAGATTTCTACATTATGTAGTGCTATGGTTAGCACTATCATCTAGTACACAAAACGGATAACTTCAGGCCTCTACTTCAAAATTATCTTCTTTGGAGTTGCTGTTTGCTCAAAAAAGGCCTTTGACTGCAG
The DNA here is from genome assembly GCA_033220385.1 of Triplophysa yarkandensis. Taxonomy (NCBI): domain Eukaryota; kingdom Metazoa; phylum Chordata; class Actinopteri; order Cypriniformes; family Nemacheilidae; genus Triplophysa; species Triplophysa yarkandensis. The sequence goes on along the minus strand of CM065654.1, from coordinate 19,041,232 downwards.
TGAGAACAGCATCTATATCCCCCCAGCAATCCCCTATAAACTGTTTGTACTTAGGAAGTTTTCTTTGCTGTGTTTAATATATACTATAAACTACAGAAGTCCTGACACTCTGGACCTTAACTGGTTGTGAACCATGAAAAATGTTCTTATTTTTACTCAAAGCACATCTCCAAAGGCCAGAAAGGCATGAAATCAGGCACTCTAAGTGTAAATGAATCCCCCGGCTATTGGTGTGCCAGGACAGAAGGTATGCATAGAACAACCCCCCTGCTGAGTCTCTGCCTCAAACCAGACGTCTTCATGAGGTGCCGGTTCATCTTCATGCTTTTTTCATAAGCAATTTTGCTGAGATCCTACCAGATCTGACAAGAATTTGATTCATGTATCACATAACCCTTGTTGTGATATGTGCTGCAGTGGGAATATGTGGTTGTGGGTAGTGATGCTGTGAGTATATTACAGCTGGTCTTCTAACATGAGGAAGATCTGAGTTTGGTCTATGATCCACAGTTCATCACATTATCATACAAAATCGGTTTTCAATACCTCAAACATATCTGTGATGCAATATGATTCAATTTATTAATACTTTTATATTACAAAGTGTTATTTATTGGTACTTTTATATTTAATTACATAAGCTGATGCATTTTTATAACCCACAAAATGAAACCAAAAAATGTCAAATTGATCTTTAATTGAACAAAATAAACGTTTCAAAAGGTACATGAGGAATGAGGACACAGAGAGTGACAAGTACATCATATCCGTTTTTGAGTTTATGGTACACTCCTTGTTATTTACAGATGGCTTGCATTTGAATGAAAATTGTAATATCATGAAGCCTAAAAGATTACTCTATATAACATAGAACAAGGGTTTTCAAATTGGGTGACAGTGGGCCTCCAAACAGTTTTGGGGTTCTCCAAACCATTCTCAATATAAGTAAGATATATGTATATTAGAATGGTGGTCCTTCCAAAGGGACAATAATAAATGGTCCCTGGCATAATATAAAACATTATTAACTGTTAATTTTGTTAGTTGTATTGAATACTAGTTGTATATTTGAAAGGGTATGAAATGCAGTCACTGTTTTTTCTTAAACCATTGTGCTGTGTAAATACCAACCTCAAAGTCTTTCATCCCTGTGCCGATATTGTTTTTGAATCCGAACTCCCTCCAGAAATAATCGTTGGCACAGCATGCAATGATATTTGACAAGTTTTTATTTTTAACATGCTTTTTTCTGATTCGCTATGCCGTGCAGGGCAAACGCATGAGCAAAGTATGACAAAACCTCAAACATTTGGAGCTTGCAGCATAATGGGAAAGATAGCAAGGGGATATGTCTCTTGTCTCCCTAATGACAACAAAAGATTTGGTTTCAGTTTAAAAAGATAGAGGGAAAAGCTCGCTGCATCCTAAATCCTGCCGACTCACTTTGTTGCAATAGTAATTTAATGCGTGACTCCCCGCACCGCACGTCGGGTTTGCGCGTTGTATTCATTGTCAGAAACCCCAGCCAATTATCTATTTTGCATGCTGGCGTCTGGAGAGGAGGTTCACTGATTCCATTGAAACAACTTTCTCCTTTTGGCTTGGATTTGTATTTTCATTGTTAATCTAAAGATAATGTGTATAATTGGAAATTTAATGAGGCCTTTTTATGCCGCTGTGACATTTTGGCCTCTTTCACCATGCCTTTGGATCATATACTTTACACACATGGGTTTTAACAGCAATATCAAGCCATTAATTATTTCATGGATGATGCTTGTACATCTGAAACAGTTGGATCGTTTGAGGCCACTTTTCGTATTCCAATGACTGATTGGAGAAGACTGATTTGATGCCAGTTACACTTCGTCTTTTCAGCTGGCGATCTGGGCATGCTGGATCAAAATAAACATTCTATTCTAGGTCTAATGCTTATTTAAATTCTGCTGTAATAGAAAAGCTACATCTACTCGCTATAAATTCATTACTCCCTGCAGGGAAAAAAAGCACACTTATTCATGTCACAATTATAAAGATATACAACGGTTATTATAGATTATAAATTTATACAGTTTGAATCATGTCATCCACTTCTTTGCTGTGAAAGTTGACCTAGCACATCCAGGAATAGAGGTTGAATAAAATTGCATGTTGGAGCTCTTTTTTAATATTGACCACAGAATCAATAGAGTTTCCTATAGTGCAAAGCTATGGAGGATAATATTGCTCGATTTTTCACAGTTAGGGTGTATTAGTTCCATGAGAGCTTCTGTATTGATTCAACTCAACCAAGCACTTCAATGTTATTTATTGTTTAAGGCGTACAACGTGTGGGAAACGTAATGGAATTTCTTGGCCGTGTTGATTTTACATTTATGTACACTTCTCATTTATTTTTATGAAGTATTTTCTTGTATAACGCAATGGAATGTACTTCCCAAAGCTAGTTAAGTACATTTCAAAGCCAAAATGAAAAAAGCATTTTATTTTGTTTTAAATGACAAATCATTCATACATTATGTGGACTTTGTAGTACAGGCGCTCTAAAACTCAAAAGTCATTTGTGAATAAAAGTATCATTCATTCGCATAGTCCAGTACATCTCTTTTAATGTTCAATTCAATATTCATGCATCAAATGGGAAATTCCATTAATGTGTATTTGCGTTGGAGATGAACTTTCTCTGTTGTTAAAGTGCCAATATTAAAACATTAGCTGTGATGAATGGCAGAAAGGCAATACTGCAGCTCTATGCTATGCTACACAGCAGAGATGTGTGTTAAATTATGGCTTTTTTTGTGTGCCTGTGTGTGTATGTGTATGTGTGTATTACTCACCCAGAGCCTGGATGCTATGACCTAGCCTGTCTCTAAGTGCTATAATGAACTGAGCAAGCATTGATGAACAATGTGCGATGCCGGGGGGCAGAATCTACGGGAAACGCTGTTGGGAAACGCGCATTATCGTCCATCCCGCTTTCCATTAGTGGTGTGCAATGCACCTACAATATGCCCCATGGGAAACAAGGGAACGTTGCATTTGAAAGATTGCAGGGTCATGTGATATTCAGCAGGTAGGACTTCCCGTTGAGCGTCAAAGATAAAAGGCTCTTAAATGCAGTGCTGTGTTTTAATGGAATAAATTAGATCTTTTCATCATTGTGGTATTTCTTGTATGATTTAGTTTCCCTGTTCTCTGATCTGTTCATTTTTAAACCAAACCGTTGTCTGATAAATAAGAATCTCACTACTGTTGTTTATGGAAAATGTAATTTTAAATGTCAAGGTTTTTGAAATGAAATCAAGCAAGCTTGTCGTATTTCCTCCCTAAGATTCTTTGCCAGTGAGGTTTAGTAGAATACAAAGGATTTGGCGCACAGATTATAGCGGCGTGTGTCAGACTGCACATGCTGAGCCGTTACATTTCAAACAGGTGTCGTCATTTTCCTAATACAGGTACAACATAGTCATATAAGGCCTTCACACAATATATCTCATCCTTTATTTAAGAAGCAGAGGTCATATGTAAAACACATTTTAAATGCTGGTTCTACGATTTCTGGTAGTCAATATTGACACTTGAAATTATCCAAAACAAACACACCCCTACACCAAAAGGGTCTCGCCCCTTTTTGATAGCTCTGCATCCCGCATTCATCATCGTCACTCTTGGCTGACGTTCCACTTCACATCAGGAAAAGACCGTCCCCTTACTGCTGATTGGCTGCATGATTGTTTTTGAACTCGGACCCGGCTTAGTTTTCTAAAGCATTTAAAAGAAAATCATAGACCCTGCCTTTAAGTGCATATTTTTTTTCTTTTTTTATTATTGAATCTGACAAAAGAAACATTTATTTTACACACAAATGTATTTAACAGCTTGATTCATTTAATAAACACATGTTTGATCTGATGACATCACGAAAATGCTTTTTGTATTATACGTTTTCTCAAAGTACTACATACAGCTTTGGACAGAGGCACAGTTCAAATCTCACATAATAGACACAAACCCTTGTGTAGAGCTGAAAAATGAGATATTTCGAAAGGAAGTTGAAGAAAGCAGTGACATTCTTTCACTTTAACTATATTAACATAAACCAAACCAAGTGAATGGGTGCCAATTCCCGACCTTCTTTAAAATATCTTCTGTGTACTGCGGAAAAAAGAAAGTAATACAAATGACAAAAACAGGAGGGTGAGTAATTGATTACAAAATGTTGAATTTTGGTTAACCTATCCCTTAGTTTAGTTTTAAACAGAATCCATTTGGGGGAATGAACAAAATATTCAAAAAAGACACCAATTTATTATATAATTAGAAAAAATAAATCAACAATATTAAAAAAAATGATCCTAAATATAAATGAGACACCTAATCACATATCACATTATCATAGATATAATGGCCTGGAAACGAAGATGCATATTTTTGCCATATGTTTGTATCATACTTTAAATCATTCATCTTTTTAAACAGGCTGTTGCTGTCTTTGGTTATTTTACTTAGTTTAAGGAGGTCCATCTGCCTGGTTGTCTAAACATACGCACACACGTGCACACACGCATAGACACACACTGTAAAGAGGGAGAAGAAGAACGGAACACAGTGGCGACCATCCCAGCTGTGTCTTTCCTTTCATAAATATCACAAGTGCTGTGCTCAGTATGGGTAATTACAAGTTTGTTCAGCATTAGCATAATAAACATGCATGTGCTAAAGTTAACAAATGTGATATGATTACTGATTCTACTTGAAAAAGAACCACATTTAATTTGAATTTCAATGACCAGAAAGACTGGCCTTGGTCTTTTGAAACTCATGAGTCTGGCCGTTGACCCCGTTTAAATCAAAAACATGTATTAGTATCTCTTATTTGAACAGTGTCACATATTATAGAACCATATAGAATCTGTGGGTTTGGCTCACCATAATATGTAAACAATGTGGCCCTGTCAAAAACTGATGTTCAGCCCAACCACCTGAACAATTTCCAGCTTCCTGAGCAATCTCACACGTTTTCAATCACTACTATATGCATTTATTTTTGTCATCAAAGCATCCCTAGTATAAATACCTGTATTAATGTGATATTACATTATATAACAAGGAAAAAAAATACTGAAAAACTAAATTGTCAATTGTTAGCTTCAATATGCATTTACTAATGTAAACAAATAGCACCTTATTTTAAAGTGTTACCAAGGAAAATATTAAAATGGCTTGTAGAATTGTACAATACAGATAATGCAAAAACAATATTATAAGGTAAAGGATATTGAAGAAGTTGTTGGGCCTCAGGGAAGATCCCAAGATATGAGTTTCTTCCTGACAGGTGAGCTCAATCATTACTATATAATTTAGCTCTTACTGTCAAAATCTAAATAAATCCGTTAGACACTCAGAATATGTACTGTAGTGTTGTTTATCCTCACTACCACTGAAAAGAACAATCTCAACTCACTGCACGAATGTGAAGCCATTTAATAAGGCATCATCACACCCTACTGTCACTCTTTTTGACAGGTGAGAAACCTACTTTGTGTTCTGGTATTCACTGCAGTCGTGAATTTTTTAAGAGCCCCTGTGGTAAAAATTAAGTTTGCATTGTTTTATATGTGTTTTTGTGCTGTATTAAATAGATTAAAAATTTGTTTTGATGCATTAATTAAAGAGACCATAAACCCGTGACCAATCACATTTTATCACCAACCCGTTTTACTTTGTGAATCAACAGTTTCAGCCTTAAATATGCCAATAAGCAGCATTGATTCAGGGTGATAGGAATGCAGCTGTGCCAGCTCTCAGTTTGCAGGGTGTAAATAAGTGGAGGCGGGGCTCATTTGAATAGTCATATTTCTGCAAAAAGCTTATTATTGATCCCAGGGTGAAATGAACATATATTGTCTATTCTGTTCTATAATAGGTCTGAGACTGAGATTATAATACATTTCAGTGTTAAACACATTCAAGGTTCGTATTGCATCTTCTTGGATTTACATTTAAATGTATCCATTTAACCAATCACACCGCACACTACAAGGTGACTTTGTAGTGAAACAACAAAACAACAAAGCGATTGTTATTAACCCTGTTGGATCTAGTACGTACTGACAATAACTACGTATGGGCATGAGGAGGCAGTCAGGGTTTAGGAAAGATTTCTGTGTATTGGTTCCACTGGGTTTGCAGAAACTCTTACTTCAGCATTTAAAAAATTGGTTGGTTTGGTTTGCGTTAGGTCTGACTTAAAATTTCCCAAAAGCAAAATTCTCTGCAAAACCGCATTTTGACTGCCTCTACAGTCAAAGCAAAACTTCCCCACACTCCCCTGACATAACTTACGGCAGAATGATGTCATCACATGCTTGGTGGAACGAACAGTCTCGGATCACCCAAGCACAACCATGCATCTGCTGGAGACAGAATTATGCATGATGGTGCCTTATTTTCATAATGAACGGGTTAATTACACTTGTGTGGCGGCCCAGTGGCCTTGTCGTGAGTGTTGGGACACAGCTGTAGGTCTGCTAGCTAAATCATGCACTAAATACGTCTCCTAGAATTAGACCCAATGGGGCAGGCCGAGTTTTACACAGGCCAAGCGCCGGCACTGTAGCCACAGACAGAAGCTCTGGACAGAGCTGACAGTGGTCAATGAGGCGTGGAGGACGCTGGAATTCCAGCACAGCTGTCTGTGAATTTTTGAGCTGATCTCAACAGTGTAGCATAATGCATCTGGTGATGAAATCGGCAGTGTTGGCAAAAAGCTGCACATATGCGCTCTTATGATGTAACACTAGTACGTATAGACAGTTTCAAAGCGTAAAAGTTACTGCGCGTACATGCTTAAGTGGCCCAAATTTCGCAGTATTTTTGAAAACAACTAAAGAATTACCAAGTAAATCATGCAAGTAGCCAACATTATTTTGGGTTATGGGAGTAGAAGAACTATTGCACAAAACGCATTATTAAATAAAAAATTGGTGAAACATTTTAATTAAATATTTAATAAATGATTAACTGTGTGATCTTTTCGATAAAGTAAAAAAAGCAAGTAAATATTTTTCTACTCGAATTGACCAAAAATTTTACCTTCAATGTATTAAAGTTTATTAATATAATATGATTTTTTAATAGTAACATTTTTGTAGCTTAATTACATAAAATAAATATTTACATTTTGGGAAAAAATTATTTTTGAAAAAGACACTTTGTAAAAGTAAAATATTTATACATTTTAACAATAATAATACATTTATATTACTATATATGTAATAGTTATATTTTCAGCTACTAGCCAGATCTATAACCAAACACAGACTAGAGAGAACTTCTGGCCAGGGGCAGGTGTCCGATTAAATAATTCTTGTTACTCTACTGAACATAATGACCCTTATCTACTATTCCTAGTATTTTTTTTTTTACTGATATGAGAAACTACCAAAACTTGGACTCAATTTAGATTTCACAAACTTTTATCATTTTGCTTGTTTTTGCCCTGCCCAGTGAAGTGTACTTTATTAGTATTGAATTTTGTAGCTTGTTTAAATAGCGCCACACCATCATGTAATTCCTTTTTAGCATTTACCCTGGAGTATTATACACTTGCATAATTTATTCTGCTTAGCCTTAATTAGTAGTAATACTATTTTGTTCTTTTCCATCAGCTTGAATGTAAGAAACTCTTACTAAGGGACTGTAGAAATTAAGTCCATTTTTCACTACAATTAGTGCTCAACCCTCCAGAGAGGGGGACCAAAAGCTCCCTCTGATTTTTTGCTTTAATTTTCATTATCTTGGCCACATGTGAATTGTCAAGAGGCCAGCGTGGGCACAAACTGCTTGTTGATGACATGCTAATCAGGGATGAAGGCGCTTCTAGGTATAACCTACTTCAGTGGCAAATGAATATTCTAACCCACTTACAACATAATGAGGAACATAACATTTAACTGTGCTGTTTACAGCCAAAGCATGAAACACAGGGAGGCCCTTCACTCTTTTAATTCAGACTTACAAAGTGTGACGGAACCGAGATCTGCTCTCCTGTGATGTGATTAACATAGCCACGCTCTGTGGAATGAGCTCCGTTTCTCAGCTTTCTTCATGAGTCAGATATTGACATTTTTGAATCTTGGCTCGTCTCCTGCGCTCACACACTCAGTTGTGCCAGATTTTTTTATGCCATTGGCTATCAGTAGAGCTTTTAAAGCGGTCATCCTCAGAAAAATAGATAAGACAACAATGTGACATTGAATTATTTGTGTAATGTCTCTTTTGATACATCATTTAAAATGCTCACTTTTGCTGTCAGTCTTGTCTGTTTTTACTAAATGGAAGAGTGAATGGGAGACAGTAATCTTAAAGGGATAGTTCAAAATCAGGCATGTACTATTCTCCCTCATTATGTTCAAATCCTGTATGACTCTTAAACAATCAAGGTCAGTAGGGGGAATTCTTTATTGGTTACCAACATTTTTCAAAATATCTTCTTTTGTGTTCAATAGAAGAAAGAAATCATACAGGTATTAAATTAGTGAGTTATTCGTAAGTATTTTTTATCGTTCTGTTCTGTTCTTTTTTTGATATACAAGTAATAAAAAAGGCAACAACAAATAATTAACAAACAATTTGTTTACCTACAGAAACCACACAGCTGTTGCATATTTTATCGCCTCTTTAACTATGTGTTAAGAAACAAATTACTTATAAACCCTTTTAAACAAAGGTGGCAGCCAAATGCATACATGGAAATACAAACCTTGCCATGTCATTGCGTTCGACTTGTAGTTCTAGATTGTAAAAGAACACACTGTTTATACTAACTCTTGCCAACCGTCCCCTCTGAGTCGCTGGGATTCTGTTTAGCATCGTTGTGAGCTCTTCCCTCTGATAGTCTGCAAGTGTCTTTGGAAGGGTTCTGTCACACCCCTCTTTATTATTCGGCTTTACAAGTGCCCTGTTATAAAAATGGGGTTGCAACAGGCTGTGTGGAACAAGGGGATTGAGTGTAAATGAAGATAAATGGCTCTTCACTTGTCATCATTCAGTCGGCTGCCCCTTTACCCCATGTCATGGTTCAGGCTTGATTCTGCCGGACAGCGCTGTGCATCCACACTGCTATTTCTGTCCGGGCCAGGTGTCTTACTCTGCTCGTAGGTCAGAGAAGGGCATATTTTTAGGATATAGCCTGACAGATGAGACACATCAATTTAGTTGCTCTATAGCCAGCCAGTCCTCATTTAGCCAACCTTATCATTTCTCTCTTTCAAACCAAGATAGGGTATAATTTGACAATTACACTATTGATTGTGGGGTTTAAGCATAAACTGTGAGGTGAGTCATTCAGAGCAATATGAAAAATCTAAGAAAACGTGGTGCAAAGACTGCAATGAAGCAATTTACGAAAAAAGAGTATATTTGAAATAAAGTAGGTATACTGTTCAAATGTGTGTTTGAAAAAAAAAAGGAAATCTGATTAACTGAAATATAAGTTTTAGAATTCAGGAAACGTATTGATGTATATGACAAATATATATATATATATAAATGTTTTTGTAAATTTTTGAAAATTTATCTGGGATAAATTGATTTTTAATCAATTATTTTCATTTTTTCCACGGATAGATATATTTAATGTTTTTTAAGGTTTATATAACTGTTTACCTTTCTGATATTTACAAAGCTAAGAAATGTATTTTTACAATGTATAGTAAAATGCCGCTTTGATAAAAAGAATCTATGCAAATCATATTATTTATATTATTTACATATTATTTATTCCATGAGAACAATTATAAAATAAATATAATTATAATACATACATTTAATAAAATACCTGTATGTGTTATATACAGTATTTATAGAAAAGATAAAGGCTTTAATGTGATATGAGTAAGTAATTCTAATGAGTAAGTACTCTAGAGACAATTAGGTCCTTTAAATCCCACAGAAAATATAAATCATTGTAACTTTCCTCGAATAGATTCTTCAGTCAAATAGATGTGTTTGTACAACATCATGATTGATAATGCCGTTCTGTAGTCAACCAGAATATGAGTTCTTCATTGAGCTGACAGGTCTTCAGAAAAGTGGGAGGAACACAGTGATGTGAGATCACAGATGCTTCGTTGCTGTGCTCTAAAGGGGCAAATTTTCCATAATCTTCTCTTTCTCCGCCTACTTTCTCTCCTCCCATCTCCTGTGCTTTTCAAAGTGTCCAAAGTTTTGTCATGCCAAAAAAACGACAGTTACAAAGACACCTTTGTGTCGAAGAGGGAAACGGATGAAAGGAATGGGAGAGAGGAAATAAAAATAACTAAATGAAGGCTGAAAGATACCTCAGAGAGACATCAAGGTGGAAGGGAGAGGCAGGTGGTATGATCTACCTAGTAAACAACCACTCTTACTATGAGCCTCTGTCAGCATAAGCCTTTGATGTTGAGAGGCAGAGAGAGCTGCAACTTCACAATATGTTCTTATAGTCACATTCTTCTTCTTTACGGCTAGGAAAGGAATCTATTTCAGGATTAGGAGCATTCGAAAAATGTGTTTGCATATCACTTTTATTTCACTCAGAATGTGATCAAGGTAGCCAGTTTTCATTTGCACAAAGAGAACATAGCCTACAGGGTGAGAAATGATCAAATGCTGTTGCCTGAACCTATGGTGAAAATAGATGTTTTCTTGTTGCCGTGTATTCTTTATCTTTTGGGAGAATTTTAACCAAAAACTGATAATTCTTTTACATTGAAATCCTAAAACAATATATTGGCCATATATAGATTTAACTAGAAATATATATACACTATATATTGCCAAAAGTATTTGCTCACCTGCATTGACTCGCATATAAACTTAAGTGACATCCTTATCCTGATCCGTAGGGTTCAAAATGATGTCGGTCCACCCTTTGCAGCAATAACAGCTTGGACTCTTCTGGAAAGGCTGTTCACAAGGTTTAGGAATGTGTTTATGGGAACTATTGGCAATTCTTCCGAAGCGCATCTGTGAGGTCACACTGATGTTGGACGAGAAGGCCTGGCAATCAGTCTCCTCTCTAAATCATCCCGAAGGTGTTCTATCGGGTTGAGGTCAGGACTCTGTGCAGGCCAGTCAAGTTCATCCACACCAGACTCTGTCATCCATGTCTTTATGAACCTTGCTTTGTAAACTGGTGCACAGTCATGTTAGAAGAGGAAGGGGTCCGCTCCAAACTGTTCCTATAAAGTTGGGAGCACGGAATTGTCCAAAATGTCTTTGTATACTGAAGAGTGATTGAAACCCCTGATTTTGATTATTCAGATTGGTAAGCGAATACTTTTGACAATATAGTGTATATTTTCTGAACTTCAAAACGTACAATGTCTATTATTGTGTTTATTTATTGTTGTTCTGCAACCCATAAAATATAACTGTATGGGCATCATTAATATTTGCCATACTTTATAAGTGTAATTATAGCATTAAAAAGTAACCATAATACAGTGTACCTCTATGTAACCTTTCGATAATTATTTTGTGATTTTTTAAAGTCATACTCTGGTTAGCGGTGTGTCCAAAAAACAGTTGACATAAGGTATAAATGTACTAATATTTTCTTGTAATATGCAGTGGATCTTCTTGACCGACACCTACTTTTTTGAACAGGGCATTTTCTTTATTCTTAGTTGAAATCTTAGGGCTTGATTCTAGGGACATTGTATGTGTACTTTGCTATTATCAAGTGGTTTAAAAAATCAACTGTCATGTCTATACTGCCTGTGAAGACAGCTGATGCATGTAATGAACCGTATGTTTAGTGTGCCTTGAATATGCCCTCAGGAAGGTCATTCTAAACTGTGCTATTAGAGAGTCACAGTGAAATTGACTGATTGGAGGACAAACAATCTGACTCATGTGTCAAGTGAAAACGTGCAACTTCCTTCATCCGCCTGACACAGGTCATTTGAACACGCCGCTCCATTCTGCTTGATTGCAATTGACACATGTGACATGATAAACAGGGTGGGATATTAACAGCATCGCCTGAACAAATGTAGACATCAAAAAGCAATCATTAAGGGGAAGTAAAGAGCAGCAGGGATCAACCACTGAAATATTTCACCTTTGGTATTGAAAGACATTTACTGATAGTTTCTAATCAATCCTCAATCCCATGCAAATGACTTCAGGGTCATATCAATCAGGTGAACACCAACAATACACTTAAACCAATAAATGAAACCCACAAGGTTTCTAAATTTCATTTGACTGAGTCGGGTAATGTAGTTACTCATAAAAATACTCATATGTGTAAAGGTTTATAAGCTTATCTACTTGAAGGTAGATATCTGTTTAGATACAAGAAACTATATTTTGGTTTAAAATTGGTATAAATATTGCATTTATATTTACTTATTTGGCAGAAGCTTTCTTTCCCAAGCAACTTACAAGTTTTGTTAAGTGGACAACTATCACTGCAGAGCAAACAGGGGTAAGAAGTTTTGCTCAAGGACACTTCAGTCATTGTCTTCTGGCAGTTAGAATCAAACCTGCAACCTTCTGCTTTCAAGTCCAACTCTCTTACCACCAGACCACAACAGGCTTCATTTATTTTGTAAGAAATTACAAAACCAAAAATATAATATTTCCTCAACACATATCTGTATATAAATAAAAACCTTGACAGAGCCCCTTGGCGAAACATCAGTTCAATAAACTATGTACAAGTGAGTATCTCGTTTTTCTAAAGAAGTATTTAGAATCACCAAAGATTCAAGCGTCAACCTTCTTTTTTCTATACCTTCTCTTGAAAGCTTATAGGTTTGAGAAATACGATCTAGGTGAGTTTTTAATGTTGCACATCCGCTAGTGTAACTTTTAATGTCTAAAGAATGGAAACAAAATTGGACAATGGATTTATGATTCACAAATTTCTGCAAAATTATAAAGCTGTGAAAATTGACAAGACTATTAAGTTTTAATTTTACATTATGTATTTAGCTAAATTGTTACTTTTCCAGTCAAGTTTGTCTTGAATTTCAACAAAGTCAAAACTCGGTAGTGAAAAAAGTCATCTAACAGCATTTTGAAAGACTAACTGCATGACTACACAAAACATGAATACTCTGATAAAAATGTATTTTTGAATTCGCCTCAATACATGTACCAATGAAGCTGTTGAATTGCTGAATATAAAATATAAAGGTGTATATGAAATTGTTTTCTTTGCAGTAATTGAAGTTTCAAAAAATAAAAAATACAAACCAACTTTTTTCATTAATTTATACAATTTCTCCAGTTTTATTTTCTGCAAATCAAGAAACAATATTTGGTTAGAAATGTTGAATACATATTTAAGAAAATACAATAAAACTGAAAATGTAATTTTACTTAAACATATCTATTAATTGTAATTGTAGAAAACTGAAAGCAATTAATTAGTATGTTTTTACGCTGTATTAAAATGTACTTGTTCTCTATTGTTTTTTGCCTTCAAATAAAATTGCCTTCATCCTAACTAAAGACGGCATCTTAAATGCAACCGGTCAAATTCATGATTTAAAACACAAAGATTGATAACTTTTTGTTACAATTTATGTTTGATTCAGTAAAGCCACTTTTTACCTTGCACAGAAATATATGCTGCTTCTCTCAAATAAAGCTTTCAAAATGGCCATCATTTGAATCTTTCTAGGAAACAAACATTACTTTCCATTTTGTTTGATTTTGTATTCCTTGATATGAAAGGCTTTATCCACTGTGTCTCTTTCAGAAAGTGAGGCTGTGATTTATATGCCAGAGAGGGAGCAGCAGTTCTTCCATGCATGACCTTTAATAATTAAACAGATAAGATTCTGTTTGTCTAATGTTTTACTCTTTTTTATTTATTTTATTATACAATTATATTACAGTCAGACACAGTAATCAGATTTGTCAAATGGCATACACGATTTCTTTCGTCTAATATACAAGAACTCAGAAATGTAGCATATTGCTTGCACCTCAAAAGATCAGAGTGTGTGAAAAGTGTTGTGTGGATGTATAGCGGACTTCATAATTGTGGAGTTTTGCCTGCAGCGGAGAGTGTATGTTTTGAAAGCGTGTGAGGTTTTTCTCTATGAATCAGGATCGGCAGATTGAAAACCCAGTTTGGAGCTAAAGCGGAGCAATTACGGAATGCTTTAAGAAGGGGGTAAAATTGCAGTCGCTGCACTCCTTCCACATATTCTGTATTTGGCCATTCCAGACATGCAGTATGTATGTGGTGTGGTGACATGTTAACTTTTAGGCTTTTCTTTTTCCCATAGAAGAAACGCATCCTGGTAATTTTGTTCAATTACTAAAAAATCAAAGTAAAATCACCCCCAAGTGAAAATGTATAATTTACTAACCTCCATGTTGTGCTAAACAGGTATGACTTTTTTCTGAAAAGCAAAACATGAGATATTTTGAAAAATCTTGGCAGCCAAAACTAGGGCTGTCAAAATGATCACTTGCATCCAGAATGTAATGTTATGTTAATATGAAATAGGTAATGTAAATGATTGCATGTTTAAGGACATTTCTTGCAAAAGCACCTTGGTGCAAATGTTATTCTGAAAGAATAGTGCTACACTTTTTGGCCTGTCGCACAGAGACATCATGGCTATTAATGCTGTCTTTGTCAGATTTATCAAAATCTTCCCCAAAATTACAGTTCCTTAAATTTCACAGCGAAGTCAGCATTCTTAAAAGTGTCATTGTTCCCTGACGAAGCGCTGAGGCTGCAAATATGCCTCCTCTGCCTTCCCTCGTTAATATGTGGATTGCCACTAGTGTGGTTTCTTGAGTAAAACCTCGCCTGAGATTGACATGTAGCGCTGCTGAAATTGACGCTGAGAGATCACCTCCCCACCAGCTCTGAGGTGACAGGTCATAAATCCCTACAGAAGTCCTTACGCAGACCTGAAGGAGATTTCTCCTCATGCCCTGAAAGCTGCTTCCTGTCTTTTCTGCCAGTCCTGCCCCCCCCCAGGGACCGCTTGCCCGACACGCTGCATCCAAAGCAGCCTCGCTGTCGACTGGGTGTGGGCAACAAAACTTTGCTGTGTGTTGAGGAGAGGGATGAGAGGGCAGTGGATGTCTTCTGAAATTGTGGCCCTTTCCCTATTATTCGTATGATTCTGAATGCCAATTACTTAGAGTTCTGTGGGGAATGGCCTGTCAGTCTGGATGGGTCTGCCATGTGTAGGAGAGAGGCTGACGCGGTGAATGCTGACAGTTCGGCATGGTGAAAAGACACAATTTTGTAAACACACATCATGCAAGGAGACAGTAAAACTCACACATCCTTCCCTGCGATGCCCAGGCAGTGTCAGCCATCACTCAGCCTTTAAAAGCAACACTCTCAGACAGCAAAGTGGCTAAATGAAAGTTTCATTTATTCACAAACAGATGTAAAATAGAGGTGATTAAAACATGTCCTTAACAATAAATGTCCTGTTAGGGTAGAAACTGAGATATTTCCTTGAATTTTTTATGCTTACTTTTGTTTAAGAAATGATGGCCAATTAATAACATAATAATTTCTTAATAGCAATTAATAAAATGATAGCATTGTAAAGAACCACAACATACAATAATAAATAGTTTAAATGAAGTTCCTTGATACTGTACACACAGTAGGTGAGGTTAGAAATTTAAATCCATAGACATGGGGTTTCAAAGACATTACCCCAGGACTAGGCTTGAGTTAAAGTGATAGCATATATTTTGTCATTATTTCCATGCCTGTATGACTTTTTTGTTCAGCAGAACACCAAACTGTATTTTGAAGAATGTTTGCAAATGAACAGTTGGGACACCCATTCACTTGAAGTGACATAAAACAATGGAAGTTGATTGACCAACATCCTTCACAATATTTCTGCTGTGTTCTTCAGAAGAAAGAAAGTAATGCAGGTTTGAAATGACTATGGGAATTTACGACAGGATTAAAATTTTTGTGTGCACTATTCCTCTAAATATGGGAATTTAAGTAGATTTAAAAATGTACTTTAAAAACACGACTGGTAGCATCCTGACACTAAAATTGACACTGAAATTTTTAAGTCATAAACTGTGTGCTGTAAAGACATCAAGTATGACTCGTGCATCATCTAAAGACGTAACAAAGTAAAAGATTTTAAGTAGACAATAAAAGAATTTAACTATATATTATGCATATATATATATTTAATAAAAAATTTATTATATTTACCAGTCTCGTGGCAAAAAGTAGAAGTTGAGGTTGTCAAACTCCTAGCGCGGAAATTTCATTCACTGGAATCCAATTTCTAGTCGGTTTCTCTTTGTCCACTCCTTCCTGTCCTTTTCCCTGTAAATCAAATGTCATTTTATATCAGGCATTCCACCGAGTAGATGCGGTCGAGATTTGTCTCTATATTGCCACCCGGCTTACCCAGCTTTGATGGAATCGTTAAAAAAGATTCGAGGGGAATGTAGATGTACCTGTGTTTGTCAGACACTGTTTTTCCATCTGATGTGTGCACAGCGATAAGAATCGGAGCAATGCCCATGGGCTGAGTCACATTCTGCATGACAATCTGCAAACATGTGTGCCTGCCAAAGACAGAAAGTACTTTCTGCAGACAAAGAGACCTACACACTTAGCTAATGCCCTTTATTTCGTTCTTGTTTTTATGATGTTTGAGATTGAACTTTCTATTTGGTGCAATTAGCTCATTTATTGACATTTATTTTTATTAAAGTGTCCATCTGTTTTCAAACCTCATTTTACATTTCCTTTGAGTTTGTGTTAGTACCTGCAAACAATCTGTGAAGTAAAAAATCCCAAGTCCAAAGATCAGAAATCAGATGTCTTGAACTATAGAACATGCAAAGATTGTAGGACAGTAAACAGTAAGCACTACATATAATCAACAAATTATTTTAAATGATAGTTACAAACACCAACAATCGATGATGTCGTAATAAATTACTACACTTTTCGAAGTTTTTTCTTTTTTGGATTAGTTTCATTATCATCTACTTAGCAAAGCTAAGCAGCTTGGCCCTTTGTGTGATAATTAACGCAAACTGTTTAACACATCAACTTCAATAATGAAATACACTTACCGGTTGTGGTTCATAAACAATGCCTTCTACAGACAAAGAGGGAGCTGCACCACCTCTCAAGAATATTCTTTGTGTAAATTTGGCATTAAGCATAGTTTTACATGTGGATTATAATATTCGGGAACCGAGTTAAACATTAATTGTAATCATTGATTTTTTTAAGTACAGCGTACATGGGAAAGCCAAACAAAGGTGATTGGACTCCAGGATAAAAGTAACACAGTTTCGACGTCATGGCGAACAAACAAACACACTCTACAAACACAACTTTTTCTCTTCTCCCTAGGAGCGAACACAAGACCACACCTTTTTGTGTGTTCCTGGGGGCGGAGGTTAACTGTGATAGTGATGTCATTACCGAAGGAAGTAGAGGGATGTAGTCCAAACCGGCCTTTATATGTAGGCATTTCTTTTAAATAAAATATCAATGCTTGGCATTGAACTTTGAGCTTTATAATTTCACAGATATTACTTATAACCTAACAACACCATTATACACTAATTATAATTATTATTATACACTAATACACTAAAAGTTTGAAACATGGTATCACGATGAACGGGACCTTTAAAGAAAATGCTTAAGAAACATATTATGGGTATTTTGAAACAACATTTGTGCTTTCACTATAGAAAAAATCATTTTCTCATGGTGTTTGACATTTTCATGAGATTGCCTAAATGCAGACTCCAGACTTTTATTTTATTATTTAATCATCATTCATAAGAACCGTTGAAGACATTATCGTTTTTTGTTTGGATTTACTTGACTCTGGTAGATAGAATCTTGATGTCTTTGAGGCCACATCTGTTCTAGCTTGTGATGTATTGTAGGCTGTAATCTCTTTCTGACATTTACAAGCAACCTCTCAAGGGTTGGAAATGTAATATTAAACCAAATCTATGTTAAACAAAAATGGCCACTGGAATCATATCTAAATGACAGGCGGCATGAATAAAAAAGGAGAGGAAAAAGTTGGTGTGCTTTAAAAGCCTCTTGAACAACGAGTGTTTAATGGTGTCTGCCAATTAACACTTGAGCTTTTAATCAGTTTACTGACTCATTAATGGTTCACACCTTTGATAATTTAGCATCCATAACATCCTCTTTATGCTTTGTAATTGACTTTCAGAATGTGAAACGATGACCGTGTTATATTTCGCTCATTAAGTTAAGCTGTTTAAATAAACTGGTGTTCTGAGACCAGTCTAATTAATGACACAAAGTCAACATTTTACAATGTACTTAATATGACAATTTTATTAAAGTTATGCAGAAAATCATGTTCTTAAAAAATTGTCTGCCACTTTGTGAAATGTTATCCCAGAAGCCATTTTTATCGCTTTAGATTACTCTTCAGGAAGATTTAATAGAGGTCTCAGTTATGTTTCATTTACTGCAGCCATCAACTTCGCGTCGGATATTTCTCTGAAATTTTGTTAGGGAAGATAAAAACTGTGGACACACGGCAAGAATATAAAGCTGTGTGTGGATTGCATTTCTCACTTAGTTTGGGTTTGGATGTCTGAAATTTCTAGCATGGTTGCAGACTTTGTTAAATTGAAAAGGCACACATGAGAAGACCTGTTTCTCAGGAAGAAAACTGGAGAATTTGGGCACTTAAGCTAACTTAATGTGCTAATTTAATTGCTGTCCAGGAGAAATGGAGATATTAATGCCATCTCATTTGTGATTTTCATTTGCTATAGGATGAATCCAACACGTCAGCAGGGTCTCACAAATGAAACCTGAGAAATTGTTTTTGGGCTTTATTTGGCCTAAGAGCAAGGTCCAATTTAGCCTTTGCAAACAGCTCTGACATTAGGTAATGGTGACAGAAGGATGGGATGGCTGTTGAATTTTGTCTAGCAAAATAAACCTTGATTTAGGAGCTTGCTTTTATAAAGCGACACGTTTGTGTGTGTGTTAAAGGGATAGTTCACCAGAAAATAAATATCCTCATTTAATCACCCTTTTGTCATTCTAAACACATATGGCTTCTTTATTCATAAGAACACAAAATAAGATTTTGAGGAATGTTGAAAACTTTTGTCTTTAATATGTGGACACACAAACAATTCAGTCAATGGTGACCAAGATTCTTCAAAATTTCTTCTTTCGTGTTTTTGAAATAGATTCAGGATCAAAAGACAAGAGTATAACTAAATGATAAGAATAATTTTCAAACAGAGCGACCAATGACTGTGGCCAAGTTAAGATACAGACATCAAAGAATTGATATTTCATGTGTGTCAGTTTGCGAAAAAAGTTGAACAAAAAAAGAACACGGGACCATTGAAAGGTATATGCTTGTGCATTTGTTCTCAGTTTTCTTTTTCCTCACGCTGTTGTTCCAGAATCCTAAAGCTTGTGTCCTTCTTTTTAAACATCAGAATGCCACAACAGGGTAAAGCAATCGTCCCCAGCCTCATCAAATATGACTAGGGGCCTTTCTTGGCTGTGGTGCAAAGCTGCTTTGAATCATCTGTCAATGCCCTCCCCTGGATAAATGTCATATGTGGAATATCGCAGGTGGCAGCTGGGCTGGTCCGATGCGGCGGCAGGCAGCCAGAAAACAGCCGAAAGCATTACGCGTTCACCACAGTGTGCAGCCATATTTCGTATTTATTTACTTTCAATGCAGGGCCCCGGACCACACACATCAGCCAGGACCAAAGGGGTCTCCAAACCATTTCTCAAATTTAATCAAAAACACACAGGGGTTCCGTTTCCTCTGGCAACTCCTGCACGGTCAGTGTGACGGGTCTGCAGAGCTTCATTTTGCGCCAGGTTTTCCTCAAACTGCATGTCTGTGTAGCAAACAGAGAGAAAGCCATTCCCCCTATTTTATTATTACAAAATCTCCTGTTGTGAATGTGTTCCTTGGCACTTGATTTTTTTTGTAAATACCCTGACACCCTTAGAGTTGCTCTGCAGAGATACAATATTCCATTATCTACAGTTTTGTCCCCAGGATTGTGTAAAGTTTCATGACCCTTTGGGTGTTTCCTGACCAAAGAAAAACTGTCCAATTATCAAATATGCAGCTATCTTTTGCATTTTTTCCCTCTGCCTTTGTTTCACACATTTTCTTCCATATCATATACAATTTTTGGGGTAATTATATGACAAACTGAGTGGACAATTCAACTGCTGACATATATAACAACTACAATATTTAACTTTAAAATACATGGCCAAATATATTAAAGTCTGTGTTCATGTAAACCTTGAACCGATGATCTATGTGCTCAAATGGGTTGATTGGTTTGAGGTTATGATGTCATGACACATTTTAAACTTCCTTTTTTGGGAGCAAATACTATGCAATGATTAAAAAATGATAAATTTGCACACTGTTTGTTTATGCATGTTAAAAAGTACGACATAAATATATAAACAACATTAAAAACTCACCATAGGGGTTCTTATTATTGCAACAAAGGATTTGATCATAATCAGTTGAGCAAAACATAACCACATATTTTGATCCATTTATCTTTAAAATCATTCATCCTGCCACAGTTTTCAATTAAAACAAACACACAAACAAACCAAAAAGCTGTTTTAAAGCAGTGATGTCTACTCGTCTGTTTCAGAATCTCAGCTTTACTATCAAGCGGAGGAGGAAAGCTATCTTACAGTCTCAGTAAAGTTTGAATAATTGGTGTTCTGAATGAAGATTGACAGGAGATGCTAGTCTGACATTAATATGGAATGAATGTGACAGTTTGTTTATTAAGAACTTGTCATTGTTTATCACAGAGGGCAGCCTTGCCATGACTTTGAGCATGATTCGAGACAGGGTTCAGAGCAGGTTCAGACAGCAACCTTCCAGCTTTCCGCCTGTTTATCACTTAAGCCTTCTAGCAAAATCCTTACTCTAAACTGTCCATCCTTATAGAACCGGTCCTCTGTGAAAGATGTAATCACGTCTGTACAATATTGAACCTTTAGCCTCCGAATGATCACTGAAGTGAGGCTGACAAGAAAAAAAATCTGAACCAAACCAGCTGAGGGAAAAAGTTATTTTGTATCTTGTGTATTACTTCTACACATATGTAACTTTAATGGTACAGAAATACTTAATCCCTTCAGAATGTTTTGTCTTGTATTTCTGTAAAATTACATCTCTGGGTCAAAGCTCTTATGTATTGTTTCTTAGCGAGGTTTACTGACGTGTGGACTTCAAAAATAGCAGCATGGCGTAACAAATAGATTGAGAAGAAGCCCTGAAGCTGCTGCGCACATGTGCACCTGAACCCTGTAAATATTGGCCAGTGGTCTCTGTACAACACAGGTGCAGATGAAATACATCTCGATACGTTGCATCTTTCTTGTTGATTAAAAATGTAACATGCAAAACTCAGAATTTCAGAAATACACAGCACATTGTTATTCCAGAGGGAAATCCCATAAGAGTTTTATGAGTCGAGTTGATATTTGCTGTGAGGGAGTTACACTCAAAGCACCTGCTATTTTGCGTGTGTACGCGTATTTATTCATTCCAACATCTTTCATCATGCATAGATGACAGTCATGACAATGGTGGACTGTAGACACCTGTGTTAGCAGGATCTGAGCTGAGAGCAAGAAGACCTTGGAGGCCAACAAATCATGCCAGTAAACTCAATAAAACCAAGCCTGTGAAAGATTTATTCTTCAAAACAAAGGCTGAATTGGAATTGCTATGTGCTGACAACCTTGAGGGCCATAAAGAATCGCTCTATGGAGACCATATATTATATATATTAAAGTAGTTCATACATAAAGTATAATACCTGTATGTTTTAAGTATGTGTTTGTGTTGTATATATCATAATTACATATTGAGCAGACAGTTAATTGATCTCAAGGCCATTAATTTTGATTTAAAGTCCATGATTGAGAACTTGAACAGGTATAGGGGTTGACTACAGGGACTGTGTAAGATGTGTGTTAAGACAACACACTGCTCATCGGTGTGCATGGGTGGGGAAATGCAGACCTGCACCCCCTCGAGGGAAGAGAGCAGGAGACAGAGTGCTCAGACACACCGAGTGGATGCTTCTCTGAACAAGAGGAATGGTGACAGGCACTTGCCCCTCTCTCCGCATGACCTCTCTGGGCCTTTGAGTCTGAATGTACATTGCAGAGCCACATCCTCAGCAACAAAGCAGCAGGGCTACTTTCCCTAAGGGCACACCGCCAACAGCCCTCTGACATTCAAACTCCAGAGATGGAAAACATATCTAATAAATAAATAAATGTACAGGACCTGCAGGAGGACTGGAATAGACTTGGCTAAACCTGAGGCTAAATCTCAACTTCTTCTGACCTTGAGTGTGGAAAAGAACCTGGAGGTGTGGGCTTTTGAATCGATGGTCAGTACGGAGAGCACAGCACAACCTTGTTTCTCTGCAATTACTGTTTTCTCTATTTTTTGTGTTTTTACGTTAAAGAAAATTTGGTAAAATATGGCCAATGACCACATGAAATAGAAAAAGAATAACTTTGTTAAAAAATCAATCCATTTTTAAAACATTCAAAACACTTCACTGGATTTTCCCACAAACAAAGATAATAAAGATCTTTCTATATTATAGACAGAGAATTTATTTATAATCAATAAAGAATTCTGAAAAGAGGAGTCCTAGCTTTTTTATTATATATCCTTTCACTATTCCTGCAGGATTGTTTACGAAAAATGATCAATTCTAAACGAAGAAAATATTAATTCGAATACATAAAACTATTTTAAATATTTTTAAATGTATTTCAAATATATTTCTATATTAAATGTTTTTAAAATATATTTGTTTAAGATTTAATATATTTGTATTTAAAATTTAATATGCACTTTTATCATTTGTCTCAATAATTTTCATCCTCAACATCATCTATGTGTACTCCCACCCCCCGTTTGTCTTTGAAATATTTGATATTATTAAATGGTACAGTGCCAAATTTCACCTTTCTAAATCTATTTAGCTGCTTGAAAGTCTTTCCCTAAAGTAATGATGCAATTGATTTCCTAATACTTCTGAAAAAAACCCTCTTGTTTATCTTTTCAGAAAGTCACAATAAGTCCCCAAAATGTGGGATGTCATTCTTATAGTTTTCCTTAAGTTGTGCAACATGCACATGTGGCATTATGGTTTAATATTTTCCAGATGAATTTGAATCAATCCTGAGAGATAAAGATTGAAGTAAAACTAGTAAGATTGTATTTGTTAACTCATTGTTAATGAATCAGCTAACATGAACAAACAATTAAGAAAACTTCAGACTATTTTAAACCTAATTCATGTTAATTTCAGCATGTACAAATACATGTACATTTTTTAAATATTTTTTTTAAAAACAAGTTAATGCACCATGACCTAACTGATAAATATCTACTAACATGAACTAACATTCTGAAAAACTAAACTGCTCAATTTATTACAGTTTATGCATTTCTATTGAAAAATACTGAAAAAGAACTTTATTGTTAAACTTCATCAATACCTTGGGTTTAAAGCAATGTTTATAGAATATTAGTGCTGTTTTGCCTTGCAAGCACTTGAAGAAATAACTAAATTGGATGAAATTACTTTTTCCTATCCACGTTTTACATCTGCTGAAAGCTGGCAAACCTTTAAAAGGACTTTTTTAGCCATACATTTTGCTTTAGACACTACAGATGCTACTCCTTATCAAACATAATGGCAGCAGAAAAGCTTTATTTTTTAAACATGGAAGTTGCTTCCCACTAAGATGCACTTATTTTTGTCTCCCTTTACTTGTAATTGAAGAAGGTTTCAGTAATTTATGGGAAATTTATTTCTGATTTTGTATTGCTGAGTACTTTTAGGCATGTTTAATGTATGCCCTGTCATTTGTATTTCTTGTAGCTTTGGTATGATTTGTGCAATAGAAGGAAGTGAGCATTCAATAGCTTCAAATAGAAAATATACAAAAACAGTGAGTGGCTGATTGCGATTAACTGCTCTTAATCCAACTTGAGTTTCTATTTTCTGCTTTTAATTAACATAATGTGCCACAAGGCCACATCACCGCTCAGTTCATATTTTTCCCAATAATTTTCAGAGGCATGGGGGCAACATCAATCCCATGGTAATGGAGAGAGAGACTAATATCCATCTATGCATCTTTAATCCACTCTGCAACCCTTATTCTTTGCGAAAAAGAAGAAAGAAATGAGAGCGGGGCTAAATTATGCACAATGGGGATATCTATTTTCCTGTTTTCTTGCGTGATAAGGGCTTGTTGTTTCAGCCCATGTTAGTCAGTGCGTGCCCATGGGATGATTAGTAAAACAAAGGATGAAGGAAAAACAACCTGCTCATCGTTAAAAACAAGTTTTCCTCTTTAAAGAGTGAAACTTACTTCAAACTTAACTATATTTTGCAAATAGGGTGAAAATTCAGCCCAAACCACTATTACAGGGTACTGAGACCTGTGACCAATTTATCCATTGCTGTTTTCTGCCTTAATGACTGCAACAAGGTCACAGCAAACCAGCAGTTTAAAGACATTATTAAGGATTGAATGCGAGAAGACAATATTGCTGTAGCTTGTGTCATCAGAGGCAAAATAATATTGTTAGTTTTGCTTAACTTCCTTGCTTACAGTAGATACATAATGTATTTACATTTACATTTAGTCATTTTTTTAGCAGACACTTTTGAGTTTATTTAACTACATTAACGAAAGTATACTGTTATGTACACGAAAAAAAAAAGTTTCAAAAGTGTTTAATAAGTGTTTGATTGGTCATCATATTATAATAAAATGAAATAACCTATAACACTGCCCCTATTATTTAGACAACTTATTATCAACAAGTTAATTCAACACGTCCCAGAATGCTTTGCATTGGACAAAGCAATTCAAAATATATTGTTAATTTAATTGTTTTACAGAAAATATTTTTTTGTGTTTAATATTTAATTATCTTTTTATTTTTGACTTTATCAATTTTATCTTTGCTATTTTCGCTACTAAGATTGTGTTCTGACTTTTATGCAGTAATTCAATTAATAAAACTTACTATTGAGAAGAATACACATTTTGCAGATTAATTTAAAATTACTGATACAATCTGAAAGTTTTTATTTAGATTTGTCAAGTTAAAATAAAGTTATATTGTTTAAACTAAATTGTTTATTGTAGAAACTATGTAACTACTTACTTGCACTACTTTTTCAAATAATATTTTCAAAGTGAAAGGGGAAGTGTGGTATAAGTTAAAAAGGAGTGTATAGTTAACGGATTTGTAAAACTTATTTCTATGAATCTAAGAAAACACAGTTTTACTGTGAGGGAAAACTTTATTCAGTCAGCTGCAAATTATAAATAAGTTATGGACGTGTTGATGCTTCAAGCATAAATAGCTTGATTTCATTAATTTATAAAGTTTAATAGACAAGAAACTGAAATCAACTACTTCAATAATCTTCAATCAAAAACAACTGATTATTATTTCAATAAATAAATCTTATTTTCTTATTCTAATCAAAAGTAGAGATGCTATTTTTTGAATAGGTGTTGTATCACATTCTATGTTAAAACTCCTTTTTGTTTTAGATGTGCATTACAAAAGTAGTTCTTCTGCTCGCTCATCTGATCTAAACCCTCCTCCACCTCACTTCTTTATTTACATTGACAAGCACTTAATAGTGCAGAAAAATATCTATTTTGACACTCAAAATGGCTCTTGTTACCTGTACGGCCGTAAAAATGACCATTTAGGTTGGTCAAGGTGTTCTGAAAACAACATTTGTTGTCTCTACATGACAAGTAAATGAAGCATTTAAGAAAGACAGTAATGTATGGCCCTTTAGAATGTATTTAGGCTGTCTTCAACTTTAATTTCTCTAAATTCAAATCTACAGAACTCCATTAAACTGTAGCAAATGACATATGTTCTAAGTAGTCATTATAAAACACTACAAAAATGGTAAAGAATAAAGTATTTGGTTAGTTGATACATATAAGAGTAATGATCTTGTCAAGCACAACTTAATCTTACATGTAACATTATTTCCATGTTCTGACAGCCCTCAGAAACAGAGCTGAAAAATCCATTTCGGGGATCTTCCACCACTGTGTACAGTTGCTGATGCAATAGATTGAAAAGACATCTTTACCTTTTTATCTGTAGTGTTTTGTATATTAAAAGCTATGTCATACAATATGAAAATAAGTACAACCATATAAGTAAGTGGCTATTGAATTGTCTGTTGTCACTTTAGTCACTTTTGTTTTGTTTGCATCCACTTTAAACCTGCTGGTTGTGTTTACAACCCAATATTCACAGGAAATCCAAAGACCGGATATTTACCCAGGATTCCCTGCTATATTAGATAAATAAAATGTAATTTTCCTGTGCAAATATGTGTGAAATTAAATACACAAAAAGGGGCGGCTTTACAGTGACTGGATTTATCCTGGCCATATTTACTTATTTTATAGTATGTTCAGGCAGCAGGGGAGAAAGCGGTGTAAACGCATTTAAGACTTGTCATGTCTCAATGACTGTGGAGTTTTGTCAAAGAAGTTCTACAGTCCATTTTGGTAAGGATGGGCTTTCTTTTCAAAGGAGAGGGATCTGAAGTGTTCAATAAATTCAGAAATAATAGAAACAGTGTTTTCAGTTTGAAACCTATCAGAAAGCAAATACTAGAAATTTAAGAGTTTAACAACAAGATGACTCGAATGATTTGAAGATGAAAGGTGTTGTGATACTTTAATATTTTAATATTGGAAAATCCTGGTTAAGACATTGAAATAGCATCTATTTGTGTTTATTTTGGTAAAATACATGTTGCTTAGTGGTGGTTATCCAAGTAGTATTTGGAATTCAGTGCATCATTTCCAATGAACCAATCTCATTCTTGTTACTTTTTTCTTCAGGCACAAACAGGACAAGCTAACATTGATATATTACAGTACAGAGCTGAATTACCAGTCCAAAAACCTTTACACGGGCAAATGCTGAAAACAAAATCGGTCTGAACATTCAGGGTTTTTTCTGGGTCAAAATTGGTCTTTGGTAGTGATTGACGGGCATGGCCATCCACAAACAATATAGAGTAGTGGTAGAACGATACACTCATCCCTCCAATGGAATGTTAGATAACTTAAATGGCTAAATTTGGATTATTCTTACTGGTTCAGTCATACTTTTTGGTTAAGTTATAGTAAACTTGACAGTTTCTGTACCAATCGACGGAGTACAGCAAATTTGATATTTTTTTTTCGCACTACGACTAAAACAAAGAAATGTTTTTCAAATATTACCTAGAGGTTAACATTGCGTGAGTGTGTCACCGGGCAGTGGTGACGACTGGAGGGAAACCAGCATGATCTGAGCTCCACAATCAAGCCGCTAGATATGGAAGTTAAAACCTGCCAAACTTTAATAAGTTAATGAATTGATGAAAACTTGATTAACAATTGTAGTTAAAAGCATGCACAATATGTGCCAAAATGAAATATAAAATGATATAATTGAAATTTTGTAATTTTGTAATGCGGCTCCCTGTCAATTTTAAAAAGTAAATGCAATTGGTCACTTCAGTTTCACTTAAATCTTCAGACTAGACTTTTTATTGTTTCCAATCAAATTTGGAAACGATAAAAAGAAAAACAGGTTTATAAAGGTTTTTATTAATGCTCGCGCAATAATACAGACTAAATTAAAATGTAAACTTTGATTGCCCTTTAATTGCTTTTTCTCTTTCATTTCATTTTGGTGTTATTTCATTTTTCATTTCAATTTCATTTTTTTTTTGGAAGTCAACCTGCATGCAAATTACATGTTAATCAGTGGGTGGAGTTTACAGAGGGAAAGTCTATCCACAATATCGGAAGAACGGGATTGAGTGATAATTGTGGCGGTGATCATGGCGAAATTAGTTAGCAAACTGTTGCGGGAGCTGGCTGCAGCCCTAGAGCAACAGGGACAGTAAATTGTCGAAAACTGTTCGATCGACAACCGAGTCTGTGACAGCCACAAACTGCTCAAGTGTGTCTAAAAAGCTTAAACTCGGAACAAAATGAAATCATCTTCATCATCAGACATGGCCGCTAGCTGATTTAGTTTGCCTGTTGTGTTGTAATGACAAAATGCAACACAAGCCCCCCCCCACTCATGGTGTTTTGTTGTCATTATTCTTCATGTTATAATAATAGTCGTTATTGAAACATTAAAATGCAAATGAGCTCATCAGTTTCTATATAAGGATATATATTATTGAAATTTCAAGAAATTTACCTGGATGCATCCCAATTTATCTGGGAAAGCTGCCAAGTAAACCCAATGTATTGGAAACGCTGTTATGTGATTTTTATTACAGTTTTCATGTGCCATGCTGTCAGTATTTTACATCTTTGTTGAAGTCACAGTGGTCTCTTTATTTTATTTTATTTTATTGTATTTCTGTGGCTGTATATTCTAAATTTGCAGTTTGTTTGTATATCTGTATTTCAACATCTTGTCTTTTCTGCATCCACAAAACACATAATGTAAGATTGCTAAAACACCAGATGTTTTTTAAACAAACCACACACACACACACACACACACACACACACACACACACACACACACACACACACACACACACACACACACACACACACACACACACACACACACACACACACACACACACACACACACACACACACACACACACACACACACACACATAATGTTTTAAGTAGAAACAAACATTCATCATTTGACAGAATGACTATATGCAATAAATGTAAATGAACAGCAGAATCAAATCATGGTAAAGTTCATTTTGCAAGCTTCAAATACATTCATGGCTTGTTTAACAGACTGATCTAAACCTGACTGATACCACTAAAAGATATGATTAATGTGCTTCAGACATGGCTCTCTACACCACAGATCTTGTTATAGTAACTGCAATTTGCTTTCTTGTGATTGTAATAATGAAACACTGTGTTCTGCGCAGTAAATAAGAGGCAGGCTGATTGTATTTATTCTACCGTTCAATAGAAAAAATCTAATTGTTTTTGCATCTGTTATAAATGAGTACGGTATCATTCATGCAGCATCTTCTCCATAAACTTTAACCATAATGTTTGAAAGTTCTTCAATGACTGTCCCATCTATGTGACCATGATTGTCACATAGAAGATCAAAAATCTTATTTCACAACCAGACACACACACGCGCGCACACACACACAGGCTCCCGTATCTGGATAAAATGGACGTCCACAGCAATAAAAATGATGTATTGAGCAAAGGTTACTCTCCCTTTTAAATGCTAATTGTTCTGCCAACAGTATTCATTTGCCTGGGCTCCCAAAGGGCATGCATCCATTTTGTTTCCGCTTCAAGCAGATGTGGGCTCTCAGTTTTTGTGTGTGCACGAGAGAGAGAGACAGAGAAAGGGTGCATTTTGGTGTTTATGCATCATAATTAGTGGTGCCTTGTTCATTGTCATAACCTAGCAAATTTAGAGAGCAGAAAGATGAGAGAGCGTGTACAGATGGCAGCACAGATTCTACAGAACGACCCCCTTCCAAGCAGCATCGAAAACATTCCTTTAACTCTGAAACCGGGTCACTCCTGCTCTCGGCCTTAACACTGTACATTTCTTAAGGTTAAATGACATGACAGTGTTTAAGTAAGTCTTTCTCTTTAAAGGTCAAATGAATATTTTATCTTTGGCTGTGCTGGATGTATTGAAATGTTAATGTAAATACCACGGATGCAGAGACTGCAGGACAGCTTCAATAAAGGGAGGGATAGGAAAGGTCAGATAATCCCCTACCTGGAGCCTCTCACTCTCATCGCATGCCACTGTTTGAAACAAAGGAGGGAAGTGAGTACTATACGCATTACTAAAAAACTTCAGATACGTCTTTATAGTCGTCTCTATCTGGTGGACTTTGTGGGCTGAAGATCTTCTCATTAGATGAAATGAAGCTCAACAAAAGATTAAATTGCCCCTGCACCTCTACTCATGTTTCATATTATACTAGACTTTTTCTGGTAGATTTTTTTATACAAGTTCAATACAGAGAAAGCTGATCCCACTTACCTTTTCCTTTCCATTGTTTTCTTTTTACATTCCCACTGTCCTTAAATAAATAAACGAGGGTGGGTCTTGTTTTGTCCTTAAGGGAGTAGTGGTATCATTGAAATCTAACTTCTGGTTGATGTTTTGGAGTACGGTTTATGAGGACAAATAAAAAAATATTTTTCATAGCTAAAATATTTACAATAAAAACAGCAAAAATAAATATAAATGACCCGAAATTAAGTTTAGTCATTGTTTAGTCACCTTTCAAAATTTTGCATCTTTTAACACAAGGTGTTAAAAGGAGGTTGTCGTTTTATTTTAGGGTCAACTAACCTTTTACCAGGTTATCACTATATTTTTACTATTTTAGGTTTGACAATCATGGGATTTGAATGACAAACTTGCATCACAGTTCAGACCTGCTTGCATGTTTATTAAATCTTTAGTCTTGAATGACTTTGGTGTTTTGTCCTTTGGCGGCAGTTCATGTCAAACCCTTATTAACAAATGGTTGATGCGATCATTAGTGTACACTTTCCATCCACAGCATATGGTCTTCGAATGACTTTAAATGACTTTTTTGGTATTACTTACGGTTTGATTTTGACTTTGCAGATTGGAATTTGACATACTCTTCAAAGAGTGCTTTTGGTTTAACTGATCCATCAAACAGGCACAGTGCATAGCAATTCATCCAAAGGCATCAATGTTTGTCTGGAAAATACTACCATTTCCTTCATATAAACTTCATATTATATTATTCATCTTGTAATATAGTATGTACGTATACAGGATTTTAAAAAATCATTTGTGTTAAGTGTTTAAATTATTTATTTTCGCAATGTAATGCAAATTTAAGTTCATAATCTATATCTTACCAGTTACCATTTTCTTCTCTTTAAAGTATCTTTAGTTTGTAAATGGTTTTCCTGAACAAGTCAATTGAATTTACTGGAATGTGCCGCTACATGTTTGTTAATGAAATAAACATCAAAAAGTGAGGCCACTGAGACTCTACAATGTAATTAGTATTTGGAGCATTTTGTAAGTCTCTGGGACACATTGTCAATACATCTAAGTGACCATGTTGCTAGACTTTCTCAAGGACAGCATCTATCAGCCTCAAATAAACTATCGGAATCTTATAAGCAGAGTAGAGGATGATTCCCCTTGATTTGCCGTGCAGTCCACTTAGCCCCTTGAGGTTTGTATTATATCAATGATGCACATCAGCTCTGTTGTGTAAAATATTCAATTATGATGTATCCCCTTGAGTGGCAACGTCAATATCCAACCTGATGAAATCCAGAAGGGATATTTTAATTAAAATTTGTCCAGGGTTTGTAACTGCATCTCGGTTATTTGTCTGAAATCCTTTATTGACGTACTCAAATTAAATTTTCCCACACCCACTGTTGTTTCAAAGATTTAAACTGGAGATTAGATGCTGGTATATTCTTATCTTCAGTAATCTTCAATCTCATCAGTCTCACTGATCATGAAGCGTTCACCTCTGCACACTACAAAAATTGGCTTGGTTACTGTTTTTTTCGCTCCTACCAATGGAATTTAATTCAAAAGTCTGTTTTTATTCTTTGCCTGTGGACTTTTTTCAATTACATTTCTACAGAATAGATTTGTTAAAGCAGATACATCACAAGGGAATAGACGGTTCAAATATGTAATAAAAGTGTCTAAGTGAAACATGATTTTTAGTAAATATCCTAATGTTTTCTTGTATTCTCTTGCTACTGAAGTACTATGACTTATGACTGGTTTTGTTGTCCAAGGTCACATAGTGTATGCAGATGCACATATGTCTTTCCTTACTCAAATAGACTGAATTACCTTCAAGGTATTTTGGTTAAAGCAAACTTGTTCCGTTAAGAATGCATTAACATAAATACACCCAGAGTGAGCGAGAAGTGGCAAAATAAATCACATTTGTCATGTTTTAACAATGCTTGTTGTGTCCCTTAGTGGCTGTTAATATCCAAGCCTCATTGACACACTAGAGGCAATCATTAGCGTTCACTTCCATCCACAGCATATGCCAACAACATGGAGTCAAATGACACTTGATAAGGTTTACTCCACTCTGAGGCAAAACAAACTTATCTTCTGAAACAAGCTGTCAGATAGCCAAGATTGAGATTAATGTATATGGAGTGAAGGCAGTGGTGTTGCGGGACATATCCGAGGTTAGAACTACTTCTTATTTCACCAGGATGAAATTATTTTGCCAATGGCAATTTTATGCCTCTGTGAGTTTCTAATTCCATCTGGCTCATGCTAAATGTCTCTGCTGTAGCATCCATCTCTCTCCGTCTGCGTAGTATCTTTACCCCCCTCCAAAATCCCAACCCCCTTTTAGATTCTTTATTAAATACACCTGAATGACAATGAGTTGACTGTTTCTTCTTTGTCTTTCTCTATCGCAAGCTGTGCACAATTAATGGTCAGCAATCCCTTTCTCAGCCGTCAACATGGATAGGATCCAGGCTGGAGGTGCACATATGTGAGGTACTTAGGAAAAACGCTGACTGTTGGGATGAACAGAGCCCTGTGGAGCACATCTGTGCTTTCTGCGCCCCAACATCTAACAATGCGGAATGAATCTGTGTACGGTAGATGTAAAATGAATCAGTATCAGTGTGAAGTCGCAAGCGGTTTTGGTCAAATTCATATCCGTGTGAAGAGTGCTGCCTTGAAAATTGTCTGTTAAGATGTACAGGTGCAACTTCACCAAAGGGGAAAAACTATCGGAAGTCATGTAGAGAAAGTATCTGCTGAAAATTTATTTTTTTTGGTTTCTGAACACCGGGCTCTTTCAACTAGTGCCCCGTGATTCAAGTGCAGTTAGTTTAACATTTCAGTTGCCCAGGTGGGGTTGCCAGGTTAGTAGAATTAAAAAATAGTAATAAATTACAGGAATATTAGTAAATATGCAAAGATTTGGGGTGAGAATTGAGCACCTTCGGTGTTAAACATCATTTTTTACTTTGAGTGAATTGTGATAGGTTACCCAAAAGTGAAAGTTCTGGCATCATTTATTCATATATAGAAAGTTGGTGAGCAAACAGCAGTGACACCCATTCACTTTTTTATGGAAACAAAACCAATGGGTGGTAGTTACCAAAATTCTTAAAAATAATTTTTTGAGGAGGAAAAGTAATGCAGATTTAAAATGAATAGGGTGTGACTACATGATCATCATCATCTTTGGTTGAACAACATCTTTAAATCACGCTCTTTGTGTATTTTTAAATAAGAATACAATGGCAATCTGGAGATTTTTCCAATTGACCAACTTGTTGAATAGCACTGTACCATATTTATAACGTATTTGCTCTTATTTATAAAAACTGCAATTTAATAGTTGTTAAAGCACAAAATGGTATTCATTTAAATACAGAATCTGAGAAGATTTTCTTGAAGTTTGTTTTCAGGGTGTCTCAGTACCACCCCCAACAGCAAACACTGAAATAATTTTAATTCCACCACATGCACACTGATCAATAAGACAAATAGGCATAATTTGATGATAAAGATTGGGGTAGCCAAGAACTTCATGGGCCTATTTATAACCTTTGCTATGTCCAATGGAATAATGATTCTTTAGCACAGTTCTGGCATTCCTGTTGGCTAAAATCTATATGTCCTTTAATGTCGTGTAAACCACACTCAATGGAGAGACACCACAGATGGTCCAGTACTTTGTTGTCTATTTAAATTATTCTTAAATTGTGTTTTTATTTCCTTTATTCCCACACTACATTTTACTTCCAAAAGTCACGTGATTACAAACCGAAATGTATTAATTTACATCCATTGTATGCATTTCTCAGTTATGAGTCTCTGTATAGAAGCACTCTTTAATTGTGAATTGATATTTCATGCAAATATAATAACTAGGAGATAAAATACATTTTAGAGGATTGGTATTATATAAATATTTCACTTTAAGTTGACTTAATTGAGTTTTCAGTGAAGACTAAGCACATAGAAATGACTAAATTAAATATACTGTTCCTCTTTCTGTACTCCTTTGAGAAACTAAATGCAGCAAATTAAATTAGGTTTTGTTGGTTTTGTCTTTATTTCCATAATGTGGGATTTAATGTAATTGCTACACTAAGAGTCGGATTTATATTTACATTTATCATTTGAAATTCAGATGGCTGCCTTTGGAAACTTGCTGACATAAATGAAATCCATGAACCAGCCACACAAGGCTGTTTCACTTCATTTAATTAGAGAGAGACGATCACATGTGTAAAAAATATACATCGTGCATCTTCATAGAGCCTGTGGAAAATGAAAAGTAAAGGTCAAAACCAGCCAAGCAGTTTTTCCTTTGCAGATATTTAGCACTCAATGGGCATTTTAAATGCTTTATGCATTCTTTCATTTAAGGGTTAAAAGCAAGTGGAAAATGAACTATTCAAATAATAAATAAATCTAACCACTCACATTCAGTTTTCAAAAATAAAACCCTTTAGATTTTATGAACTTGTAAACTCAATAATCATCAATTACATTGGAGTTCAAAAGCTAAATGTTGAGGAAAGCAAGTTATTTCAAATACTCGAACAAGGCTTTCAGAGAGACATAGAACTGAACATTTATGTTTTATATTACTTTGACATATCTGTGTTATATTATAGATGTTTGAATTGTAGGTTATATTTAAGGAAGTGAGAATAAATCAATATTTTTGTTAAAACTAAAGTGTTTACTGTGATATTTTAAGTTTTTTTTTAAAGTTCTGAGATACATTTTCAAAGTATCATTCAAAGTTTCGATCATTTTGGCAAGTTTCTTGCTTCTTAGATCACATACTATACCGTCTTTTATCTTCTGTAGTTCAATAACTACTTCTGTTCTTCTCAAGATCTGTTTGTATAAAAAGTCAGAAACATTTTTTAAATAAATTATATAAACTATATGTGTACATTTAGTTTTTTTGGTTGTTGAAAATGTTACTGATTTCATGAAGTTAAATGATTAAGAAACAGCATTGGATATAAATCTGATATGTTCTTGTTAACAGCAAAGCTGTTTGTTGCTGTTCATAGCTCCAAGTCTTTTCCCATTTCGCTGATGTTATCTCAGTTGTATTTTTCATCATTGGTGTGCTATTTTCCCCAATGTTGTTTTTCTCCTAAACAGCTCCGTCATTAAACAGGTTACTCTTTTATTTACATAAAACCCTTCAGTGTTGCATCTCAAAGCACTTTGTTGACATTGTTTTCCTCAGTGTTCCTATGCAGTGTCACTTCTGCTGTCATCTCACATCGCTCCAAGTCCCAGAGCTAAAATAGGTGGCAAATACTTTAACGTGATGCCAACTGCATTCCTAATTGTGAAAGAACACTAAGGTATCAGAGCGCTGCCTTTTCCAGAACAGATCATTAGACGCTCATTAGATCAAACAAGTTCCATTGGATTTAGTCTTTTCCTTTCCTTTTCTTGCATTCCTGCTATCAGGTTGCACTAGAAACCTAGCAACCTCTGCTCATCCACAGAAGCACAGAGGTGAATAAAAAAAAAAAAAAACCTTAGCTCAAATTTATTTTCCAAAAGGCAAAATCATGTCTCATTATCTATAAAGCTGCATAACTTCCTTTCTTAAACAGAACACTGGAAGATATTTTGAAGAAAGCATTGGCGCCCTTTCATTTTTACTGTATGGACACAAAACCAAAGCAAAAGATGCTACTTATCATCATGTCTGTGAAAAATAAAAGATTGATTGAAATATCTTCTTTTGTGTTCATGTCATAAAGCTGAGTAAATAATGCCACATACAAAATTTAAGTTGAAATATCACTTTTAACCAATACATGTTACTAGGTTGCATCATAACATAAATACAGGGCTGTTGCTTGTAAGAAACACTTTCAGCAAACAATCCATAAAAATTTATTTTTAAGAATTGTACCAAAGTTTTCTGGAACATCGAGACATGAAGTCCTGATTGTCAGCAATATTCCCTCATGGCATGATTATGTCTTCTAAAACATCAGATGCAAAACACAAGCTTTTCCAGCATTAAAGCAGTCCAGAAGGGCGATGTCCTGTCACATCTTCAAAGCACGTTCATTAGGTTTTTCTGCTCAATGCAACTCATCATGTACTGGCTCATTTATTTTCTTGAATGTGTTTAGTCTGTTGCCTCCACTTTAATTGGCGAATAGAACAGGCAACAGCATTGCCATGTGCCCGATTCTCCCCACAGCCCCACAGTTCTCATCTCAAGCAGTCGTTCTGAGGCATTCCATGTGACCCATGCTGTTCATGCTTGTTTAGTTCAAAACAACACTTTGAGGTGCCAATTTAGCTGAATTGCTAATTCCGACGTATTAATCTCTCGAAGCAAGAGGCCACAGATTTTAATCACGAACGGAGTCCTGTGGGATAGACAGATGTAATCAGGATTCACCTCTGGAGTGATCATAGGGTGCTGTCTGACACTGAGCGAAGAAAGCCGACATTGCGGTGGGTAAATGCGTCGAGAGTTCATTGCGTGCTATTTCAGTCCTGAACACAGCATCATTTACAGCGGTACGCATGAGAAGTCGGGGTGGTTAATTGTTTCTGTACTTTGCCCTTTGACATGTTTTCTCAGGTTTAATTAGTTTAGAGTATACTTTTCAATCAGTCCCTGTCTCGCAGCAGAGTCTTCCAGAAAGCCTCTCTTTCTTGTCTGTTTCTTAAAACTTAAAATTTTCCTATTAAGGTATTAAAAACTGTGCCTAATTAAAAAGATGTGCTGGTTTGCAGATGTATTTGGACAGATCTGGCACAGTTCTGGTCTCTTCTCAAGCTCAGAGTGCAAGAGACCAATCTGCTAACAGTCTTTTGTTAACCCCTTAAAATTTAGTACAGACACATTCATATGGCCCAGACATGTGATTAAATGTGCCCCAGAATGTAGTAATCCACAAGGATTTGTGTTCATCTAGTTAAAAAACATAACAGCAGACTTTCTCATGTTCCGAGTTGTCTGCAGTAAGCAAATCACTTATTCATCTTTATGCAGTGCAAGATTGTAAACATTCCTGCAATTTATTTGTTTGTTTATCATCATCATTTCGGTCCACTACAGTTTGTTCTCATATTTTCTGAGCAAGTGCTTTGTGCAATCGCAAATTATTAAATAACAACCTTCGCTCTGATCTTCCAGATGTGTTTTAAGGATAACTGTTTTGCAACAACACTAACCACTTTACTTGACTAATATTTTTATAATGATAACTACACTGTATTGTTTACCATTTTCAGTGTCAATTCTATGTACAAGGGAGGTAGCATTCTAGGTGCACAGAATACAAACACTTTGGAAGATCTAATATGAAATCCATACTTTCAGAAAACGGTTTAAATTGCACCTGTTCTGTCGCTGGTGTGTTACACTTTAAGGTTAATTTTATTTTACCAATGAATGTTTTAACTTTTTTTAGAACATTGTTTGACCTAAAGGCCCTATTGTTTGCAAGGATTATAATAGAGGTATAAAACGATTAACTAAGGCATTTAACTTACCCAATTAAAAGAGCCTTTAAGAGTACCAAGATGATATTATCTCTTACTTTGCTCTTTACTCTATCCTGTTACTTTGCTAAATTAGATTAAATTAAATTTATGTGTCAAATTAAAGAATAAAACTCATAAAAATGATTGCCAGGTCACAAATAACATTAAATGTTATTTCACGTTGTTTTTCTTAAAAGTAAAATGAATTATCATTCTTGGGGATAAACC
This sequence comes from Triplophysa yarkandensis, assembly GCA_033220385.1. Classification (NCBI taxonomy): domain Eukaryota; kingdom Metazoa; phylum Chordata; class Actinopteri; order Cypriniformes; family Nemacheilidae; genus Triplophysa; species Triplophysa yarkandensis. The sequence goes on along the minus strand of CM065654.1, from coordinate 19,003,307 downwards.
CTTTGAGACAGGCCTACAATGCACAATATGAAATCCACAAACATTACAATAAATATTAACAACCACTATTATGTAATGGATAAATTCACATTAAAAATGATGATTCAATTTTCAGTAAGCATAAGAAGTTTAACAACAACCGATTCAGTTACATGTATAATTCAAAACTACATGTAATGATTTTTTTGAAACTTTTAAATGATGTAATGCACCTAGTGTCAGAGGGTAGATTATTCCAAAATTACTTAAATAATAAAACCTCTTCTACCCATTGTTCAAAACAAATCTTGATAGAATGTTTAACTTGAAATTTTGTAAAAAGGTTACAATGTGAAAAGCAGGATAATAAGAAGGATAGTTCACAAAATAGACTTAAAAATAAATAAAAGCCAAATGTTTGCATATTTAGATGCAAGTTTACATATAAACAAACTGTTTGTATTTGCCTTTTTAGATAAAGTGATATCAAAACAAAACAAAACTAAACAAAGCAAAGCAAAGCAAAGCAAAGCAAAGCAAAACAAAAAACAAAACCGCTAAGCAAATACTAGAAGTTAAGTTCAGAGGCAAACAGCATTTCATTAGTTCTTTTTTCACAAATACCTTTCCTATAGCCCAGTGTCTAGAGAGTGGTGCTAGCAACACCTAGGTCAAAGGTTTAATCTCAGGGCTTGCAAATGCTCAGACACAAATGTATGGTACAGTGCAGTGTAAATAAAAGCATCTGTCGAGTGGATAAATGTAAATACTGTAAATAGTTAGCAGCGTTAATGAAAACAGGGTATGTGATGAAATGTAAAGAGGTGTTTCATTAGTTATTGGAAGGTTACTGCTGTTTGAGCAGATCTAAAGATGGAAGCTCAAGGTTGCATAGCTCTCGTATAACATATATAGTTTCTGTCTACTTAGTTAAATGCAACTCAAATCAACATTTATATTCATCATCTTATTTTATTCACTAGCCGTAAAATATACACAATGATGTAAAAGTTATTGTTACAGTAATTTAAAACTCTAAAAGCAATGTAAAAGTTAGAAATTTATTGGCCAGCTGACTGTATATTCATTCAGCATATATATTATATTTAACATCAGAAGTGGTAAGCACTCTGTCTCAGAAGTGAATGTTGGATTACTATGGTATAATTTACTAATGAAATTTTATTCTATGGAGAAGAGAATTCTGGTAAAGTCTAACTGGGCTCTGGGTCAAAAAAGGCATCCACTATACAATAGCACTCAGTTCTTGGCATTTGGTCAATTCCTAATTTGATCAACTATAGTTGGTCTTGGGCACGTTGTAGTCTCCGTTTCTGTTTGTCTGTGAAAAAAAACAGCTTTACACCATAAGCCACCCCAACTTTTGCAAAAGCACTGATGTGAAATGGCTTGCGGTTGATTGTGCACACTCTTCTTATCATTAACTGTGGCTGAGCTCTGGAAGTGTTGGATAGGTTCTATGGTGAAGAGCCTCTGACCAGAACTCATTGATTTTCTGCATACAGCACTAGCAAAAGAGGTTCTGCTTTCTATCTGATTCTCTCCAGGAGTGCTAGTACCAAAGTGCTTTCATATTTTTCTACTCCTGTATAATTCATCAGCTTGACATTTCTCTCTATCTGACGCTGGTTGCTGATGTTAATGGCTGTTTAGTCAGAGTACTGACCACAGTACTGAATGCTGAAGTAATGTATATTGTAGCTCGTAGTTTGCAAGTAACTTTAGTTCTTGTCAGAATTTTTTAAACATCATACAAATAAAGCACCGGAAAAGGAAAACATAAGACCTTTTAAAGACTTTTTTCAGTTTTTCTTAATTCATTACTGATAGGTGTTTTCATAATATTATTCTTTTGTTTTAGTTTAAAAATATTTTTTTCTATTTGCATTTATTTGAATAAAATAAGAGAATTCAAAATAGCAGAAAATATACATTTTTAAAGTTTATATATACCTTTAAGCAATGAAAGATTTATTTTTATACATTAATTTAGTTGAAGTTTGCCTATTATTTAAAAAAGTGATCAAACTATTTTTTTTTATGTAATACAATATTTTATGATAGCTTTTTACAATGCCTCTGAGGTTTATTTTTTGTTGAAATTCAAAAGAAAAGGGATGGAGATATCCACAATAAATCTAAAATAGCTAATTTAACACAATTTGACACTTTGTATGATTTCTCAATTTTCTTTTCTGCTTCCGTACATATTTTATGTATAACATATAGTTCAAATGCATATTGTTTCATGAAAGATTTTACTTTGTTAAATTTCCCATCAGCTGTTTTTGTTTATTACCATGTCTGTAGTCATTTGGTCTTGTCAAATGGTGCTTTAAATAACATTGTCATGACATCAAATCTGCATTTTGGATGAATATGCATGAATCCACATTGCCTTTGGACCATTAATGATCTTTAGTCATTTTGAATTATCATTGGACTTGACCTGGTTAAACATCCAGGATTCATCAAATGTAACTGTCGAAACAACAACATTAAATGAACTATGAAAAAATGAATAAGAGAGGCTCTCAGAACAGATTTAAATACAAACCAGGGCATTTGAAGGGTGGCTGAGTCATATCCAAGGTGGTCTAAATCAAACCTCATGTCTGTAGGAGGTGGATCGAGGAGAACATTGAGAGAAATCGGCTTCAGTCCACGAGAGATATAAACAGAAAGAATTATGGAACACTTTTTACTTGTCTGGAACTAAGACAGAAAAAGACTAGCTGCCAATATGCAACCCTTTTTAGAAACATGCCAAGCAGAGAGAATTATTTTATCTTGTCTTGGATTAGAATAGAATAGAAGCAATACTAGCTTTGTGAGTAGTGCACATTCATTTTGACGCCGATCCACGTGCTATTGGATGGTGCTCTGTTGTAAACAATGTGAGTCAGTAAAGCATATGACATATTAGCATCGTTCAAGCAAGGGTCAGTTCTATAATTTTGGTTTTAAACTGGTTCCTAAAAACAAGAAAATTTTTCAAGTTTGGGAAATTTTTCACAGATTTTAGTTGCCACATGCATTCCAATTCTAAACAGTTATATAGTTTATTCGTTTTACAGTAAAATTATTAATAATAATAATTACTATTATTTTTTTCTCAGTTCTTCACATTCTTAAAAATATCTTCTATCCGTCATACACTGAAAATATTGGTTGTTCAAATTACAGTTTGGTTCCACATGATTAAATACATTTTAAAAAGTTATGTTATGTTAAAACAACTACATTTAATAATGAGGAACCAATGTACATAATAAAAGTAAAAAATTTCCAATATATTTTTTCAGTATACAGGTTTGAAATGACAAGGGAGTGAATAAGTAATAACACAATTTTCATGTTTGGGTTAATTAACTTGTAGAAGCACATGGTACAAAGACAGTTACTCTGGGATTAGTGGATAAATCCTCCATGACACCATCAAAAGTTTGAAAGTTGTCAACAATATTAATATGTGTGACAGGGTGGTCATATGGTGCCTGTGTATTTCCATTGCTCCAGTGATCTGTGGGAGAGGCAGAGTAATGGCCTGTTCCAAATCGCTTGACTTCTATAAAGATGTCCTTTTAATGGGGACATATGCCATTTTCCAATTTATTACCTAGTCTGTGCAGAAAATGCCAATGATGAATATGCAGAAAGTACATCTGAAGTCATACAGTATTACCCATTTAAATTAAATGATTTTTAATTGGCTGGCCTGGTTTTTATGAGTAGAACAGAAAAGAGAGCTGAATTATTTTTCACTTTAACATAAATATTGATTCCTTTTATTTGTATGATATATGTTTTTAAACAATGCAAAGTTTTATATGTACAGTACTTATATGTGCATTCTCTCTTAGAAACTGCTTTTTCTAGATTCATTAACAGTCGATTGAGGGTGAACATGGAGCGGGCTCGGGTTAAGTGCCATTCTCAAGGTTAAACTAGTTAGGAATACCAACTGAAATCTTTAAGTTCACTGTTATGATTCTTTCAAATTAATTGAAAAAACCTACAATAGAGTACCAAATATAAATATAACTTCTTTTTTTGTGGTAAGCAAGTGTTGTACAGCTCTTGATGGACATTAAACTGCTGTAGGAATTTATTATTTAAGTATAATGCTAATATGTGCCATAAATGTAAACAAGACCCATATACAAACAAACAAACAAACAAACAAACAAACAAACAAACAAACAAACAGTGTACATATTTAAGTAAGTATGCATTTGAGTTGCACTTTTCAGTGTGGCAAATGACAAATCCACTTTAGCTTAGTAATAGACAAGATCACAAGCTTTTGTTATTCATTATAAGCTTCTAATATCAGATAGGATTGTGCAGAAATTCGAAAATATATTTTAAGGAGAGGAGGAATGGGAGAGAGGATTATGACACGTAAGCCTCCACTTTGTTGGAAAACACAGTGGGGGACAGATAATTAAAACTCTATCAGCATCTCCCACAAAGGATTTCAGACTGACAGTAGAGAACATGTAGAGAACATGCCTGACAGTCATAAAGGGATCAGCCACTGGGAGCAGGTAAAGAGATTAGAAATATTTTGTACCAACATGGTACAGTTCTGCATAATATTCGTCACCCTTAATCTCCCAAAGCGTAGAAAGATTTTATCCCCTAAAACTAATCTTTAACCATCAAACCTTTTTGTCAAACTATTTACCTGCCTTTAATTAGCTTAAATGTAATGCTAGAACTCAACTTCATTAAAATGAAGTTCAGCCAGCCAAAATTCAAATTCTGTCACCATTTACTAATTCTCAAACTGTTTCAAATTATTATTATTTTTTTTTATGGTTGAGCATAAAGATATTTGGACAAATGCTTGTGATCAAACAGTTCTTGGACCCCATTGACTACTCTAATAGAAAAAAATAGCAATGGTAATCAAAAGTTCCCCAGAACTTTTTTCTGTCCTACATTTTTCAAAATATCTAATTCTGTGTTTAACAGGACTATAATTGGTTGGTTTTATGCATTCTTCCAAAAATATTTCTTTGTTTTAATCACAACAACAAAAATCATACAGATTTGGCACAAATGATGACAGAATTTGTAATTTTTCAGTGAACTATCCTCTTAAGTATATGCAGATACATGGATATACAAATTAGGCTCACCTCTACTTCACTCTTCAGTGTCTCAAACTGCTGATCCACAGGGTCAAATGAATCGATAGGATTGGTAACAGGTTCATGACATCGTTAACTAGGACTTTTAAACTGCATTATTTTCATACAATATTCAGCGATGGTCTAAAATAATCCATTTGCGCATGGTTTGCTTTAAAGATAATTAAAATCGTGAACATTGTTACAAATGCAGAAAAAATTAATTCAAAATAAATATATCAACTTTCCAAATTCCTATATGTGTTTAAGTAAAGTTACACCCACAAGTATTTATAAAAATATATTTCACAAAGTAGGAAACAATACATGGATATCTTAGATTACAATACAGAGAGTAGCTAATTAAACATACAAGTGTATGAGCTTTAAAGCACAGTAGAAAATATGATTTGCATGTAAGACTATTTTAATATATACCATCCGCTTAAAGAGAATTGCCATATATCGCATCAGTACAAACAAAGTATGCACGTAGCCTTAGTGCTGTCTAGATCCCCATGTGCAATAGCTAACGTGCATAGACAAACCTTCACTTCAAAGAAATGCTAAGAGAATCAGCAACGACTATATGTACATCTTTTATTTTTTGTTTTGATTTGTTTTTTTTGCTCTAATATCATACAGTGCAGCACATTACGCACGTCTGTTTCTGTATTCCTTAATGGGTTTCGCTGTGACCGGATTTAAAAGATGTCAGGGGTCTCAAATAGAAACATGAACTAAATGTTCCCAGCTATTGTGCTTAAAATGATCACTGCTTTCAATGTATACAGTATGTGAATATATACACACACAGTGTCAATAAAATATTGACTTCTCATTCCTGATCAAAAACACATCCTCTCTGGTTTTCACAGTTCTGTATTGGTAATGGATCGCTGTGTGTTTTTCTTTTTAATGTGAATTTCCGTACAGAAATTCGGTACAGCAACTAGCGTCACAACAACTGAATGAAACAAAGCTGAATAAAGAAAGCCGTAACTTAAGGAAAAGAACATGTATAAATAAATAAATAAATAAATAAAAAATACAAATATACTCTTACCTGCAGCACAAAACGGACAACTGGCGATGAATATTTATATATTTATATAAAACATATACATTAATGAAGAAACACTATCAATGTTCCAAAAAACATTTGAATACAACAGTATTTAATGCTTGCTTTTGTAAAACGAAGGCCTCATTGTTTTCACAATTCTCTTGTTGTCCTCCACTCCGCCTCACACAGTTTAATAGTCTTTGAGTGTGATCCACACTTAAAGCAAGTGAATACAAAGGGTTGTATAAAGTGAGCCGCAAGGCTTTTCCAGTTTTCTCGATAAATCCAGCCACGTAGTATCAAAGGTTCAAATGTCAAGTCAGTAGGCAGATCCTAAAGCCAGTCATTAAATCACACATACATTCATTAGTAATGTAGACCATATATTGCTATTTAGTTGACCTTCTTTTGAATGATTGGCCGCAAGAGATCTGTTTTCACTAGGGTGTGGCATCATTTTGAGTCCAATGCAGTTCATTTCTCCTGCTGAGCCATGCCGGGCCACAACTTGTCCGGAAGTCTCCTCTTTAAGCAACTACCAAGAATCAAGGTTCTGATGCCTCTGGTGGTCACAGTGTACGACAAATACCCAAAAATACTGCTAGACACTCAATGACGGTAATCTAAACTCACACTCCACAAGATTCATTGACCTCCTACTATAGACACTGTTAAGTTCTGACATTACAATGCACTCTGATATGGTAGATGACTAATGCTATTAGGTCTCTCTAAGAATTAAAAAAGCCCCCCTCCCTTAAACAGCAGTGTCTAAAATCTGGTATCCCGTAGCATAATACACGAGTCGGGTGGCCGAAAGCACAAGGTCCTTGGTGCTTGGAGGTCAAGTCTCTTTGTCGCTCTCACCTACGGAATAGAGCTCTCCCAGTCTTCTGAAGCGCGGCCCCCACTCCTTAAGGTAGTCATAGTTCTGATCTGAGTCCGAGGAAGCGGTTTCGAGGGAACTGAGAGACCCCGCAATGGATCCCCTGCCCTCGTAGCCGTAGATCTGGATGGAGTCGTACGGCGGTGCCGTAGGGTCGTTGTCTGCCTCGTGAAGCCGTACGTTGATGAATTCGTCTACGTCTACTCCATTGGGACCGGAATGCTGACCCTGCCTGGGCATGAACTGCAAGTCGGGTTTGATGTCCTTCCGCGGAAGATAGCCATTGATACCATCAGGGTTCTGCAGCGTGGCAATGTCAAAGGCCTCCGTGTCTTCCTCTCCGCCGCCCTCATCGTCATACCGGATGATGTTCTCCCTCACATCCTCGTCGTCCTTGATGATAAGAGGCTCGTTTTTGTGTCTCCTCAATGTCACAAATAAAACGACGATAACTGCAAGCAGAAATACAACACTTAGTTCCTCCCAATCTTGCAACCAACACCCTTTCATTTCAGATTCAAATTGCAAATAGCAAAATAAAATTTATTTTAAATCACATAGATCTTTAAAGTTAAAATGACGTACCCAATAAAAGTATGATACAAGCTAGAATTGCGATCAGGGCTCCCATGCTGAGACCAATGGGTAGAACAAAAGCCTCGACGTTACACGACTGCACAATCCCTTCCCGACTGCAGCCACACACGCGGATGGTCAAAGTGTTGGTGCTGCTCAACGGTGGCTCTCCGTCATCAGTCACCACAATGGGCAAAAGGTACGTCTCCTGTTTCTGTCGACGAAAGGAATCGTGCTTGGCAAGAACACTGATCGAGTTATCTGGAAAGAGATAAAGATGAACAGTGATTGTATGAAAGTCTCATTTACATATTTACTTTTCCCCTCAAATGTAGTCAAGTGTCTTCTGCACCAATAAACAAACTAGATTTGCAAAAGCTTTCATATCAGTTAAATGTGAAGATAAGCTTCATCACTTCTGTCAACATCTCAAGAGGTGGTTCAGGGCGTCCAAACCCTCTCTATTAATGCTGTAGCTTAGAAGTTGTAATAAGCTCCTCATACCCTAAAGTATATTTTTACTCTTTCAGCCCATTCACTGTAAATGTCCTATAAAAGCTTTCCTTCTCTGTTAGATATTTTCCATTTTATTTAAAGTTTGAACAAATAGAATCAGCTACTGGGTTTAGATAGTACCTCAGACAGAATAACTGAGTTATAGAAAAAGCTTTTTATCACTTAATAGAGTCTTGGGAGCAACTGCCGAGAAGTTAATGTATGTATTTATTTATTGCCTTCATGAAGGTGAACAACAGGAAGTTCGTAATTTCAAACTATGAAATGAAAGGACATCACGGAGCTCGCCGGAACAAATATTGGTGAACTGTAAAGGGTCGGAATTTAATTTCCGCTCATAAACATGCTAATGAAAAAATGTAAATATGGCTTTCTTTTTGTTTCCCTGAGATCACAAAGCAATTATCAGAAAATGCTGTGAGCTGATTTATCAATGTAATTAAATTCCTTTTTTCTCATGTTAGTGTCATTACGTGTGAAGAACGTTGTCCAATGAACTAATGTGTGCCATTTCACCACAGAGCATTTGCTAATATGCAATGTTCATTTGGAGGTTTGATGATTCTCCAGTGTCCCCAGTTGTCCATAAACAGCAATGGTTGCAAGACGTGTCATTTGCAGACATATGAATCACACTGATATATAAAACAATAATCTGAACAAAAAAATCTTAAATTAACATATATGTATTTCATTTATATTTGGTTATTTGACATATATATGTGTATTATTGTGTGACAGCAAACATTTTGATTAAATGTATCCTTATAAATGCATATTTATATTATAAATAGACATATTATGATTTTTTTTTCCAAAAACTTTTATGTCACACCCTAAGAAAAGGTTAATTTGTATTTATATATTTTAGAATATATGTGATAATATTATAGATACCAGGATGTCTTCAGTCTTATTTTCTTAAAAGCTATATTATTGTTATTTCAATCTTTAATACAGTAAATACAATTTAAAACATCGCTTATATGTTTAATGATGTATGTATTTATAATAATTAATATCTTATGTCTCATATGCATCATTTAATAGACATAACTTTTGTCAATACATGAAGACGCTAGGCAGAGACTTCTTCAGCTCAGGTCTTCTTATTCTCATCAATCTCAGTCAAATTTCTCTGGTTTCTTTGTTTGCTGCAACATTGGTTATAAAACAGAAATTATCGTTAAAATATATAATATGTTTGCTAAATCTTGCCAAATAATAACATCAATACAACTGAAACAATTAACAGGTTGTTTAAATCTTGAAGATTAAAGTAAAGCAAACAAGAAGCTTTACCTTAAAATGATAATCCAGAATAAACAGTATACATAATGTTTCTATTTATAATATTATATATTATATATTTTATAAATTGTTATGACATGATGCAGAGATATAATACTTTCACAACTATATTGGGTAAAATAATTATATTCTGTTTCCTAAAATAAAGCACTCTTATTTCCTCTTATTTTTCCTTTGAAAGAACAGCCTCTATAGTATATTTGACAAATTGCTTCTGTCTGTTTTACACACTGATATTGCTTGTAACAATCACAATTTCAATGAAAATAATGATGATAGTAAATATCCACTATGTGATACACATCTGAAATAAACACATTTGAAATTAAATGAACACATTTCTGCTTTAGGGTGGATAAATGATGATGCATTACAACTGGAAAATACTGATGTAAAACATCAGGGTTTCGACAGTATATGGTTGCTTTCATGTTGTATTCCATCCTTATTTTAGGGCAAAACACCCTGGAGCATAACTCGTCTCTTTTGGGTCAAGATAACTGAAGTGGACGTGACAGTTTTCGGCTCACCACGGCCCCTCGACATCACCAGCCACTGTAATTACAGTTATCATCCCAAACAAACCTCCTCAGCTTTGCTCCAGAGGTTCAGTCTTTTCAAAGAATCTGCCTGATTGCCACTACACAGATATGTCTCAGATGTTTCTCCAAATGTTGTTTAGGAGAAATAAACTAGAACCAAATTATATAACTGTTAAAATAAATACTGGAACTGTAATATTAGCACAAGGTAAAATAACCCAGATTTGTTAACACGTCTCAGTGGTGAATCTATACTGTACTTTGCCATAGGATAAACCACAGGTTCAAATATGATGTCAAATCCTGAAACAAGTTTGAGGCCTAGCACTTTCTGACACACACAGAGACAAACATACACCCACAGCAGGTGAGATAAAAAAGAGGCCTCAGTGAACCAGACGCCTCAGGCTGTGCATCAAAGCTTCATGTCCTTACAGAGCTTTCTCCTGTCTGTGTGATGGAGTGGCCATCTTTAACCTGAACTCACTCAGGCTGACCAACAATACATGACGCCTTTCAAGATATCTCAGATTGTCACTAATGACATTCCGCCTGTCTGCTTCATCTTACAGTCCTCGAGGTCTGTCTTTGTCTGAATGGTCCATTGTTCAGCGATTTTCCTATCACTATTGTTTCATCTTTCTTTTCTTGATTTCTCCTTGAAACCAATTCTCATTATTGTAATAGCTTTCTTCTCTATGGATTCTTTGCTGGCTGTAATATTAGTCATAAAAAGAAAGTTTTGTTAAAATGGATAAACAGCTTTATCTGTGTGCCAACTCTTTCTGTACAATAACATCAATACAACTGAAACAATGTAAAGGTTGTTCAAATCTACCACATTAAAGCAAAGCAATTAAGATGTTATACATATACATATACATATACATAAACATATACATATATACATATATATTTATGTACATATATATATACATACATGTATAATAATCTTAACAGCATTACTTATGAATATGTATTTGAAGAGCTCTTTTCCAAAACTCTATAAATCCGTTAGAATTGTTTCTAGAAGTGTCTTACCTGGACCCATACATATTTTTAATATTTTATTTATCCTATCCTTTATAATTGGTCGAGAGGACATATCACATTAAGACTAAAAAATGTTTGTGATTTATAGAGTTTGGAAAAAAACTTCATCTTGACGTACATTTAAACAAGAAAATATAATGATTTTTAATTTAATTTTTAATTTTTTTTTTTTAAATATTTGGCACATGTAGCGTTTTGGAAAAGAGCTCTTCATACATACATTTATATATCTATTTTTGAAACTATTTATATTCAAAATATATGCTTATAGAAAAACTTATTTTGATCAATTATAATAACATAATGTATAAATATAATATATTATGTATGATTAACAAGTATTGTAAATTGTATAAAATGGTATACTTACATTCATAACTGATAATACATTTTATAATGTTTAGATTAATATATTTATGTATATCATAGTGACATGATACAAATACATAAATAAATAAGTAAAAAATCAATTTTGTGTGTGTTTGTGTGTGTGTGTGTGTGTGTGTGTGTGTGTGTGTGTGTGTGTGTGTGTGTGTGTGTGTGTGTGTGTGTGAGTGTGTGTGTGTGTGAGTGTGAGTGTGAGTGCGAGTGCGTGTGCGTGTACATATTTTTACATTCAGTTTTTAAAATTAAATGTTATATTTCATTTGATATTATATTATAACTTCAACAACTACTTACAACAACAACATCAATAATAATAATATTAATGATAATAATAATAATAGTGTTATTATTTTACTTTTATTATAAATTGTATTGTTATTATTATTATTATTATTATTATTATTATAATATAAGTATTAGTATAGACCGGTATATCTAATATTTATTTCCCTCAAATACACTTTAAAGTACTTCCTTATATCCATGTTGTTCTTCTGTGGCACTCCACTCTACTGAAGATAGAGGGGGTTCCATGGTATATTTCCTTTTAAACTCTCACTTACTTTCATATTAACTCAACACATGTCTGTCCCTTGGAAGGCAGACTTCTTTTGATGTACTGTCTGATCTGTCTGGTTCAAAAATATCACGTTCCTCCTTTTGGTGTGCAGCCAAAACAACAGCTCCTTCAACGGTCATCCATACGACCACATGCCAAATGGAACGAGATCAATACTGTTCTCCCTTAAGTCTTCAAAAGCATAGTGCAATACTTGGTTGCACAGCAAGACCAGCAGGGGCTCAGACTGGAGAGGAAGGTCGAGTAGGTTATTCGATAAAACGAAAGTGTATTTAGCTATCCATTTTAAACCATCTGCTTCTCAGTCAACCTACATTGAGCTAGAATTCCTAATCCTCTCTAAAAGTGTCTCGGATTCTGTTCATTTGCTTTCTTTCACAATGCACCGGGGAGTAAAAAATAGCTGATGTCCAGACAATTGTGCATCTGTTAACTTTTTGGGAACACTGATTCCTCCAGATTTCCCATTTAAACGCACAGAAATGCCTCTGAACCACGTTCGGCACAAAATGTTTGCGCTTGCAGATGTCTCGCTTGTTCGGTTTTTCCTCGCTCTCTTTCACGGTCATATGTTCTTCTTACCTAAATTGTTTTTGATGGTGAAATTGGGATTGTTCAGCATCTCCAGTCGGTAGTGGAATGTGTGTCCCTGGGAAGGATTGTCTTTGTCCACAGCACTGATGGTTTGAATCACCTGTGGACACAGACACAGAGATCAGATGGTGGACACACAAAGGGCTAAATCATCCATTATATCGCTTCTTATATCATAAAGGGGCAAAAAATGACACCAGCCAACACAGGGTGAAAAATCTTTTCCATTCACTCATAAAAGTAGAGACCCTAAGTTATGGGGCACTGTCTTTGGCGACCCACTTCTCTTTGTCAAGTCCATCCATATATTGCCATTCCTCTGTAGGACAAGCTCTTAATCTTTTGATTAAGTATGTGTGTAAAAGCAGAACCTCAACATCATGGTCATTCTTCTCACCAAATGGGTGAAGAACATTCTCAATGTGACTACTGTACACTCAAAATATGTTAAATGTGTTTTTACGTGAAACAATTTCAATAAAAATAGTGTAATTTTACATATGGGTTTATATTAAAAATAATTTGTTAAAAATACTTATTTTTATTACACACAATTTAATAAATAGAAATATAAAAATAAAATATTAATAGTTATTGATTGTTCCATTTTTAATAAATCATTTTACTATTTTTCACTGAAAAAAATCTATTTATTGCTTTTAAAAGATTTAATTAAGTTAAAATAACTGTTTATTTTTGTGCTATTTACAAAGCCACTTGAAATCTTTTTACAGCGTATTTTAGAGAGAGGAAGAGGAGCTAACATATTGATTCAAAATGAAGAATGTATTGTTTACTGCCCTTTTTGTCATTTCAATTTTTTTTCACAAATATACAAAAAAGATAATTTGAAGAATGTTAACTGGCACCCATTCACTTGCATTGGTTTAGTGTTCATACAAGAGAATGTATGGTCAGTGCAGTTCGGTTACCAACTTTCTTTGAAATATCTTTTGTATATTGTGTTCTAAATAAGAGAGAAAGTCATAGAGGTTAGAAATGACAAGAGGGTAAGTAAATGATGACAGAAATTTCATTTTGGGGGGAACAATCACTTTTAGTCACTGCATGTGGGTTAAAATGTTGCTGGCTCTAAATGGATCTGACTGTTTTCATTTTCTGCAGAGAGAGAAAGGCGCAAAGAAAAAAGCCACCCAGGTGACTGTTACTTTTTCTCTCTCTCTCTCTAAAATCAATAGGCTATAATTTACCGTGGCCGATCGTTACAGAGGAGGTGTGAGAAGGAGACGCTACAAGCAAGTCTGATTGATGCTCTCTTACCTGTCCAGGTTTGCCATTCTCACAAAGGAAAGCTTCATACTCGGTCGCAAACTCAGGAGCATTGTCATTTATGTCCAGCACTTTGATGGCCACTATGGCTCTGGAAACCTGACTGTGGTTTCCTAACATAAAAAGAGATGAGCTATTAAACCACAAGTATGGTGTCTAAATATAGAAGTGAGCAGTTGCAAATCCCAGGTAAATACAATGACCCAGTTATTTTTGCCTCATGCCCATTTCTCTCTCGCATCGTCTGGGTTGATGGAGAGACAGATGAGACGCTGCATCCTTCTGAGCTTTAGACGTTATCAAGTATGCAAAACAGGATTACGGCGAAGGAAAAAATACGTTGAAAGTGCTTTTGAAATTCCCTGTATAGGTGCATGTTTAATACATGAAGGTTAAAAAAATGAATATTAATAAAATGGTTGCAGCTGAAGTCTAGAAGACAATAAAGGGCAATTTAATTAGATTAACTTTTCATTGGAATTATTTATTGGCAGTAATTCACAGTCCCTTTTGAGGACCCCTGTAAATGATTGTATTTAATTAGGGTTGCAACCACTGACTTTAAAAGCAATTATCTATTCTCTTGGCTTTAGCACAAATGACACGGTGCCTTAACAGTGCTTACAGGTCATTTTAGGGCATACTAGTGTATGCATTGCACATTGCAAACTGCATTTTGTCTTGTCAAATCCTCATTCTGCCTGATCTCTAATATATTTTACCGTAGGAAATAGGTGTCCATCATCCAGAAGAGTGTTTACAAAATGTACGTCTGAAGATTCGGCATATTAATTTGTATTGATAAATACATAAACATACAGGCATATACAATAAATAAATGAGATGCTAATATACTCAGTGGGAATGCACAGTAAACCGTGATTGGTTTTGAATATTAATTTGGCTTCCTACAATTATATGTATGAAATAATCTAATTAAATCGAGGATTTTGCCGCATTCAGTTTTGCATTTGTTTTTATTATAATATGTTATTTCTTTGAATCTTTGAATTCATTTTTATTTAGTTTTTACATTTACTTGTTACTGAGGTAAATATTATGTTGAAAAATATTACTTTATAAATAGTTTTAATAGTAATTGGTATACAATAAAATCTCAATAGTTTGGCTAAATAATCATGATCTTAACATTTGGCAAAATGATTGTTATTATAATTTTTGTCATAATCGAGCAGACCTAATGCACATAAGACAGACATGTATTATATCAACAAAACTTTTTTCTATATGTGATTAATCGCGATTACTTGTTTTGACAGCTCTAACTTATAACTTAGTACATTAAATATCATGGTCATGCTGGAATGTATCCTCCAACATATTGCTGTTTTAAAATGTCTGTACAAATCATGTTTTCCTTTAATCGAAGATTAGGTGAACATGTTGAACTGCTGAGAAAGATTCACTTTTTGCTTAGATTAATATAAAATGTTACTGTGCAAGTAGCCCTTGAAAATTCAGTTTACTCTACTCTTTGAGCTCAAAGACATCTTATGTTAATTGTATATGACAACGGCGGGGTTCTTTCTCCTCCAGGGAAACATTTTTGGCTCCAGCATCCGAATAATGTAGCTGTACATGTCAATCAAAATGAACCTCCCGCTTTATGGATAGCTTGTGCAGTATTTATTTCTAGTCCACAGCTTCTGTTTAATAAGTTCTTTATCCAGTCAACAGATGTTCTTTTATCTATTATGTACAGCAAACAGCTCTGCCGCGAGTAAAAATTACTCATTAGATGTCCACAAATTGACTGCTAAGCTATTTAACTCAGGAAAATCTCTATGTCTTCAGTTTTTGAGGTAAAACTCTACCACATTAAAATCCACAGATGGGAAAATTAAAACATGGAGTGTAAAATCCGGCTTTCTTCTTGTCACAGTTCATTTGAAGTTTGTATCAAAGTGCGTTTTGAAATGCTGAATATATATACTAACATTCCCTTTTAAATGTGGATTATTTAACAAAATTTATTTTTGATGCAAGTTGCAATTGGTCTAAAGTGTGTCTGTACATGTTTTAAGCAATCTTTTAATGTTTTATTGTACCAAATCTATTTGATGTGGTTAAACAGTTATTCTGAAAGAATGTATTTGATAATGAAAGAATTAAAAAATTGTTACTTACTGACTTCAGTGGCCGTAACTGTAATATTGTGCCACATATCCGTCTCTCTGTCTAGAGGTTTAGCCAATGTGATCTTGCCATCATCAACATTAATGTTAAACTGCCTTTCCAAATCCGTGTGTCTGTCAATAAAATACCTGCAGAGAAAAAAAATTCTCAGTACATTTATAGAGGGTGAAGTTTTTTTATCTATAACAATGCAATAATATACATACATTCATCCATCATACTTCATATTTAATAAATAATAATATGTGCATTTGTACTGATTTGTTTTAATATACATAACCTACTATACTATACAGTTATGTTTTGTCATCCTCCCATAAATAAATGGATGTGAGACAGAGATAATAGGAAGGTCCAATCCTGGACCAAAAAGCATTTTAAATAAAAAGTAAATCGTGGCCTAGAATGTAAATATGAGGAAATGTTTAGCCACGATAGAGATCCTGAGAATGAGGTGGAGGTCCAGGAGGAGCTCTGCTGCTACGCAGGCATCCAGACAGCATTTCCACCTGGGAACAGTCTCCAGGAGGCTGAGTGGATTTCAGTCAAGCTCTGACAGCTCCACGTACCACAGAGAGACAGACCTGAAATGTTCTGCTATGTGTCAATCAAACTGACAAAGTTACAGTGGGGAGTTTTTTATCAGTTGACGGGGGTAAACAATCAAATGTGTTATTCTGTATTTTGTAGAATAGCATGTGTGTCTAATGGTGTAAAATTAAACACCAAAAATATCAAATGTGAGACAACTTGAGGATAAATATGACGTGTTTTTCCTCGTGGCCTTTTCAGTGATGTGTGGTTAAAGTGCATAAACAATGAACAAAATAATTCACACTGGGCTTCTTAAACCTACTAGTAACAAACGAAATGTTTAACCTTAATGTAATTACTGTATCAAACACAATCCCAGTGTGTAATTACAATTCCTTTCACAAAAACAATTTGATATTAAGAATACATTGTTCACTGATTAATTCAGTGCAATAAAGATACAAAACTGTTTGACACAACTGTTTTCTAAAAATAATACCATCTAATGTGGATTAATATGTTTATATTAATGTTTGTATTTAATTAAAAAATACATTTCATTTAATCTTCTAAATAAGAGCGTTCATGTTCTCTAAGCCTGTAGTCATTACGTTGGGGTAATAGAGTAATTAAGAAAACTTCACATATTTATTCCACTATACATGATGGTTTTTGGCCGACAGAGCTCTTTAAATGTGCCACAGTAATGTGCTCAAATGAATAACTATTCTATATAGGTAAGTGCACCACAATATAATGCAAATACCATCAAGAGCAGTCTCAATGTATTAGCATATGCTAGACATCAGATTTCATGACAACAGCTGGAACCGGAGGGAAATCTGTCAGAGAAGGTTAAAAGATCCCCACTGATTACACCCACTTCTTCTGACAGATTGACAATACTCCTAACAGGCCTAATTTGAACTTGGACACAGCTTGGTACCATTTGATGCATGTCAAGTTCACAATAACAAGAGAAATCCTGCAATGTTTTAGGGAGACATTTACCTGGATTGTCTTATGGTTCAATGCACTATTATAGCTTTAAGTGGTCAAAAAAAATGAAAATGAATGGGGGAGAGAGATGGGGTAAAGAGAGAGAGGTGGTCTGAGAGGTCAGGCTGATGTGGAACGATGTTTCAGCGAGTGACTATTTTCGTGTCCTGCTGCGATTAAAACTGACATTTTCATTTTTAACAGTCCTTAAAAAGCCACAATTACCTCATATTTTTTACATTCTTCCCCTATTTCACCTTGATTGCCTCTTCCATTGATGTGACAGCCACACCGAAGTGCACAATTAGCCGTATTCAAGACGAAATCTTGTCATTTGTGCCGACGTGCAGTTATCTTGTTTCTCTTAACGTGGGCAGCTTGTTGGATAGAGTCAGTCATCTTTTTATCCATTCCCAAAGTGGCTTTTACCTTTAAATACTTTTACTTTCCAGCTCCTACGGAAAGACATGTGACTTTCCCACTTTAGGGTTGAAATTCATTTAAGGAAGCTATCGCGTGTAAACAAATCAAACAACAAAAAATCCTTTAAGCGCATTAGAAAAGATAATTCATCTTTTAATGCTTAACTGGACGTTGTCATGTTGTGCCTAACACAATCTACTAGACGGCCCCGGGATAAAAGTAATTCATCATCCCAATAATGCAACGTATAGGGACCAAGAGCCACATGTCAAAACAAAGGGTGCTCAAATGCAATTGACAGCAAGAGGGAAAATTCATTTCGGCTCTGGAGGGCGAACAATGAAACAAATGAAAATGTATTCTATCCTCGGTGAAGCAAAGGCATGCAAACCGGACTGTAAACAACGCCGTCTTAAAATCCATTCGATATCAGACATACAAGCAAAAAATAACTAAGAGCAACAAATGTTATAGGTTTGATTTCAAGGGAACACATGAATTGATCACATGCATAATGTAGAACATGAAAGCACTTTAAGCCACTGGTAAAAAAGCATCTGCCACATGCGTCCCCTAAGTGTAATGAAATGTAAATGTAATGTCTGCTGTGCAGAGTTTATGTAGCTTTCTACAGTATGTGGAACAGCTCTAGTGCACAAGATAGGCACCAAGTCTTGAGGACATGGTCACTGGAGCTCTTTGAATAAATAAATATAACACACACTAGGGAACGCTCACTTAATATAAACTCTATTGCACGGCTGAAACCCAATCTCTGATTTCTCCCTTTCTCCCAGTTCCCCATGTAATTACACAACCTGTTGAGTGTTGTCCCTGAAACATGGCAAGTCACTAGAGAATTAATGGAATTCCGGTTGGACGGCGAGAAATTGGCTGTATAACCTATACTCAAGGTGCCCTTGTAATTTTTCAAGTAGGAAGTCACAGAAGTGAAATACATCAGTGAGAAGAATCTTATTGTGGCATTGTCCTCTCTCTCTCCCAGTGCAACCAATTCTGCCGTGGTGAGAGCTCCGTTTAGTTTGAATGCAAATCCACTTCTACAGGCAATTTCATCAGCGGCTTTTAATGGCTGCCGGGGTGCATTTGCCAAAGAGCGCTTGCATATTAAATTGAAGCTTGAAGTTTGATCTACTCTTGATCTAATGAAGAAGTTCAGCAAGGGTAACTGTCAAGGTGACCAAAAATGATGTCTTTACCTGACTTGGCTGTGCGTGGCATCTTGGTCCCTCGCGGTGACTGATCCTATAACAGTGTTGATTGCAGCGTTTTCATGCACATCGAAGAGATATGAGGGCTTTGTGAAAACCGGGGGTTCATCTGCATCCTCAACGACAACTTTCACCGTGGCCTGGTCCATGTAAGGCCCACCCGTGACCGAATCTGCTCGCATGTTGGTAGCCACCACCGTAAGGTTGTAGAATTTTTTGCTCTCAAAGTCCAGAGGCTGGGAACAGAGAGAAAAGTTTATCATGAGTGTCGATCTAAACAAAGAGATCGTTTTTGGATTTCAGCACAATCGGTTTGCTTGGTTTGCAGGTCTAGTTATAATTGCATCTTCCCACCACTTTACGAGTTACAGGGGCTAAGATTTAAACGGCTGCTGGCCCCTAACACAACAAACAAAAATAATATTTAGTTGCAATAACCACACTTTTACCTGGAGCGTGGGATGTGTTATTAATTTGTGGCTGAGACAGCATGTGTTTGGGATTTAAATGAGCCAGCAAATAAGGTTAATCTAATGGAAACACAAGGAATGTATTGCAAATTGTGAAGAAATCATGAAAAAATATAATTTGTATGTTTGTCTTGTCGGAAAACGAAATTAATCCTAGCCCACAATACCGTGACGTTAACATTGTTAATGCATTCTCTGAGGCAATTATCCAATGGGAAGATATTATTGAAGCAGCAGATAAAATACAATTTGGGAATTATCCGTACTCCAGGATAAATATTTGTGATTTCTGTTCACGTAAAGGGATGAAGAGCCCACCTGTACAACATGCTACTCTGGGGAGATGTTATACATAGAGCACTGCTGTTTTGCTCAATTCAACCCCTTACAATTGCTAACTAGTAAAATGTCATGGATTTTCCTCTCGGATGCTAGATTTTAACTGTGATATTCTGAATCACTTCTCCTTTTTCAGATTCCAACTGTTTTACTAGAATAATGGGCTCAAGTCACCCTTGGCCCTTTTATTGACGAAACTAAACCAGATCCAACTACTGAAGAGAAACAGAGAAAGAACTAGCTCAGGGAATAACAAGAAACGGCGCAATGAAAAATTTACAGTGTGTGCTTATGTTATCAAAAAAAGCCCCCGTCCCACTGGGGAGGTCATACGGACGCTGAAACTGGCCGAGAGCAGCCCCAGCTGGGCCGGGAGCAGCTGGAGTTCCTCTATCGGTGAGCTTTGAAGTCACAGCGGTTGACAGCAGGGCACCCGCATGAGAACAGCCCGTGTACCTCTGTGGGCGCGGTGTAGAAGGAATTTGGGAAATTTTATTTCTTTTTATCTTTCTTCCCCTACTTAGCAACCACAATCATGCCGGTAAAGAAACCAAAAAGCAAAAACAATGTATTATAATAGCATTGAGACCACTAAACACTTCTTTAATTTCACTGTTTTAAAACAAATACAACAAAAAATTATGTAGATTATTTCTGAATTGAAACTCAAAAATATTGCTTAATTTAAATGGACATTAACCAAATACATAAATATAATTATAATAATAACCGCCATACTTCTGTAGACACAGAGATATTTTCAGAACACTTGGTTCAACCTTATCCCCAACCATTTCACAATTGGTCAACTATTATATTTTTTTGCAAACCCCCAGATGAGTTATTACAAAGTTATTTTCGTAATGTAATGACTTCTTTTGTGCCACCCTTCTATATAAAGTAATATTACGCAGAGATTTGTGTTATGGTTGAGCGGCACACATTTTCAGGAAAAAGGAAATGTCTTTTATTTCCATAAGCAGTGCTTGAACAGAGGAAAGCTTTTCTGCTGTCAACTTTAACTTAAAAGGTGCCGTCATTGCGTACATACCAAATAAAATAATCGGTTTGCAAGAATGAAGGTAGAATAACAATAAAATAAGGAGATGCACACACAACCACACACACACATAGTGCATGATGTCGGACTGATAAGTCCCTGTGATAGATATATAGTCAGTGATAAAATAAAGTATGTGTTTTTAAAAAGGTACAGCTGTCACTTGACAGTATACTTGTTAGAAACCAGATTGCCTAAGGGAAGTTAGTAGCTGAGTTTTAAACCTGTAGAAGACACTGACCACAGTGGTATGCAGAGGTTGTTGTTTAGGGTTGACTGGGATCCTTATCATTTTTCCTGGCATTGGTTCCCTCTTTCCCAAATATATACACATGGCAGTTTGGAAAGAGCACCTGTTGGATAGTAAAAGCAGGTTTCTCAACTTTTATTTAAGATGTCAATGTTCTCTTAGTGGAAACACCCAGATGCTTAAAAGACTCATTCTGTCCACAGGGTCATGATCAAGAGATCATGTGCACCTTCCCAGTTTTCTACAGAGATCGGATTTTAGCACTTAGTCTTGTTTACATTCATTGGTGGGTTGCATCCTGTCAGGTTCTTCAACTTAAAGAAGAACGGTTAGCATCCTTACTCACAAAACAACAAACTACAGTGTCATTCAAAAACCAATGTGTGTCTAGAATGAAAAAATTGTCATTTTGGAGTGTTCGGGATGGACTGCATGGTGAAATTTCTCACCCTGGCCACTTGGGGTTCTCTCTTTCAGGTTGTGCAGGTACATGCCTGCCAGCAGAACTGGTGGTCTATAAACAACATTCACACCCTCCTGAGCCCATGTGTGATAGTGCTGTGCACAACAAAAGTGATGGCATGTGCTTTGTTGGAATATATTGCATGCATAGCTGTAGTGAGCAGGATGAAATTGAATTTTAGAGAACTTTATGACCACAGAGGTTAAGAGACACTGGGCTTTAGCCTTAAAGAGATTCCACAAATCAAAATTCATGAATGAATTACTCACATTCTTGTTTCAAATCTGAATACATTTATTTAGTTGAGCACAAAGAACGATATTTTAAAGAATGCTTTCAACTAAACATTTCTAGGACCACATTGACTGCCCTAGTAGGAAAATAACAATGGTAGTCAAAAGTACCCCTGAACTTTTTGCTGTCCTACATTCTTCAAATATACAATTTTAAATTAACAGAACACAAAAAAACTTCTAAAGTAATTTTCCTTCTTAGGTAGTCAATGGGGCCCAAGAACTGGTGTGATATACGCATTCTTCCAAATATCTTTCTCTATATTTATCAGAACAAAGAATTGTATACAGATTTGTAACAACTTGGTGGTGGGTAAACAATAACAGAATGTATTTTTAAAATCCAGGCGCATGTCATTACTTTATAGATGTTTTTAGAACTTCCCTGTAGAAGAGACCAGTAAAAGGAAGGTGTGAAAATTATACTATACACCAGTCCGCACATGCCAAATGGATCTGCCTAGGGATTCCATCTGGTCCTGCAAGTTTCTGGTGTTCATTCTTCTAAAAGACCTGTTCAGCAAGATCAAGTGTGCTTTCCAGCTCACTGGGCGGGAGTTCCGCAACAGTGAGAAATAAATACATGCTCAGGACAACATCTCCGACAACCAGACATTAGTGAAGGATCTGCAGTGTGAACTGCGCTCTAAACACTGCCGATCCTACAAACCAGAGTTCCATGCAAGAAATGAAAGAAAGAAAGAAAGAAAGAAAGAAAAAGTCCTTTCTGACTTGTCAACACCATACTAGTAATGTGTGCACTCTATGTAGTTCACTTCAGGACATCATGAAAGTGCAGCTTTGCATATTGGCACAAACGAAAGAAGCTCCTCTCATTTCAGACACAGTAAATCTGTTCCATCTAAAAATATCATGCCAACACCTCTTCGTTTGATAATCATGCATGCCATTTAACACTGTGCCTTGCCAAAGCCATATTTGCATCCCTCAGGGTCTGTGTTCCGGCCCTCTTTGTGCAGGACCTACTAAGGCTATCCATTGACCTCCATCCCATGGACATCTGTTTAAAGCCACGCCAGCATGATTTTATAGTTTGTATACAAGACACATTTACAGTCATTAAAGATCAGCAGTGGGGGACATATTGTCCAGCATCCCTCCCCACCACCTCTATAACAGCCTTAAGGAGGTAGGAGAGAAATGAAAGTGTGGATCCCTCTACAACAAAGCAGTATCTGGAGTGCCTGAGTCTGTGGCATCTCAATCAGATCAATATGTTTAACCTTGCAACAAAGGCTCTTTGATCATGCCAATTCAATATTCAGAGGCAGTTAAACTAAATTTTAATTGTTGGTGAAGTCTGCGACGATCGACACGCTGCAGATGATGCTCGGTGCGTGCTGGCTCGGCCCCAGCGCCTGGGGAAAATGAGTGTTTGAGCACAGTGGCAGGTGCAAAAAATTGAGAAAAAATAAGGGTTGTGTGCGTTACAAGCTTGTTCTGCTCTCCTGAACCCCAACACCGTCTGGAGATATAGAGGTTAGCGGGGAGCGGGCTGTTGATTGCCTGTTTTTCTCATGCAATGCCATCCATCATGCTATTAGCATTGCAGACAACAGATTCCAGGCCAAGTGCTATGGGATGAGAAGACGAAGAATAACAGGCAAGCTATTACACATTCTGCTGCGAGAGTCCACGGACAAATCCAATCACTTTTTTTTTTATTTCTAGCTCTCCCTCTGAATCTCTTTTGGTCTTTTTTGGTCCAGATTCTTTGTCTGCCTGCTATCTGAGACCATAGTAATTGAACAATGCACACAGAATTAGGAAACTTCTGAGGGAAAACGGGAATCGCTGATTTTTTGATATATTTAAATATGTTTATATATTTAAAAAAATTAATTATTAAGATTATGTAAACCGTGAAATTTTTGTGCACAGTTTACAAAACAATGCCATTATACAACTCTTCTCTGCATATACAAAACAATCAACATTTTGCAATATTTAAAATATTTGTTATTGAAATAAATAAATCATTGGTTTTTATTGTAATGTTTCATGATGTCTCATGTTATTTATGTGGCATTACTGTTTCTGCACAGCTGCAATGTAGACGTTTCTGTAAGATAAAAGAGCTTCATTGTCCTCTCATCCGATCTGAAGGGTTCTTGATTTGCATACAATGACCATTCCATATGCAAATCCACGTCGCTACACAAGGACTGAGATTGGAACGAAGGCAAGTCAAGGGCTTTATGAGTACAGTAGTTCTCAATTCTCGGATCACCTAGACTGCAGTTTTACCTCTAAGTGTGTAGTTTTTATCTCAAGTAGAGCTTCATTTGTACCAGAACAAGATCCTGACACATTTATGTAAGTCTTTTAAAGGAGTGAAGAAACTACACATCCAACAATATTGTGTGGATTTTACCAGTAGTTGTAACATGAATGTTGCATGGCAGTGCTCAGCCAAATTGACACCCAATCTCTGCCACCCCCAATTCTTAAAAAAAAAACTTCCAACTAGATCAAACCCAAAAGTTAGTGCCTCTGAAATTACCAGTGGCTATAAAAAGTGATCCAGCTTTTGTAGAGAAAGACAACATGAAATACAAAACGAGAGCTCCTGCCTTTGCAATATTAACAGTCATTTGTCATCGGTAATGAGCCACTTTTCATATTTTTCACAATACGCAGCACAGTGTGACAATCCTATAACTGACAGTTTACAACTGTTCGACAGTCCCTATGGCACATTAAACCTATTTTTTCGGTCTTACCTTCTTGAGTCTGAGGATTCCCTCCTGAGTCTGAGCATCAGTGACAATCTCAAACACATCGCGCTCGTCTCCACCTATGATGCTGTAAGTTGATTTAGCATTGTCCCCGATGTCTCTGTCGTTCGCCTTCACTCTTCCTCCAGGCTTCCCGATGCCGAGATCCTCAGGAATAGTGTACTCATAAGAGCCTTAAGAGATTAACAGGAACGAGAAAATATAAGAGCTGGTCTATATGGTGAGACACTCAACAGACTGAAGATAAACTGTTTGTACATAGGTGTGGCTTTTACCTTTTGTGAACTTTGGCGGGTTATCGTTGATATCAGTAAGAGTGATGGTCACAGTAGTTGTTCCTGACAACCCGCCCATGTGGCCTCCCATGTCTTTAGCCTGAATGACAATAAGATACTCTTCCCTCATCTCACGATCCATCCCTGCCAGAGCCACCCTAATGATTGCTATAATATAATATCACAAAATATCATAAATATGACTTTGCTCAATTTCATATTTGTTTTGTCATCACTGAATTGAAATGTGAATAGTAAAATAACAAAAAGAAAACACAAAAATATTAAAATTACATACATTATTAACATTCCAAAAAGGACAGATGTCATATATCCACATAATCTGTCACAGGAATACTTTACACAAAAATGAAAATGTTGTTGTCATTTGTCCACAAGTCATGACAAACCGATCAACATTTCTTGTTGTGATAAACATAATAAAATAAGTTTATATAATTTAATATCATTCTGGGTCACCTATGACTCCCATAGTAGGACACATGACTACTATGGAACTTAGTTGTGACCGAAAAACTTCTAAGTTACAAACTTTTCTTCTGTTTGGTTTCAGAATTTTCAATATGTACATGTTAAAAGAACTGGAGGGTGAACAAATGGTGCCAACATTTTTGGGTAAACTACACCTTTATAAAGCACTTGCTATATTACTTCAGGATAAACATCCACACATAATTATCTGACTTATTTATGCCATTAATGCTAAATTTGAACCCTCCAGATAAAATATTAAAATGTGAAGCTGAAATCAATGACTGTCTTGTGTATGTTTAAATATGGTCACAGCGTTTCTCCTGTCCTTGACACCTTTGCCAGTTTAGTGTGAGCCACGCGTTGCCCGTACCGCTTTTATTTGGCATTGCAAATGAGCTTGTTTGTTTGCTGCAAACTTGTGGCAGCACCTGGAGTCATTTATATTCCGAGTGAATGTGAATTATGCTGTCTATCTCCTATAATCATTAATATTATTTGCACAGTTATTTGAGAAAGAAAAAAATTCTAGAAAAAAAGTAAACAAGTAAAACACTCAGAACCCTTCCATATTAAATAAAGCCGAGTGTATATTTTTACTTAATGTGTTCCGAAAGCCTCTGGACATATTTTTTACATTTATTGTAGATGTTTGGCCGTTCATCCGGATCGCTTCATTGACAGATGCAGAATGAGATTTCCCACCACTTAAAGCTGTTCTTTTATCTTTATCCCAAGGGTTTCAGCTCAACACATTTTGATTTTTACCATTAGGAAAGCGATTCCCACAACAATTTGCAAGTCTTATGATGCTTCAATGTGTGATAAGCTGAAATCCTAGGAAACAGCCACCATTCTTTGGAAATGACAAAACATCTTCAATAAATAGAAACAGGAGATTTTTCAATGACCAGGATGACTCATAGACATTCTATAGAAAGATATTGCAACTGTGTTAAAGAGGCAGCTCTGATTTCATTAGGCATAAATAATTAATAGTATGCATAATAGCATGCATAGTTTGCTAGAATTTTATCCTGTTCTTATATATCTTGGTTTTTGGAGTTTGGTGTGTGTAGTTGGTTGCAATTCGCATTGTTACCGCTATCTGTGGCAGGTTTTTAATGACTGGTCCTCTAACTAATAGTTAAAATTCTTTGACTGAAATGCATTTCCAATGCTTTTACGCACACTGTCATCCTTCTTCCCTCATTCTCATCCTAATTTGTCACTAAGTATTCAAATGAATTCCTGCCGATCAGAGAAGTGTGGCAAGACAAACATTCATTTCCATAGGTATTTGGAGTTTTTCTCCATTTTTATAGACATTTTGTTTTTTGCCAGCCATTAACCAAATAACAAATTTGAGCATAATGTTTACTTATTTATCAAATGTGTCTCATTTCCTGCGAGGTGTTGAACACGTCAAATGGTTTCTAATGGCTGTTTTCCCTTTACCTCTTATTTTTCATTAACATTCATTAAAACATCTGGCTCACTTGAATAAGCCATCTGCATGTGTTCAGTAATCACACAAACCATGCACACGCACCCTCAATTTGGGCTTTCATACCTTCTCTCGACCAATTGCATTCTCAGACAAAACTAACAGCGACGGTGATTGAAACCGGCGAGGTGTTCTCGTACGAAAAAAGCATTCGTTTTTAAAGTGTGTTCTCTTAATATGCACATACAATTTGGACAGATACAGGACTTGTTTACTGTCTGTTGTTTTTCCAAATTACGAGTCGTTCATTTCCATCTCATTGCTTATTAATGTAATTTCACCATTATTTAATCATGTTGCTTACAGACGCACTGTTAACAAGTCATCTGAAAATGCAATTAGGGAAAAAACAAAGTCAAGGTTGAAAAAGAAGCAGAATGCAGATGGAATTCAAAGATAGCCCTGTCATTTAAATCAAGAAGGCGTAAATTACTTTGGGCGCCATTATGGAACAAAACCAGCATCTGTATGCATATGCGTCCTTCAGGTAAAATGATCTTGTTCATTTAGTCTTTCTCTAATATTTATTTCCCAACTCCAATAACGATGATGATGATGATGATGATGATAATGATGATAAATGAGCGTATGACTAAAACTCTTTTTGGCACATGTGGGAGTATCAATCCCATACTTTTTCAACCCTTGATTAAGCATTACAATAAGAATTTGATATAATTGTCTCTTGACCATTGCAAGTTGACTTGTTTTAACAGCACTTACCAGTGGTTTGGTCAATGGAAAAATATGGTTGGCCCTCCAGAATACTGTAGACCAGTTTGGCACTATTTCCATAGACTGGATCATCTGCATCGGTTGCGGTAACTCTTGTAACCGATGTGCCTTAGGAGCAGAAAAAAAGAGACATAAATAAGTTAGGGCCATTCACCACACCCTTGTGTCTATTTCACGCACTTGTTTTCTTTAGAAGCGAATGTTTTTCTTGTGTCTCAATAATACCTCTAGCCACGGTGTGAGAGCTATTCCAGAATAAACTCATAAAAGTCGGTTTCGTTGCTCAGATGTGCACAAGCACTCACCCATGCTGTGAGACTTCCACGCTGTAAAAAACATCACAGCTCCGGGACTTAACAAGATCAAAACGAAGGAAGTCAGACAAACAAACAAACAATCCATGCAGCTCTTCTAACCCCTCTTCATTAACCGGTGACTTGGGTGAATTCAGAAGAAAGGGGAAAATATATAATAGATATACAGAAACACAAGAGGAAAAGTGCAATGGCAAATAGGAAAAAGTGAGGCACTAATGCTAAACAGCTCGCTGACAGTGCAGATGGTTTGGTAATTGTTTGTAAAGAATGTTCCATAGCACTATGACAGCTCTGTAAACGTCCGACCAGCAAGCTTGCTTGTGCAAGAGCTACAGGTATCTGGAGCTGTCGGAAGCAGAGGTAAAATGAAGACTGGAATGTGCACAACTTGATTTTGATCCTAGTGGGGGAACATCCCTTTTGTATGTACTCCTAAAGGAACAAAAGAAAAGCTCTCACTCCTGAACTCTAGTGGGGAGCATGTAGTGGGATTCGGTTTCTTACAGTGAGAATAAGACCTTCTACCTCAACCGGAGGCTTCCACAAATAATATTGAATGTAAATTTGATTTTTCCCATATGGTTTTCACATACTTGGTAATCCATCTTGTCTCCCTCGGCAAGTCACAAAATGAAAAACATACACATACACCAACAGAATTCAGCCTGTTTCTTAATATACTTTAGGTTTTTCCACATTTACAGAACAGTGCAAAATCTTTTCACCCCAATACTTCTGTAAGTCTGTAATTCGAAAATATGAGTGTAAGTAACATTTCTAAATCTTCATTTTACCATTATCTGTAAATCCAGTGGGATTTTGTATGCAGAAGATGTGTGACAATATCCACTGCTCCACACAGAGATCTTCTATCATTATCTATTAAATCTGTTATTACACAATTAAAAAGAGAGAAAAAATAATCAGACTAAATCTAGAAGACCTGTGTTAATGTCTTAAAGATGTTTCAAGATATCTTCCTTCAAAGCCACAGTACTATGAAAAATTCCTTTACAGTTCTGCATAATAAAAGGCACACTGGATTATTACAAAATAATCAATGCAAATGCATTTGGCATACTGGCTGAAACAACTGAACCAATAACAGTACCAATGTGACCGAGACTTTTGTACAGTACTGTACAAGCTGAACATTTCTTAAAACATATTCTTAAAAATATTAGCTGCAGAGCACATTTTAAATTTTACTTTAATCGTATTTTATTTAGCAAAATGATAGTTAAAGTCTTGCAAGATAAGAAATTATAGACACGTTTACAAAATATGTGAAAAGGACATACACCCTTGTCTTTTTTTTCATTCTATAACCTTTTATTTAAATTTTGCGTGACTCAGAATTTGCATTTCTTGAGTGGTTAACCTAGAAAATATAAGCGTTGACAGTTGTTTGTAGAACATGCACAAAATAAGAAATATCACAATGACAACTGTGTAGATCTATACATCCTGATCTGATATTGTAGTATTTCTGTATGATTAATGACTGTATTGGTTCACGTCCTTGAGTGCGCATGCATGTGGATGATGTGAAATATGATCCCAGGAATATGAAGAAATCACTCTGTAGGATATCCGTTACTTGACATATATTACTTCCTTTCACTCAATTGGATTTCTGTTACTTGACGTCCTGCGTGGTGTTATCAAATGTTTCAATTACACTGCATTACTAGCGTATATCAGCTTCTGTGTGTGTTCCCAGCATGCTTGCGCTGTAGTCAATGGCAAAATAATCCTTATCTTCATTCTTACAGTATGCTATCACTACTTCAGCATTTTCCCTGGGGAGGTACTGCTTTGAGTTAGACAGCTGATTCATGCTAAGATAAAGGCAATCTCTTTATCTTTGTCCAAGACTGGAATATTTTTCTTTATTTACTCAATGTTTTCTCTCGAAAGCTGCCTTGGAGGCAGAGAGATTAATAAAGGCATTACTGTTAACTTGAGGAGTGCTGAAAGGCGCTTGATAAAATGGTTGTCTCTGTATCTCTCTGCTGTTTACTGGACAGCTGTTAAAAAAACATAAGGGGAAACATCAAGCACAGCATCCAAACGGGCACATGCAGTCTTTAATCTGTTTTACTACTGTGGCATGGCAGAAAAGGGGAGGTAGGAAACGTCCAGAGATGAAATATACATGCGAGTGCAATCTGTTTTGCTCGGAGAGGGAGGTCATTTGAAAACAATGTAATGAAACTGCACACTGCACTTTAAACAACAGCCTACCTCATCCATGCACAACTTGTTTACACTGTTACATTGTTTACATTATGCAGAACGTGCACACTCTGTGTTTAGTGTTTAATGTTTTTCTCGTGCTAAATGTATGTATGTTGAATGTTTCGACTGTGTTGTCTATAGTACACTGTGTGTACTGACTATATGTATGTGCATATTGCACACTGTCTTATGTCTGTACTATATGTTACATGTTATATGTTACATGTACTGCGCTGTTTTTGGAGCAAGCTCCTAAGAATTTCACTCACCAGGGCACATGTGCCGTGGTGATGTGACAATAAAAGTGAATTGAATTGAATTGAAATGAATTGAATTGAAAATTTGTAATAAATGCCTTTGCAATGCAAATAAAAGAAAGTATGCTGCGTTGAAACGTTTAATGAGTGCCTATTCACAGGACGGGGCCACGGTGTTAACGCAGGACAACTACAGGCCAATGTGCTAATCGACACGGGTGTCTTCATTTCCTCACCTTCAAGAAATCTACACATACAGCATCGAATACAGTTATGCAGCATATAGAATAAGAACTGAAAACAAAGACAACCGTCCGTAAAAAAAGTGTCAAGTGTTGGTGAACCATGAAATAGCCGCCCCCCCCGAAGTGAAATTTGCCTCCCCTGTGCTGATAAAAAGAATGAGTGATTTGAAAAGCTGTCTATTGGCAGGGCTCCAAATCAGTACAGATTTGCCAAGACTCACGATTGCCGGATTGCTACACCCTTGGGTGGCAGACACTTTCAGAAATGTAATTTTGAAAATATTGTTTCTAGCTCCAATCAACATCTGTAGGACTGTCACGATGACAGCGCCATAAAAGATTATAGTCGAAGATGAGGCAGATTTTTTTGAAAGAAACGCGAATCTTTTATAAGGGTCCCTGATAACTTCAAAAAGAATTATGATCACACTGACCCAGTTGTTTTGGGATGGAAGCGGAGCTTGCTTTATACAAGTCTGCCAACCATTAATCTAAATATTGTGACATTTCTTCCGTCGCATTTGGGAAATCAAGGGTGCTTCATTGCCTTTCCAGCCAAGAGAGTTGTTTGGGCGATCTCAAAGTGAACAGCCATAAAAATCGTATTTGTGTCTTGAGAAATGTCAACTCCATGCTTGAAACACTGCACTGGGGTATTGGACCTGATGAAAAAATAAAGGGAAAGCGTGCTTTGTGCTTACTGCATACATGGACACAGTGAAAGGAAATCAATACCAAACCTCCTTATGAACTCAGGTTTGGCTGGATATTGGATAAACACTGAATGCTCTATCGTCAGTTGTATAATGACAGAGATTTAAGACACTGGGTTTTCCTGAAACACGGGCTTGAATGTTATAAAGCTCTCGATACATCACGAGTTCAGATACAAGCTTTTCTCACATATGTGACAAGAGTTTCATGCATATGCATTAAGGAAAATGGAGAAAGCATCACCCCAAGCAGGTCAACACATGTCCCTGGGCCAGGCCGCGTCCAAGCTGTTTACATCACAGTGCATTTGCTCCTATAGCCGTAAGCCATGCTGTGCTTCTCCACGGTTCTCCATCATTATGTGCCTGCATATTCCCGGTAGCTTTAGCACTCTCAGACTTTGTACTAGCGGTTACTGAATAGTTCGAATAGTTTCAAGGTAGAAAAATTGATAATGAATTGTCTACGAACATATATCTCAATCTATACTTTTGCTTTGACTGAATATTGAATTCATGGTGTACGGCAGATAAATGAAGATGTCTGGCTGTGATGATGATAATAATTCATAATGAAGATGTTTAGCTGTGATGATAATAATAATTCATGTATGCAAATTGCAAAGCATTTTTCATGAATTGTTGTGATGTATGTATGGAAAATGTTATGTATGTATAACAAATCAGAATACAGAATTAATTTCTATCCTTATTAGTAAGAGTAACACACTCATATTTATATATCAATTGTGGCTTGAGAGAAAATAAACTTGGACTGATGTCCAAAGGATTTTACTGAAAGTAAGTGTTAAAGTTAAAAACAAACTGTTATATTGTAATGTAATTTTGAATTAAATTAAATTAAAACAGGTTAACAACCGTCACAATTTGCATAAAAGGAAACAAATGGTGTTCAAAAACATTTCTCATTCTAATTTTATAAACATAATGATCAGATGCAATGGAGCAAGCACTTTTAGTGATGCACGTTTGGCAATTCTATAAAACATAAGACTAAGAAAAAGTGTAAAAATACAAAACCAAAATTAAAGTCAATTATTTTGATGAAATGGTAGACGATCGTTGGAAAGATCAGTGAAGTGAAAAGCAATAATAGGTAGATTTACAGAGTGGCTTAGAGACATTCAGTCACTGGTGCGCTAACTGAATCTGATAAAGCTTATAAAATCCCAGTTGGGCTTTGAGGTTTCTTGTCTTTGAGGGTGTTTGCACTTTGTCACATCAAATGTTTTACTGATCGATTAGTTGAAAAGGAATAAGTGCTAATCTGTATAAATGTTGGTCTCCTCAACGATGCAGTCAAGATGGTCAACAGTAGGATTGTTTTTTTTAAATATTTAACTCTTTTTGTGCTCCCGAAAAATCTTCACCATTTCAGTAAAGGTGTAGCATAAAGAGATTCGGGATGAAAATTGGTTTTATGGTAACATGTGCCGGTTGTGGGTGGGCAGCTGTGCAAGGCTGGAGATGTGGCCAGAAAAATGGGGATCCCATCATGGCACCACTTAGCTTCCCGCTGGAAGCTATTTACTGATGTCATTTGCAGAACCACTGGCAGCCGGGATGGGAGCACTATTGTAACTTTAGGAGCAGAAAGATGGTTCTAGAATTGCACCTTGTAGTTGCTGTAACATTATGATGTATAATCCTATATATAAAAGTTTGAGCCTGAGGCAATTTTAGGAAAAACTGAAGCGATAAATGAAATACAGATTTTGTTTTACTCTAAATTCACACTGGGATGAACTCAACCAGGTTGTGCAGACACAAATGTTCTTTTAATAATCATATAATAATAATATAACATATTATAATATAATAATGTTTTCATATGTTGATGTCTCTGACTTTGGGTCCTAACTTATTTAATATTTGGAAATGAATCTGTAAAAATATATAATTTGGATTGAATGAATAGCAAAACTGATATTTCTTTTTTTGAAACGGAAAATAAAAGAATGCAACAGATTTGCAAATGAATATGAGTTTTAAAAAAATGGATAGTGCCAGCTGCAGTTCCTTGTGATTGAAATATAATGGTCTGAGATGTGTTTACAGCTTTAAAGGCTCTAAATTGCGGCCTAAACCAAACAAGTTAATAGTCTGGATTGAAAACTGTAAAGAACGGGACGAAGGGCAAGTCAACATGTCCACTGGATTGCCGTCAATTTTGAGCTCATAAAGGCAAAGCTTGTGTCGATACAGGTGGACGTTAACAGCAAATGCTAAAAGCTATCAGCAAAAGAAGGATATTAAGGTGTGTCATATGGAAGGGTGTAATTTTCAGAACGCCACTCATTCCGATACGATTTACTGCGGGAGGTATAATTGAAAAGGGTGTTTCCTTCGTGTTGTTTATCAAGGGACATGAATGTTGCTGAGAGGCTTAGAGAGTGAGACATAAATAATAAAGTAGTCCCGTCTTGCACTTTGTTCACCTGATGTGTCCTCACAATGGCTGTTCATTCACATTCATGCTCTGTCACAAAACATTGGCTTTTTTAAAGGGACTTTGGAGGAATCCGATTAAACAAAAATGTGATGGTAACCAAATGTCATGCACCACTGTGTTAATAACTGTGTTTTTTACAGTGCAATGCTGAGACTTAAAGCATTCAGAAAGAAATAAGAAACCATTTTTATTTTCATTTAATCAGCATTTCAAGGTGTATTGTGGTCATTCCAGTCCAGTGTCTGTTGAATATGAACAAAATCAAACCTCGGGAGTGACTAAATCATCTAACAGCAATATGAATGACTGATAGCTTAGTTATTTTACCTTAATAAATGTACAACTACTACAGTTATTGAACACAAACATGTTTTGTTTTTTGCAGTATTTAAGGTCTGAAAAAAACGAGCATCTTATCTGCTAGTTTGACCAGTTTCTCAATTTTTCAACAAATAAAAATTTGAAATTTGGGAGAAGTATTGTTAGAAGTTCAGAGAAATAAACAAAACGATCATTTAAATTAACAAACACCTATACCAATTTAAATGAATTTTTGATTATAAAAAAGTTTGTTAATTTCTGCAGCTTTGATTTAACCAGCATGATACTTAAAGTACACGGTTGTCAATGTTTTAAATCTGCTCCCACGAGGCAGGGATGGAAAAGTGGCCTCAGGCAGATACAGTGTAAGTGACCATTACACTAGTGCCTCAATTAAAGTTTTTTGATGGGACAGCAAGACAACCAACACTTAACACAACATGGTAGCAGCCTGGGGCGGATAATGTGGAAGTGAGTTGGAAAGGGCTTGAAAGCACATGCTTATGAAAGTCATCCGAGGGAGAAAAAAAAGACTCGTGTAACATGGATGTTTGAGTGCAGTCCTTGACAAGCTGTTTACAAGAACCACAGGAACAAAACAATTAAGAGTGTCCTTTGATGGCTTTGACATACGCCGCCATTTTGAAGTGGCATGTCATTGATTCATTTTAATTAGTTCTTAGGAAATGTGTGCAGGATTTGCGGAGGGTGCTGTCAAGTAATTTCCAGGCAAATTGCTACACTTCACATATTTAATTGTTCCCTAGACAGTCAGAATTAAATAAAACAAGACGAGTGAGATGGAAGTCACACTAACAGGGCCAAAAAGTCAAAGGGGCATTGTGAAGATGGATGCTTTTCTTCACCTTCGTAATATTCAATACTGTTTGTGTTTTTAAATAAAAAAGTTGTACATACAGCGAATGAGACAAGAGTTCTTTTAAAAGAGTGACATGCGCTGTCAAACCATAAACATGCTGCTCAAGGAGACGGCAGGTTTGCTGGCTCCATGAAACAGAGATTTGCTCTCTTCTCTTACTCTGGCTAGGAAAAGATGACAGAGAGGCAAGCATACAAAGCACTGTCTCAAAAGAAGTACAAATACTTCTGAGGAATATCACAAAATACGTCATATCGTAAATGTGGTCAAAAAGAATATTTCTGTCCCTCCAGGTGGCTAAAAGTGGTAGGTATGTTCCAGCTTCATTTTTGGCTGTCTAGAGTGAGATAAGTATTGAAGCACTCAGGAGAATAAATGACACCACTGAAGTGATTGTGATCATCACAGAGAACGCCGGCCAAGTCTGCTCCCCCTCACCAGAAAGACTGAAACGAAGGAAAGAACAGGTGATAAAAGACAGTCTGTCTAGTCTTAACGTAAGGCAAGGCGATGTAACACTACACTGTATGTGACTTCATATAGGCATGATGGGACTATCAAAGTTGACATCTAACCATCACAGTCAGGCAACGATGAAAAGCATCACGGTCAATGGGGTTGGGTGGACGTGGGAGTGGACGGAGTGCTGCAAAGACCATTGATCTCATTTCCACGGTAGCACCGTCACATCCGACATGACAACTGCACGCAATATAGAAGCTGTGATGGATCGAGCTGCACCCCACGCTTGTAGTATCAAAGAAAAAGGAATCACCCGAGCTAACCTTTTCGTCTCCAACAAAATGGTCGGGGTGAGAAGGGTTAACACGTTTGCAGTGAGATTGTGAATGGTAAGACGAAAAGCAGGGAGCGTGACTGGGGAGCCAATGTTTTGGGAAGCCATAGGAAACGCACTTTGAGCCTTCTGACAAGTAATCTATCAAAGGGAACACACAAACTACTAAATACACTCTCATTCACACCTGAAAAAACTACCTGGAGGGTTCTTTAAAAATAAATGATGAATAAAAGAAAGGGGTGTAGTTAGAATAGAAATGAGTTTCCTAGGTATATGATCAAGTGTGGCATTTAAAAATGAACACTCGCCAATATTTAAATTAGCTCCACCTCCAGTCAATCACACTCTGTAGTTCCAGATTCTACTAAAACTGAAAGTGAAACTCTGAACTCAGAATATCCCATCCTTATATAAAGTTAAGAAAAATAAGTGGATTGAAGTGTACTATAAGTATACTCAATTGATCTTTAAAAATGAAAATGTACATTTATAAATTAGACAGTGGGCCAATTTAGTCCAAAGCCCTTTAAGTACACAACTAATACATTGATATTAATATACTTACACAGTAAAGAATATTTTTATGTAAACTTGACATTACTTAAGTATACTTGTATAGGAATATCAGAAGCATAGTCCACAAGACTATTGGGTATCTCCAGCAGAGTTATTTTTTGAGAATCCGTTGTGTGGCGATGCAGTTATCAAAAGTCTTACTACGGCAGTGATACATTGTGGTTTATATACATTAAGGGGGCAGTCCCCAAAAATGAAGACAAGGTACCTGATTGATGAACCCAAACATTCTTTAAACTTTCCTTGAGAGAATCATTTGTCATAATATTAAGATTACATGCTAAATAAAATGCACCTCCCTTATTATTTATGTGATGCTTTGTCAGAGCATAGATCAGCATATCTTAAACAGATTCCTTAATTTGTAACCGACACTTATAAAAATTACCTTGAAATATATTTATTTTTAATAAGACAATCTATGGCTCAAACTGCTGATCAAACGGGGTCCAATAAGTTGATGGGATTGGTTGCAGAGTTATGACATCATGTCGAGTGTTAAACTGCATGTGTTTGGATCAGTTGCTATGGAAAAAATACTCAGCAATGGTTTAAAATGATACATTTGTACATGGTTTGTCTTAAAGCACATTTAAAGCACCAGATAAACATATCAACAAAATAAACTTGATGTGAATTTGGCTATTTGGGATAATGAGGTAATACCGTATCTCATGCGTGCACGGGATGCTCAGTGGAGCACAGGTCTATTTTAATAGGCCAGTCCTCTGTGAAAACCACAAAAGACCTCATGCAGTTGAGATACACCAATTGATCTCTCCGACTTATCTATTTCTTTTTCAAATGACCTTGCAGTACAGACTTTAATGCTCTGCCTTTCATTCCAAGCCACGAATGAGTGCTCCACTAAGCTCAGATCTCCACCATCATGATGAATGCATTTCCTTCACAATTGTGTCCCCCCAATGAAGCCAGGCACTGTAAATCTTCTGGGGTGCGACCCCTGCGAGGAAGAGCTTTTACGGAGACCTTTCCTTAAAAGAGAAAAAAACATCTCTTCACACACGTCACACTGGTTAGCCCAGGCACCACAAAGGCGTTTTGTCATAAACTAAAATGCCCATGTATAATGGCATTCTGAGCGGGCTGTATCACATGCTTCTCTGTATTTGTGTGTTTACTCTGCATAATGCCGCTCATTAGAGTATATAGGATAATAAAAGGACTAAAAGAGCAAATAAAAACACATTGCCCACAGGATGCAATCAGTGCTTTTAATTTGGGAGGGCAACGTAGAATGCCTGTGGGGAGCGCACACTGCTGTTGTGCCACAGCTTAATGATATGCAAGGTAAGAAAGAGAGGTTTCACCGGCTTTGCAGTAAGGTGATTGAAATGAAGAGGAACACAGAGAAAAGTACAGATAGAAGAACATTTACAACACGACGAAATGAAGTCCTAGGGTGAGGAGTGAAAGAAAAGCTTTGACGCTACATTAAATATCCACACTGTGTCTCTTGCATAATTAATAGATGAAGGAGATTTTGAACAGAGGGCCGTCTGTGAGAAAGCAGCCAGGCGTCGTATCAGATATAAATAAGCAGTGCCAACGGCGAGAGCGTAGATTAGAACACTCAAGCATTCACCGAAATCTCGGCTTTGCTCTACAGGATGCTGTTCCTGTAAGACACTCTCCCACACACATATACACGTCTAGGACCGAAAAGGGAATTCACAGATAGATTACATAAATATGCACACACGTGTATACTTTTGAAGATACAACTCAAAACTTTTGCAAATCGCTATGCTCCAACACTTGTAAAGAGACCCCCAGATTCTATACCGTATATTACATATCTTTCGTGTTTGATAGTACTTGTAAATGATTTGTGCAGTCACAAATCACAAAGTTCACAATCATCTTTAAGAGAAATCAAGCCATGAATGCCAGGATTGTGGGCATCCAGTTACTTCCGTGACGGATTGTCAGAGACCCATTACGGAAGTAACTGGATTCTTTAAAGGTTCTCAAGTTGGATGTCAAGGCTTCAGCTCACAGATGATTTCCAATCCGCAGGTCGATTAGGCTGAATGAAACGCAAACACTATTCCGTCTCATTCGCCGGAGTTGCGTATACCAGCGAGCAGCTATCATTCAGCTCACGGCCGGGATGAGGGAGATAGGTCTGAGTGATGTGAGGTTAGCTTCACCTCCATGCTTTCCCTTATCATGAGAGACAGATAATGTCAGTGTCCACCTCAGCGCTGATTACCCTGTCATATGGCATCAGTGTCACTCTCTAAGCCAACACAATACCCTCCTGGGCCCATTTGTGCCGGCCTGAGCTATTTATGGGCTCCTCTCATCACCCAACTGCAAAATATACTCCCTCCCTCTTTCATCATTTCCATCTATAATCTTTTTGTGTTATCCTCTTCAGCTAAAGGGATAAAGCGAACCAAAATCTGTTCCTCTTTCTTGTCTGTAATTCTTTTGAGCTCTCATATATTCATTAAATGCAATCTTGTGCTTAACACAATGAATGGCATCATTTCCTGTACATGTGTTTTTTTTTGTTCCAGCCTTTTTAAAAGCATTTACTATATTAGTGAGCATGGAACATCATTATTAAATGACTGATGGAGAGTTATTTGGTAACGGCTTATAAAAACCTTAAAAATTATATACAAAAGCATTAAATACAGTAAAAGCCACATATGTGATCTAATATGGTAAATATTTCAGTTTTTTTTGGGGTTTAGATGTATCTGTTTTGACTGTTGTGATCAGAAAAACAAACAAACAATAAAAAGAAAGAAACTTGCATGATGGGATGATTAAGTGACAATCTATAGTACAAAAAGAATTAGGATGGATTTTAATAGTTTGGATCTTTGTCTCTTTTGTAAATTGCAGAACATGACTGCAGAGCTTAGTGGAGTGAAGTAAGGTCATTTAATAGCTTTCTTTTTGATGTATAGCATTGATGTCCAGGCAGCAGGAGGTTTCAAAGAGAATGTGCTGAAACCAGTCATACTGTAGAACATTCACAGCTAGAATTGCTTGCATCTTATTCACTAAGCCCATTTCAAATGAAAATCTATTTCATTCACACCTGTTGCAAAACCTTGCCGGATTTATAAGACAGTCATATAAGTCCAAGAGTAACTGGATGGAGATGGTGAGGCCTTACTACGAATAGAAAGTGGAATACTATTATAGAAACTAAATGATTACAGAAAAATTTTCAACCTGACACATTTCAAAAAGGTCAAATGAATTCTAAAATTCAATAAAATCATGTATCAGTTAATCCTTTACACTGATAAATTCTAAGTAAATGTTTTCCCACAAAACACATTTTTATTTTCACACACGTAAGAAGTGTGTGTGGAGAGGCAGGTCCCTTACACATTTCTGCTGATCACTGCTTTCTCATGTTTTCTGAGGTCAGACTGGCATGGTTTGGCTGCAGTGAGTTAACTCCCTGACCCTCAAACCCAGCTGAGGCCATGGGCAAACCTCAGCGTGGAGTCGGACCAGCAGATGTGCCTTCATTGTGGCCCAGCTGCACACCATGTTAAAGGCCCAGCGCCTCCCACTTCCTTCTCCATCTGCTACTTCCATGCATCACATAACACCAGACACTCAAGTATACACATATAGATCTTTGGAACACAACCAAGAAATGTGCACAATCAATATGACACAATTTATGTTTATCTTACCAATTATATATTTTCTATATAGTTAAAAAATTAGCAGATGCATATTCACCAAAACAGCATATTTAAAAGAGGAGACCTCATCTAAAACTAACTTTTTGGCAAAGGAATCATGACTTTTGATGGTGTTGTCAGGAATTGAGTCATTAAATACACTGACAGCAGAAAAAGAATAATTAAAAAGCTGGTAATTAAAAAGATCTATGAACCGCCTATGGCTTCAGTAATTTCATGTGAAAGCAGTCATGAATGCTGGCAAACTGTAATTAGACTATAACTAGGTTGACTCGTAGTGGTAAAATGCTTCCCAGTAAAGTCAGCTACTGGTCAAATAGATACCTGTAGAAAAATTCTCAATGACTTACAAAATGCTTTATAAAAGTGAAACATCGTAGAATGTTAAATAGAAAATTAAAATGGAAATCAAAAGTGCCCCTTATATTTTCCTAAATTAGGAAATGTCATTTTGTGCTCAACCGAACAAAAAGTACATACAATTATTTTTTCCTAAAATGGAACAGTTTAAGAGTGAGTAAATAATGACATTATTTAATTTTAATTTTGGGGTAGAGTATGCCTTTAATAGGAGGACTTTCATCTCATTGTGTCAAAAATGGACTTAAACAAGAAAGAAGATTCAACAAAACGAGGTAGTATGGTTAATTGTTTAACACAATTGTTTAACTTGTGTGTGCACATTACCACCAATTCATTTCACAATGCTCAAAATATTCTACCATTGCACGATTCTCTAAAATATGATAGCATAGGAATTTCTGAGCCAGGCATAATGTCTGGTTATTTCTGGGCTGGCAGCTGAGGAAGTCTGCTCTGAAAGCTCCAATGTGGATGATAAGCAGTAAAAAATAATCTATTTAAAATATTCATGTGCATACATATTTACATCGTATAGTAAACAACTGTTAAGCATGAATACTTCTACTGGAGAATAATCTACTTTAGTTTTATTTTTTATGAACTAAATACATGTTTATTGCTCTGAGTGCAAGGAAAGTTAAATAGAACAGTTTAATATTAGACCAAACAGCAGTGCTTCAAATATTTTTTGATGAGTTGCAGCATATTTAAGAGCTATTAAATTAATCTGTGGACAGTAAATGTACATTTGCTTAAAAGTGTGCTTCAATCCAGGCTGAGCAGCATGCCGGATGTGTTACGGATTTCCATAAATATGTCTCAGAAAACAGCTTCCAAATCATTGTCAGAAATCCCCCTGACAAGACCTTATTTATTTTTACCTGCCAGGAATATGGCGTGCATAATCAGAAATGTTATTAGAGGAACAGACCCCTCGACTGTTAGCCCTGTTACCAGAGCTCGTAATAACTCTGAAAATGCAAATGAACTCTGGGTAATCTATTAACGTCACTTCAATTTTATATCAGCACTCCAATTTAGCAGATACTGACACATTCCTGCACACTATGTCCCGTACAAGGGCTCATTTTGCCAGGAGAGAGCGGGCACGCGGCAAGCAGGGCAGAGGAACCATGTGCCATCTGTCTCTTCCGACTTTATTACCCGACTTCGTAATGAAGCCCCCGTCGCAGGGGCCTTGCACACATTTCAGGTTCATATGACAAAAACAACTTTCCCAGGTTTATTTTCCTTGTAGCAATTATTGTCATTCAAACCTTTTTCTGCAGAAGGGAGGCGGTATGGGCGACTCAATGTTAATTACCCCAATAGTCACTTCAAGAAGACTTTCTAATTTCAATGTAGCAATCCTCCTGTCAGCACCAGAAGGCAGAGAGCTTTGTAATTCCAGCATATGGTTTGAAGACCTGAAGGGGGAATTTGCCTGCTTGTATTGGCCTTAGAGTCAAAGACCCCATTAGTGAAAAAACAGACGCGGTAATCCAAAGAGATTTGCCCAATCCATGCAAATGAGTTATAATTCCCCATTGTGGACCGACCAGTGTTGGTAAGTCATGGACTTAAATTATTTGAAGTGAAATTGAAATACGAGATAATCTGATGAATATACATGAACTGTTCTAAAGGGAAAACTTAGTGTCGGTGAGTTTTCATTAAATGTTTAAATAAAAAAAGTGCAAAGATTTTTCATGCCTTAAAATGGCGTTCGGACTCATTTGTACTCTGGGCTGCAATGGTTTTGGTGATCAAAGGGTTTTAAATATACTTGGTACATTTATAGGGGCAGTCGTGGCCTGGTGGTTCGAGTCTTGGATTTGTGATCCGAAGGTTGCTTGTTCAAGACTCGGAACCAGCGGGAATACCACAACTGAGGTGAGTCCCTTGAGCAAGGCACCGCCCCCCCCCCACTGCTCCCCGGGCGCCGCAGCATGGCTGCCCACTGCTCCGGGTGTGTGTTCACAGTGTGTGTGTGATCACTTACTGGATGGGTTAAATGCAGAGCACAAATTCCAAGTATGGAACACCATACTTGGCAATACGTTACGTCACTTCACTACAGTGTGTGCCATGACCTTCACCTACATTGGCAAAAGTATTAGACAGCACAGTCCAGTGACATCTGTGGGGTTGTTTACACTTGATCAGATGTCTGGTCATATAGACAAGGTTTATAAGTTTCCACGTGTATTGTCTTGCAATTGGATGACTTTGTGTCACTTCTGACGTTTTAACTTTGTGAGATTCAGCGTCTTAATATAAATTTGTAATGTTTTATAAATAAAGATAAAACATGAAGTGGTCAACTTTTACACTACGAAGTAGTCTGTAGACCTGCAATAATGCATTACTGCAAGTGTGTTTATTTCTACAGTGAACAGCTGCTACCAAATACATTTTTGTCAAATGCATAATAAGTAAACTTCGGAATGATCTTCAGCATCCCGAATAAACTTCATTAGTTCATCGCATTTCCATTTACAGATTCAAGCACAGCCTTTATGAGAAAACCAAACATGTGGCATCAAAACAA
This sequence comes from Triplophysa yarkandensis, assembly GCA_033220385.1. Classification (NCBI taxonomy): domain Eukaryota; kingdom Metazoa; phylum Chordata; class Actinopteri; order Cypriniformes; family Nemacheilidae; genus Triplophysa; species Triplophysa yarkandensis. The sequence continues at coordinate 18,959,940 of CM065654.1, read as the reverse complement.
GGAGCAAACTTTCTGTGATTTGTGTGGTTGAAGCAGGAAAGGAAAGAGACCTCCTTATTTGTCTGTTTGTTGTTTTTCGCTCACTGCCAAACGAGCTTTTGATTCTCTCTGACTGTGTCCCAAAACATTAATACTTTATAAGACCAAAACAAGTCATCGAGGATGCTTTTCAAGCAAACAAGAGAACATCAGCTTATGTTTAATTAATCAGCAGTGACGAAAGGAAAGAACAATTGCAAAAGATGTCGACTTCAGGCATCTTTTGCTGTTTTCCCACAGGTGACCCACTTCCTGCCCTCCTTCGCCTGTGTGCTTTTCACCCCACCGTCTGCCGGATCCCACACTTCACTGTCAAACCTCTCAGAAAACTACACTGAGGAATTCATGAGGGCAGAAGAGAGACATTCCCTCACCTATAGTGCATCTCCTATTTTGTATATCCGATGAAGAACAATGGAGAGGAAAAATGCTCATATGATAAAAAAGGGTTTGAAGACTACAAGGATGCCTCTGATATACATGGCTGAGTTATAATGTACTCGGAGATGTGCACTATTATCCTGCATTCTATACTTCAAACGTGAGCCTGGGGTCAGAATTCAGCACACAGAGGGCTTTTTAGCTGCGTTCTCAAATTGACATTGATCATTTCATTAATGGCACTTCCTGTAACTCTTTTCTTTAATCTATAATAATGAATACAGCGTTGCCTCCATTACATTGTTTCATGTTGTTTGTCATAAGCCCAAAACCACAAAGCACATTTACAAAAAAAGGAAAACCAGTCACGACTCCACGTAGTCATTTTCCACTCATGCTGAAATACGCACAATGAAGTTTTCTTGCATTCTTTTTTTGACAATCATGAAATTTTACTCTGCATACAGTGTGCATTACCTAAAATACAGTGTCATAAGGGTTATAACAAACAGCTTAAGTGGCATTCTGAGATCTCCCACAGAGCCTTACTCATACTAAAGTCTTTCTCAAGGTCACGCTCGGAATGGAATATAGAAAACTCACACTTTGTCAACAGACTATGAGCTCTATTTATAACCAGTCTTCAGGAGACAATCATCACACTGTATTGATAGGAATTCCTGAGAACATCTGCATTAATCTTAAAAAAATTAACACTTTTGTTATGGTTATGTTGGTCATTTCTCAGCTCAATAAACCACTGTGCCCAAGCTGGGCAGAATAACCATCAAACCAAATCCAAAAAAAAGATTATTCTTGCTTCACTTTTTATGTTTATCTACTGATAGATAAAGTGTGAATAAACAGAAAAGAAAGACAAATTTGTTTTAATGGAATAGCTTTGCCCAAAATGAATTGAATCTTTGAATAATTCTGTCATCATTTAATCATCCTCTTGTAATTTTATATCTGCTTTACTTTTATCTGTGCATAACGCAATTTTTTATTTTAAGAATGTTGGCCAGCAAAATTGTTTGGACCTTTTTTTACATCATTTACATTTTACACTTTTGTCATTTGCCGATAAAAGATAGGGCGAGTGAGTGATTTATTTTCAATTTCAGGATTATTTTTCAGTATTTTTATTTTATGGTGACCTTTCCCTATAATACCTATTAATGCAATAAGATATGTGATCATTACTAATATTAACAATACTGAATATTATCTAATGAAAACAAATGCTTTACTGCTTTAGTTCTCTCTACAAAAGATAGATTTCCTTGCTTGAAGGATCTTCTGAAAATTTTAGAATCATTATGGTATAACATGGATCATCATGTTGTGGAGTCTGAGTCAGCTTTAGTTCATCCTGTGATGACAGGGGTCTCAGACATCTGCCCCCGCCCCTGTATATTTCTCTTGGCGTTGTATCTATCTTTTTCAGACTCACATAAAGGACATTGTATCATAATTTAGCTGAGACAAGCGGAGATGATGAAAGGAGATCACTCACCCACTTGGGACATCTCTGGCACTGAACCTTTGTAAGGCCCTTCAATGAACTGTGGGGGGTTGTCATTGATGTCTTGCACTTTGATGATGAACTCTGACGGTGGTTCCAGAGGTTTGTTGGAGTCTCTGTCTATGACCTGTGCCGTGAGCGTATACTCTGCCTTCTCCTCCCTGTCCAGCCTCTTCATGGCGTGAATGTCTCCGGTCTTCTCGTTGATGGCGAAGATGGTACCCGCCCCTTCCCCTGCAAGCACGTACTTGATGTTCTTGCTCTCCACATCCAAATCTGTATGGAGCTAAAAAGAAACAGAGGCGGATGAGTGAGACCACTTCAATTCATAACTTAACCACTTGAGAAGGACCAGATCAATGCCGTCCCTACCAGACTGAGCTGTAATCAATCACGCAAAAGAATTTAAGCCCAGCAACAGAATAACTCTGAAACACAAGCATTTTGCCACAATAGCTCAAACGTTCAATCTCAAAAGACAAAAAAAAAGGTAAAGGGCAGAATAAGTCCTGGATTTCCAGGTAATGCTTGAATTGTGTATCACACCAATCTGTCATTCACCGCCTCATACGTTGCTAGAAAGGGGTAGGGGTCAAAGCGCTCTGCTCGCACCTGCCTCAGGGTCCTGTTACCAACTTGAAATCAGCCGGCAGGTCACAGATCCACAACCAGAAGGCAATTGGATTGTGCCAGGAAAAAATGTACAAAAGGGAAAGGCCAAGACTGTCCCTGAGTGCTGAGAGGGAACACGAACGGACATCTGCCAACCAATGGGAAAGAAGCCCAGATCGAGCTAATCCTTCTTTCGCTTTTATATATTTTCTTGTTTTCATGAGATGTTTTTTTAATACCATAGAATATACAATTTTTACCTTTTGATCATTTTGAATCTCATATACCTCTAGAGTACGTTCCAAAAATTAATTGGAAAGTTTGTAAACTCCACAAATTGGAACAACAGAGATGATTTGCGTGTGCTGAATAACTAATAATCTTACCCTCCACTAGAGCTCGCAAATCTCATTTGCGCCTTAATAAAAATATGGTGCTTTTATACGTGCTGCGGCAGGTTTGACGTCACTGATAACAAATCCTTCAGTAGTAATCAGAATTACAGGTTCAAAAGCAGAATAAAGCTTTGAATATGAGAATTACAATAGCGTTTTATTTTTTAAAGGTTTATTAATAAATTTACTTACGTGAACAATGAACAAAATGTCTAAATCATTTAGTAATCTTAGTTCATGTTAATCTAGCTTTTAGTGGTTAGGGACCTTCTGTTAATAGCATATTAACATAATAAGGCCAACGTGAGCTTTGCTTTTTTCATATATTATGTCATGTTCATGTGGTGGTTTTAGTATGTATTAAGACAGGGATTTTCAATCTTTGGGACCCCAATTATGATGCACATTTTTGGAGGCCACCTTTCTAAATATATATCTAATTAATGTTATATAGTGTATAAAATAAATAAGTACATATTTAAACTGTGACCCTGTGGACCAGCATTTGTAGCCAAACATAAGCAAAGATGGCAGCATGTAGAACTGCCAAGTGCAATGGGTTGGAGGCGGTGCTGATTTTCATATTCATCTATATGCGTACACTTACACAAAATGAGGTAAAGAGTTATATTAAAATTATTTTAATGAAAATAATTTCACACGATCTGAATCATTTTTCTCACAGTAGCTATACATGTGTGTAGTATGGCAGTTACAGTTTCTGGGTTCCATTTCTGAAGCTGTAATATATACAGTCTGGTGCTAGGTGGGAGTACACTTGAGACTGCAGTTACAAGGCCAACGTGAGCTTTGAAATACAGACTTCAAAAAATAACGCAATTGCTTAATAACTATGGTTTTATGCATATGTTGTCTCAGTGGTGCTGTTCCCAGACACTGACAAAGTACACACATTTAAATTGTCACACCTTGCACTTTTGTTCTCCTAATTGTCCTATCATTCCACATGAAAGATCTATCTCATTAACACATCAGCTTCACAACATTCTTCCCTCTACGAAAACCCCTTAAATGAGCTTAAATTAATGATGTGCCTTTTCTGATGGGAAACTTCAAGCCTTCTGCTATTTTTTCCATGTGATTTTTCCTGCAAGACTGACGATACATTTTATCATGTATTGCTGAAATGTACACAGGAAAAAGTGTTGCTGATGAGGACATGTCATTTCCTCTGTTTGTCCACCCTTATAGCTTTATGTGTACCGACAACATTTCAGGCTTGGACCCACGCCAGTCCCATTCCGACAAGTGATCGTTTAATCTCGATGTGCAAACAATCGACTGAAAGTATGGTTGTGAGGGGAGGCAGTCTGTCATTATACGGGTTGCCAAGGCAACTCCAGCGCACCAACATCTGACGACATCAGTATCTTAGCAAAGTCTCCTAACCCACATATAGTCTTGTAGTTAAGAGTTCTTATTTTGTACAGCTGTTTCAATACATCCCTTTAAATCCACAATAAGTTCCATGAAGATTTGATCCGGAGAATGTTGAAAATGTAGCCTAAAAAAACCAACCACCCGGTGACCTTGATCAGAAGATAAACTTGTTAAGAAAACTTACGAGGCAAGGTATAACGGCCACAATGAAGAATTTAAAAGAGAGAGTGGCTTTAAATCTGCCAGCACGCTGATGTGAATTAGCATTCAGAGCTGCCCGAGTGGAGCTCAACAGAAACAACGGTGGGTTTTACACCCCTCTCACTTCACCACCGTGCTTTTATTGTCAGTTCAGGAGAAAATATGTCACCGGCTGCTGGAGACGGAAACCTTTATGGTAGCCTGAGGAACAATCAACGGCTCTGTAATGAGAAGCCCGTCCTCCCCCTGCGCCCGCTGGATGTGCACTAAAGTGCATAGTTGAGCCCTACAGTACATGGCAAATTAATGATTGTGTGTCTTGTCAGGGCAAGTGGCAGAGATGGTGTCTACTAAGAATTCACAGTTAACAGAGAAGAGAAGATCCACAACACCTACTGAGACTCCATGTCACTCAGCCTCTAATATGTCGACCCATAGACCATCTCAATGGTCAATTAGGCACGGTTTAAGTATAGGACTCGGCTCGGCACTGAGTTAACTGTAAATGTAGACCAAGTGCTTAACTGCAGCCCTGTCTGAGCACCTTAGATTCTGTGTAAAGCTGGTTTAAAGGGTTCATTCGGAGTATGCAAAAGTCTTGGAAAAGTCTCATCATTAGAATCTTCAACATTGAAATAATTCAATAAATGCTATTTAGGCATAATGTATTACAAAAGGCCTGTTTTTTAAAAACTATTAACTTTTGCTCAGTCAGTTAAAGTAGTGCCACCTACACACAAACACACACTACATTACATGTTACAAGAAAAACTTTTAACATATATCAAACCTCATTTTAAAGGGAATAATCACCAATGCATCTTTCCAAAGCAGAAGTGTCTTAATTTGCATGTATGTGTGCACCATTGCAGGCACTTTTTTGTTTCTGCATCACTCATAGTATTAAAAACATCAGTATGCATTGCACCCATGGGAATTGTCTACAGCTCTTGACATGTAAAGAATAACACAGCGTTGCTATGCAACAAAAATAATGATCTATCAATTTTATGAATATTATAAGTTTTATTACATGCATTACATGTAACCAGCCTTCCAAAAATACTGCAATAACTCCACACTCTATTATTTTATACCCAAGCCGGGAAAATATGACTTGCTTCTCACTATATATAATTTATTCTGTCTCAGATATTGAAAAATGGACAGCTCGGAAAATAGCTAAGTGTAAATATTCATGAGCGACACTGAGTAATAAATATTACAGTCACGCTTAAAGAAATGTATAATATAAGACTTACAATTTAATAATAATGCTAATAGGATGACATGTATAACTATTTATATACTATTTATGAATTTACAGTGTCACTACATATGCTTGGGAAATTAAATAGTTAAGTATAAGATTAGTTATCAAACACGTGAAGAGGGTTATATATTCAATCGGACATTTAATATTTCATCACAGATAATCCATACACACTTCAATTTCTTGATTTAATCATTTACATTGGTAACACATGATAAAAATATGTTTTTTGACATAATTTCTCTTAAAATTTGTAAAAAAAAAAGTTGTTAAAAATCAATAAAATCATATTAAACCAATATCATTTTGAACCAACTCTTTTATTTTCAGAGTAAATTATGCTTTTTTAAGGGATGGTTCACCCCATCACTCAAGTTTAATCAGAATGACACGCTATTTCTGACGAACTCAAAAAATTATATTTAAAAAAATTTTGGCAATATTATTATTGAGCCCATGCAATAGAAGTAGATGTTTTTTTTTAAATATCTTGGGGTGAGTAAATGATGATGGAAAATAATACATGTCTAAAGCATAGAGCAAGCATAGTTATACAAATTTGGGGATGAATAACAGGCAGTGCCTTGAACGGAGCAGCCTTTTCTGAAACTTTTCCTGACAAATGATCAGCCTACAGTGCACCTGATCTGTTCCCACCAGGAAGCAACCTTGAGCATACAATTCTGAGAAGGAACCAAGCAGATCACTTTTTATTGTCACACAAGGCAAATGTAATAAAATCCAAAACAGATTTTCATAAAGCAGCTCCACACCACAGAGACTGATATAACAGTCTGTTATAGGTTTATCTCTGCCCAGATAATGCCGATTGAGTCTGTAATTTCATATTTCAGTGCAGTCGGCTTCTGTGGTCTTTTCCTAGGCTTCATTTAGTGAGTGACTGAATGAACTATGGATTGCTACAGGATGTCATTACCAGCTCTCCAGTTAAAACATGCACTGATTTCACACATGTAACACTATCACAAGCAACACGTCAGGTCTGGCCCTGGGCAGCTCCTGTTTAGGATTGGCCGTGAATCTGAACTTCTGGAGTGCTATAGACACTAATCTGATGTCCACAGATCTGCCAATACCTAAGAATACACATAATGTTAATGCTACAAAATGATTAAATATTTATGCATTATTTGTGCATGTACTCTGCAAGGAAAGTGTTCACCAAGTCATGCATTTTTATTTTCGAGTGGAACCCTAAGGTCACAAAGGTACTACAATACCATTAGCCATGCAAATAATTTATCCATCTCTCCTTGGCAGAGACCAATGCACTGATAGGGCCGCAATTATCATGTTCTTTTCTTTGAAGTGTTTGTTGGCTGTGCCCACAAAGGCTTTAGGGACATGAGGGGTATCAGTGCTCAGGCAGCACTATCTATGCTCGCTGTCTGTTCTAATGTGAAATTACAGAGAGCTCTGTTTTAACATGTCACATCACGGCAGAGCAGACGTGGCAACAAGCAGTTGCTTTGTCTCAAAGACCGAAGACTGCATGAACACGAGCACATTCTTACATGTGACAATTCAGACTTTTAAAAACAGCAGGAAAGAGGCATGGGGTAATGTTTCATCGGCAGGAACACAAAGGGTGAGCATCCTTTCTTGTTTCCCCCTTAAGGCCTACTGTACATTTCATGAAAGAAACGGTAAATGATGAAAGTATCTTACTTGCTGCACAGTTTTAGCACCTGTATTTCCAGCATGCCTTCCTCTCAGTGTGTGCCAAGGGCAAAATAAGCAGTTTACCCAACAAAAAAATCCCACAGCAGATATTTATTTTACTTTCATCTGCTCGCTTTGGGGAGATAAATATAGAGGTCTTCTTCTCTGCCTTCTGAATTATTTTGGAAGCACATCATTATTTTTTTTCTCTAACTGTTTCTGAGGGTCGGCAAAGAAACGCTGGATAAACGGGCATGACCCCAAGGGATTTTGTAATGCAAGGATTTTGTTGTGTGAATTTTTCCATGATATACACATCAGTTGTCGAAAAGACAAAGAACCTTGAAGGTCTGAATATAATCACAGAAGACTTGTCCTGATAGTGATCAAATAAATGTTTGTCAATAGAAAGAAGAAGCAACATTAAAAATTGACAGTTCACTGTGAACGCAGTCATGTTCAAATTACTCGTCTTTTTTTTATTCTTCATCTGAAATGCCCATCGGTAGTGTCAACAGAGATTTCACGCTGCATTGCAGGCGCATCAGCCGACTGTGATTTTCCTCCCTCACCTGCAATTTACATCAGAGCGCATGCACAGAGAGATTTGTGCTGCTGGTAAAAGGGCTGCTCCGGTTGAGCACTCTAACAATGCCTCATCCACTCACCACTGTGAGCTCTATTCACTGCCTTCATGCCTTTAGTTTCAGCACCATGGACAGTGGTCAAGATGATCAAAAACTTTAAAAAATATAATTTCACACAAATGTCACATGTTTCACATTTCATTATAAGAATTGAAATAATAATAATAATAATACATTGTTTATAATTAATATTAATAATATTAATAATAATACATAAGGTTCTGATAATTACAATATCAATACAATCCGTTGAATTAACATTTAATAAGGCTAATAAACACACTATTATTACTACTACTACTACTTTTGCTACTACTACTAATAATTATATTAATTATAATAATAATAAATATAATAATAATAGTTTTAATACAAGTTTAGACAGTTACACAACTGAGACTTACCTTTATTTCCTAAAAAAAAATCAATTTTAATAATAAAATATCCGTAGCTTTAAAATAAGGTCAGGTCATTCTTTGAGTATGAACTTTTTTCTGAGCTGTATTTCCAGTCAATGCTGGAAAAGTCTAATATTCAACCAGAATCGAATCAAAAGTATGACAACAATTAAAGTGAAGGCCAATCAAACACGCAGGACCCTTCCTGCCAATTGATGCCAACTGGTGGGGGACTTGCCGTGGTGTCCCTGTATGTGTGCCCCCTTCCTGTTGCCCCTGACTGGGAGATGGATGCTGGCTGTCACACCTGCCTGCCTTTGTTCTTGCCAGATGCGAGGGGGTCGTGAGGAAAGTGCCCAAACAATCATCAATCTCACTTTTGCCCTGTTTTCCTGTTTCTCCTCTCACAGGTCCCAATAACAATTCAGTCACAACATGAGGAAAAATGTTTCCATTCACAGAGCCTGTTGACCTTAGTCACAAGTAAAACCAAAAAAGGTTGTAAGATGTAAAATGAAAATATTCTCTGTGTTTTCTGATCAATGGAACTAATACGCCACCAGGTTGTGAAAAGATGGATCATAGCAAATGAGCAAAATCATGTGATGTTTCCTATTCCCCATTATCAATCTTCCCACTCTTTCTAGTTCGTGTAATCTTTTTTCTCAAACAGAATAATTATAGTGAATTTTATTTAATATGCAATTGGAGAAAAACAAGACGTCAGAAAATCCCCCTCTGTATGTAAGCTTACTTTGATTATGTCAATGATTTACTTACATTGTGATGTTTTGATTAGTGTCAATGTTACCCAAAACACTTCTATGTTCACAAGGGCCCATTAAAAGTTCCATTGCATTAATTTTTTAATTATGTCTGAGACCCCTGTCATTTCCAGGTAATGCTTGAATTGTGTATCACACCAATCTGTCATTCACCGCCTCATACGTTGCTAGAAAGGGGTAGGGGTCAAAGCGCTCTGCTCGCACCTGCCTCAGGGTCCTGTTACCAACTTGAAATCAGCCGGCAGGTCACAGATCCACAACCAGAAGGCAATTGGATTGTGCCAGGAAAAAATGTACAAAAGGGAAAGGCCAAGACTGTCCCTGAGTGCTGAGAGGGAACACGAACGGACATCTGCCAACCAATGGGAAAGAAGCCCAGATCGAGCTAATCCTTCTTTCGCTTTTATATATTTTCTTGTTTTCATGAGATGTTTTTTTAATACCATAGAATATACAATTTTTACCTTTTGATCATTTTGAATCTCATATACCTCTAGAGTACGTTCCAAAAATTAATTGGAAAGTTTGTAAACTCCACAAATTGGAACAACAGAGATGATTTGCGTGTGCTGAATAACTAATAATCTTACCCTCCACTAGAGCTCGCAAATCTCATTTGCGCCTTAATAAAAATATGGTGCTTTTATACGTGCTGCGGCAGGTTTGACGTCACTGATAACAAATCCTTCAGTAGTAATCAGAATTACAGGTTCAAAAGCAGAATAAAGCTTTGAATATGAGAATTACAATAGCGTTTTATTTTTTAAAGGTTTATTAATAAATTTACTTACGTGAACAATGAACAAAATGTCTAAATCATTTAGTAATCTTAGTTCATGTTAATCTAGCTTTTAGTGGTTAGGGACCTTCTGTTAATAGCATATTAACATAATAAGGCCAACGTGAGCTTTGCTTTTTTCATATATTATGTCATGTTCATGTGGTGGTTTTAGTATGTATTAAGACAGGGATTTTCAATCTTTGGGACCCCAATTATGATGCACATTTTTGGAGGCCACCTTTCTAAATATATATCTAATTAATGTTATATAGTGTATAAAATAAATAAGTACATATTTAAACTGTGACCCTGTGGACCAGCATTTGTAGCCAAACATAAGCAAAGATGGCAGCATGTAGAACTGCCAAGTGCAATGGGTTGGAGGCGGTGCTGATTTTCATATTCATCTATATGCGTACACTTACACAAAATGAGGTAAAGAGTTATATTAAAATTATTTTAATGAAAATAATTTCACACGATCTGAATCATTTTTCTCACAGTAGCTATACATGTGTGTAGTATGGCAGTTACAGTTTCTGGGTTCCATTTCTGAAGCTGTAATATATACAGTCTGGTGCTAGGTGGGAGTACACTTGAGACTGCAGTTACAAGGCCAACGTGAGCTTTGAAATACAGACTTCAAAAAATAACGCAATTGCTTAATAACTATGGTTTTATGCATATGTTGTCTCAGTGGTGCTGTTCCCAGACACTGACAAAGTACACACATTTAAATTGTCACACCTTGCACTTTTGTTCTCCTAATTGTCCTATCATTCCACATGAAAGATCTATCTCATTAACACATCAGCTTCACAACATTCTTCCCTCTACGAAAACCCCTTAAATGAGCTTAAATTAATGATGTGCCTTTTCTGATGGGAAACTTCAAGCCTTCTGCTATTTTTTCCATGTGATTTTTCCTGCAAGACTGACGATACATTTTATCATGTATTGCTGAAATGTACACAGGAAAAAGTGTTGCTGATGAGGACATGTCATTTCCTCTGTTTGTCCACCCTTATTTAATAAGGCTAATAAACACACTATTATTACTACTACTACTACTTTTGCTACTACTACTAATAATTATATTAATTATAATAATAATAAATATAATAATAATAGTTTTAATACAAGTTTAGACAGTTACACAACTGAGACTTACCTTTATTTCCTAAAAAAAAATCAATTTTAATAATAAAATATCCGTAGCTTTAAAATAAGGTCAGGTCATTCTTTGAGTATGAACTTTTTTCTGAGCTGTATTTCCAGTCAATGCTGGAAAAGTCTAATATTCAACCAGAATCGAATCAAAAGTATGACAACAATTAAAGTGAAGGCCAATCAAACACGCAGGACCCTTCCTGCCAATTGATGCCAACTGGTGGGGGACTTGCCGTGGTGTCCCTGTATGTGTGCCCCCTTCCTGTTGCCCCTGACTGGGAGATGGATGCTGGCTGTCACACCTGCCTGCCTTTGTTCTTGCCAGATGCGAGGGGGTCGTGAGGAAAGTGCCCAAACAATCATCAATCTCACTTTTGCCCTGTTTTCCTGTTTCTCCTCTCACAGGTCCCAATAACAATTCAGTCACAACATGAGGAAAAATGTTTCCATTCACAGAGCCTGTTGACCTTAGTCACAAGTAAAACCAAAAAAGGTTGTAAGATGTAAAATGAAAATATTCTCTGTGTTTTCTGATCAATGGAACTAATACGCCACCAGGTTGTGAAAAGATGGATCATAGCAAATGAGCAAAATCATGTGATGTTTCCTATTCCCCATTATCAATCTTCCCACTCTTTCTAGTTCGTGTAATCTTTTTTCTCAAACAGAATAATTATAGTGAATTTTATTTAATATGCAATTGGAGAAAAACAAGACGTCAGAAAATCCCCCTCTGTATGTAAGCTTACTTTGATTATGTCAATGATTTACTTACATTGTGATGTTTTGATTAGTGTCAATGTTACCCAAAACACTTCTATGTTCACAAGGGCCCATTAAAAGTTCCATTGCATTAATTTTTTTTCTGCATTTAAGTGCTATAAATGGGTCCCCTGTGCATCTACCGACTCAGAAAACAAAGTAACTTTGGAAAATGGAGCCCTTCAAATTTGGAGCCAGTTGTGATGTAGAAAGCAACTTTCTTTATAATATTATGGCCCTTACTCTCCAGAGTTCCACCTAGGATACATAAGCCACACTTGTTGTGACAAGAAACAGTGGTTTACAGGACACCATGGCTAAAGATCGTAAACAGCGTACAAAAAGTAAAGTAGTTAGCAGTACAATGTCACTTTTTACCAGTTGCTTCAAAAACAATAAGTAAAATTAGGAATTTATAATTGGTAATGTTTTCACTTTTTGAACATGGCTGTTTCACTTATAAAAGCAAGGTGCATCTACAGACATGATACTCTTTTCTATAATATGTTTTCGGTTTTATAGATAAGATGCAAATTGTGTACTTTTAAATTAAAAGCAATCTGCACATGTAATAAGACATGAGACGTTTTTGCATTTGATTCGAAACCGTGTGTTCTATGTTTTTAAGATAGAGCCTGTTTCTCTCAATCACACAGACTCGTACAGCCGTAAAATCTTGCTTGTTCAGGGCTGGAGACCAGCAGCTCATTTTCATTTAAAGAGACACACATCAAAACAACCCACTTTTCTCACAGAAAAACATGAACATTTAGGGGACAGAACAGTAAAATATGTTGTTGTGTATTTTGAGCTGAAGCTTCACATACACGTTCTGTGGGCTCCGAAGTGTACATTTGGTAAAGGGCTGGAAAACTGAAACCTTAAACACTCTGCTTTAAAAAAGTGGGTCACGAGATTAAACCCCAAACCAAGTCACCAGTAAAACTGCCACAAACATTCACACTCAAAATAAAAAAAAATATAACACCAAACCTCTTATCGAACAAGGAAGGTAGACATTTAAAATCAGAATACAACAATGTGCAAAAAACGTTAAGGCCAAGATATTATTACAAAATAAATCTCATCGCATCAATGAGGCATAAAGAGTTCATTTAGAATGAAATGTTAAGCATTTAAGCTGTGCTTTGTGTAAAGGCCCTTACTGTACGTTGGCTGCATGCGATGACCAATTTTTTCCATTTCCACTCACACACAAGTGCTAATTAGTTACAGCCATATCCTTGTAGACTTTAACAAAAACTTCAATGCGACTAAAACTCAGAACCAAGTAAGTACCCCTCAGAGCATTACGAGTTTATCCATTTACTTAAGACCAAGAATTTATCTCCCACCACCCATGTGCAGTCATGATCTACAACTTCGACCTTTAGCATACGAATTCAATCTCATGGAGTTAGTCATTTAGCCAGGGCCGGTCTTGGCTGGCAGTAAACGTGCTGATCCCAGATGGCCCGCCCCCACCACACGTAAATTACCAAAGGGGCCGTGAAAGGAAGTCACAGGCAGAGTCTGTCTAAAAAGATTGGGAATCTGTAACAAGTCATCCGTCTGTTGTGACATTGACGCCGTAAAATTTGTCCTCGGGCAAGGATTCGGAATACACAACTTTTTCTTATTCTCCTCATTTGACAATTCAGGACTCGTACATCGATGCACAGACAGGCAAAGTAAAACCTATGGAGAAGATGTTGACTTTGAGCTGTCAATCATCTCATATATGACACCCAGTCATGCAAAAACAAAATACAGGGCACTTGTATTAGGTACCCACTGTCAGAATTTTCTGTTATATTGGTAGGACTGCTTTAAAGGGACAGTTCATCTTCTGTAATCATCTACTCAACTTTTTGTCAAGATATTTTGTGGAACATTATGTAACGGAACAATGGCTGTACCCATTGGCCTTTTGCCAATAGAATAAAAGTGAATGGGTACCGCCATCATTGGGTTAGTAACATTCTTTAAAATAACTTTTTTTGTGTTGTGTACAACAAAGTCATATAAGTTTGAAATGACAAAAGGATGAGTAAATGATGATAGAAATGTCATTTTTGGGTAAACTAGCTTCTAAGATCTAAACTATGCTGAGGTTTAGTTAAACAAACTGTTAAAACAAAACCGATGGAAAAACAACCCATATGCCAAGAGGTATAACATTTATTCCGAATGCACTCTAAAAAATTACTTTCTGAAGTTTATAAGGCAGTTTGTGAGAAAAATTAAATGAAAGAGCAAAAATCTCAATACTGTGTCTTTTTAATAATGCAACAAATCAATAATACATTTAAAATGACTGCCTAAAATAGCAGGTTAAGCTATCACAAGAGCTTTTGCTCACCCCAGGATTTAAATTATATGCATCAAAAATATAAATCAAAAAGGGAAAGTAAGTTATACCCTCAGTACAATACAAATCTCAACATTTCCTGTTAAAATTTTTCCTGGGGAATTCAAGACTCACAAATTCAGCACAAGATAGTAAATCAAAGTTTGCCACCAATTTGCACTTTTGCTGGTACCTAGAGGCTCTGTGTTTGTTTATTTTCCCCTTTGAGTCTGGCACTTAACCAACCTGAAATTAAGCTGGTGACAAAACACAGCTCCATTGTATGGAAATGAAAATGTGCCACCATTTATGAGCAGCCATATATTATACTGTTTACAAATCACTGTAATGCTTACGCTGAAATCTCTGTACTCCCATAAATTTTTTAAGTCCATCTCTTTGCCTCCCGGGCATAGACCAGCCAACACTTTTCAATTTGGAAAAAGAAGGGAAAAAAGAAGGGAAAAAGCTTCTGCTCAAGACGATTACATCTATTCTACCTCTTTACTTGCCTTTTGGGAGAAAGGGGAGGGCAGCCAAGCAGACTGCTATCTGTTTGCATGTACAAGACTATCGGAATTATAATTGTGTTCTTTTTGCAGAGCATTCCTCTGTTTAAAGGTCCTAAAGTCCCAGGGAAATAAAGAAAAATGAAAGTCCTTCAAGGGATTCCATTGCACTGGCAAAAATGCTACAATACACTTTTTATTTCCTTTTCTATATTTTGTTATAACACTTATTAGTATTAAAACACATGTTTGTTTAGCTTTGATGGTAATGGAAACTAATACGACAAAAATTTTAAAAAGTGTAGTATTTCAACCGAACACAATTGATTGTTTGTGTTTGTTATGATGAGTTTAAATTATTTGTTGATTATATCTAATGTTTAATTCTAAACCACATGCTGGTTTAGACCAGGGCAAAGTTTAGCTGCAGTCACGCAAATCATTGTTTCTGTGTTTAGGCCTATGCAAACGTCTGGAACCTTTAAGCGCACTCTTCCTATTCAAAGTCAAGTGTTATGGTATCCCCAAAGCCACAAGCATTTCTTGCCTCCTCCAATCATATATTCTGTTAATGATCCGGGTATCATACTGGAATCACATGATTTTCTAGTTGTGCCAGAAGGGCTGAACTCTGTAATGAATGTGATGTCATGTGTATGTTGAGGGATCACTGCTCATTGAAGCATTTAACTCGTATTTCAAAATAACGTCTACATTACTTCATTATAATGAGGCCGTATTCCCAAGCATAGTTCTGTACAGCAATCCCTATATATCTGGGGCCTTACAGAGTCATTTATTCAAACATTTTATGGCGTGTTTGTATCCAACGCATGGCTGAGAGCACAGACATAAAGATGTAATGCAATAAACCGCCTGCTGTCTTTTCATTCAGTTCTAGGCTACATATTTACAATACAGCTGCGCATTTATTATTCACACATGCACAGCACAACATGCATCATTGTTCACTCAATATTTCTTTTCAATGAGTAATTATAGGTTTTTGTGTATGTCTGTAAGCCAATCTGAGATGTTTGTTTAACAAGGACTCTCAGCCGATACACAGGGTTTGTATAACAGCATCCCACAGCTGGTTTATATGACAATCACTACGAATCAAATTGTTGCCTCATGACTTTTTAAGATACGATAACTCAAAAAACAACAACTGATGAGTACAAATATAGAATGATCAATACTAGCTGTTGAATAAATAATGTTTAATAAGCTACCTGTGCCACATGGGGTGCACACGATTATTCATCATCTACCTTTCAGCTCTAAGTCTCCATCATTCTGCCTGAGATGAAATTGAAATACGGGTTTGCCAAGTAAACACGTTTTTCGCAATATGGTTTATGCTAAATCTACATAGCATACCAGAGGCTAGGGAAGCCGTGTATAACATGGTGTACTTCCTCCCAGCCCTTGACAATTATGAATTATTCTGAACACAATTCAAATTTGTGTCCCTAAGATCATTTAAGTCATACTGATACCAAATTTTGTTTATGAAAATTTTGCCACTCAACGCCAATGTCTGCCTCTGTGCAGTCCTATTTTGAGTTGGGCGAAGCAGATATTTCTAAACTTGCTAAAAAAACACAATGAAAACCTGTTTTTCATAGTAATAATTAAACGTGACATTGACTATGTCAAAACTTTTGTTCACTTAACTTAAACTTGGCCTAAAAATATTTCGAGACCACTTCATGTACTTTGTATGCGCACAGGCAGACAATCACCTCATCAGAGCCTTTGATAGAGCGTTGCATTCCTCTACATTTATCGTAATAGCAGTGGCCTTTTCAACAGCGATAACTTTATGTCTAATAAAGTTTCTGAAGGACAATTGTGCAACTGCAGATCCATGTGTACTGTTATTTATTTTGGACCACATGCTTGATAAAAGGTGGATTGGTGTGGCTAAAGGCTTGTAGAATAAAAATAGTTCTAAAGAAATCCGTTGATTATGCATGCTCTGACAATGTATATATTGTATAGTGGTGGCCACTAGAAGAAAAACTTAGCATAAAAGTATATGCATGGTACCATGGCAACCAGATAGTAGGGCTCTACATTATGAAGGAATAAACCGCAGTGACAGAAAAAAATGTCTCCCACTACATGTTTTTCTATTCTGTGCATCATTAAATAGAAACAGATTTACAAATATACAGTATATACAATAACTATGCACATACGCCATCAGAAAAGAACCCTGTGGTACCTTTCACAAAATGACACAATATCTCTCACTCATTCCCCTATACTTGTGATCTTATAAATCTGATCTTATTCAAAAAACAATTTTCTGTGAAAACCTGACAGGAACATCCTGACTACTCTCCTCTTTTTTAAATAAATAAAAAACTTTTAACAGGTGCTCTTATGCATTTGAGACCCTGTCAACTTGTTCTTCCCATATTATTGCCAACCTATGTTGTGTATCATGTTCGACACTAAAGTGTGACACTTTATCATTCAGATTCCTGTTTGATGGAGTTCCCAAACTACTCAGTGCTGGTATTGCCTGCATTTATTCATTTGGTCTAGGTTTTCCCTTAAAAAATATTTTTCAATGAAATTAGTATGTCATTTCAATAATATTTTTGTCTGAATTGATGACAGACATTTGAGCATACAATTCACCCCAAAATGAACATTAGGTCATAATTTACTTACTCTTTTTAAGTTCTAAGTACTAACTCTGTTCTGTGAACCTTAATGCATTGATTTTTCCCACAAAACATGAACAATTCTATGTTGGAAACCTAAAACAGTTGGACACAAAACCAACACAATGGGGACCAACAGTTTTCTTTGACCAACATTCTTCAAGATGTCTTCTTAAGTGTTCTGCAGAAGAAACAAAGCAAAACAAGTTTTAAATGTCAAGAGGCTGAGTAAAAGATGACACCATTTCCTTTTGGGGTGAACTGTCTCAGAGGCAGAAAAAAAAACGGATAGGTTTAATAGTGTGAGGTCATTTTTTTTAAAATCAAAAAGTACGATTGTAAAAAAAATTATGAAAACTGAAGGCAGCACACACATCATTTCAAATAATGAAACACTTGACTCAACAGCGGAAATAAAAACCCTATTATATTATAAATATAAAAGAAAGAGCCTTGTTTGAACTCATTATAAGATGGCTGACATATGCACAGTTTCATACCTGTTTGCCATTCGATCTCACATCAGTTGAATTCTAGAATGGCACGATATGCTGTGGCATTGCTCGGCAGCCTTTCCCATTCTACAGCAACACCGTGCCTTCCTCAGACATTTACAGGCCATTACAATGTGCCAAAACAAAATCATTCCCAATAAACTGTCTGACGTTGGCGACATATTTGGAGTGTATTATGTAGTTATCAGCCTTCTGCTGGATTTCCTACATTACCCCACAGACATACTGCATTATAGATGCTATTGCAGAATCTCTACTAGTTAACACATTTCTAGCATCACAGGGAATACACCATCACAACACTCAGCCCTAATGTGGTTGATCTGCGGATTTGATCTGTGTTGGATTCCCGCATTTTGGGTGAGGACGATGGCTAAATTTTTTATATCATCAGCTGATTTCTGTAAGTGGTTCCATGTATGGGGCCCACATAAGCTCAGGATGAACTCTGCGCTGCTCCATTAGTCTTCCCCAGATAATGCTACACTCTTCAGTCCCGTTTACTTAACATGCTGGATCCGGCCTCCTCGATTTGCACTAATCAACTGATAAGGCGAAAGCCCTTTCACCAATCCCTTGAGGGTGAAAACTGAACTCCTAATGGTCATTAGTAGTAATTATGTTCCCTAACAGACACTACGGCCCCGTTTACTCACAAGAACTTGCTTTCTAACGGGTTCGATTGAACTCATGTACGCTTTCGATAAGCAGAATTGCTGCAACGCAGAGTTAATCACACCGCACTGATATACGACCATAACAGCCCTGAGATATTGCTTTAATGTTTGACAGAGACCAGCACCACTAGTGTTGGTACAATATCCTTGAAGCCTCTTGTCCCATAGTATGATATGTTGTATGTGCAAGTATTTTGATGTAAAGCAATTTTAACTGACTCACTATTTTTTCTCTTCCGTCAGTCCTTTCGGATCAAACCTTAGTGACCTATTCCCCTGAGTCTGACCAGCAGAGAGTGATCTGTATTGACAAGGACAAAACTGCTGGCAAGGGATGCCAAAAATTCAATAACATGTGTGCAGCCCTTTCCAATAGCCTTAGCATCACCACTGTAATCTCTTTTTCTTCTGTGTCATTTTGTCATCATATTCAGCTGATAGGCTTATTACAGATTCAAGCCTAGGCAAGGACAGCACAGATTCAGACACGATGCAGTGGAATCAAATGAAAACACAAAGGAACAGATAGAGGCATATTGCAAGGTTCGTTTGAAGGGATCTAAACAAAAATGTTTTTTATTCATTCCCCAGACGACCTTCTTAGACATACAACAGCAAACTATTTCAGAGTAAAATGAAAGGTAAATTTTAATGAATGCACAAATTGTATTTTATATCTCTGCCATGCATAAAAATACACTGAGCACATACAGATTTCTGTGTAAAAAGAAAATTGTATTTTTATTATTTATATACAGTGCCAACCTGAGGTCATGACTATTTTACCGGTTGGCTATTTTTTATGTGTAAATTACAATGAGTGAAACATTTTGTGGTATGTGAGTTGTACTAAAACATATGAGTGCAAGAAAAAATATATTTTGCAGCCCCACCCCTGACCCTGCCCCTAAACCTAACCTAATTTTAGTAAAAGCATATTGTACTAAAAATAGGTACAGTACAAATGAGTTATATATACAGATAGAGATGTCCATATTTATAAGAATTTGTCAAAAATAGCCGCCTTTTGAAGAACTTGTGTTTTTGATGTGAGTAAAGTCCTGGAAAAGTCTTAGTGTGTGTAAGATTATAAACCTCATTTTACATTACCATTCTGGTGTGTGTGTGTACATGTGTGTGCGTGCATGTGTGTGTGTTCGTGCCCAAGTGTGTGTTAGAACCGGAAATAATCTGTGAAGTTACAAATCCTACGGTCCACAATTTAGTGAGTTATCATCTGACATTGGTCAGAAATCTGACCAATCAGAGTACACTGGGAGGGGAGCCTTTAAGATTTAGGAACTAAATGTGAGTGTTTGTTCATACATGAGGAAAGAAGCAAATCAATATTGTGAAATAATAAAGCTAATAATGCTGTTTTTAAACATTAAATTGCTTTAATGTATAGTTGAGGAAACCAACAATATAATTATTAATATGTTATCACTATCTTTGGGGCTCTTTAAGCGACGTGTACAGAAAACAGCGGTAGTTAGCAGTTAAATAATGTATGTGATATGCAATCACATAACCTTTCAGCATTTACAATAACTTTTATTATAACATAACCAGAAAAACACTATAAATTTGTATGTAGTATGTAAAAGTTGAATTGCAATTTAGAAAAGCTTATTATGGTTTTTGGAATTTTGTGTCCTTTCCTCTCTCCAATATCCATTCAATTATAGGCTGAAAACTGGTGGTGCCTATGACTTTTGCATGGTTTATCACTTTCAGAAATTGGAAAATTATCTGAAACACATCACAGTAACAAAATGCTAGTCTTCATAATCTACGTTCAAAATATCAATTACATAAAATGGCTATTTAAATGAAGTTTAAGTCTATAATATCTTTGATAACCATGAAGCTACTGTGATGGTCACTCATTTACAGAAATCCAGATTCGTCAGCAATGACAATATAGATACCAACGCTCCTTTCAAGAATCTGGCGAAACTTTGTCTGATAAACTATTTCATGTTTCATTAAAACCAATCGGTAGATTATTCTAAAGGTATATATAATCTGGAGGGACTTTATCTATAATTTATGTTTTAATCAGGCTTTTCTAGTTTTATTACCAGTATTCAAACATCAGATGGACTGCTGTGTGCCTTTCAGATGGCGAGAAAATGATGTGAAGGGTTGTGAGCATTTTCTTGACTTCTCCTGCAGCGGTGTAGCTGACTAGACAGCCCATTGTCAGGAAACTAATAAAGAGACTGTGTGTGCAGAAGCACAGTATTATCAAGCCCGGGATATCAGCACGGTATTTATGAAAACACTACGCTTTAACAAAAGAAAAGGTCGCGCACAGGCCGGCCGTCTTTTGAATAGATGTCAGGCTGCATGCAGAGCCCATGTCCGCAACCAAATGATAAGCTCAAAACTCGATTTAGTATTTTTTGCTACAATCCTCAGCATAAACATAAAACACACATCAACACACATGCCTTCCTGAATCTAAAAAAAAACACCTGGAACGGTTCTAAAACCATCACAGAGATTCACTGAAATATGACCGGATCGGATCGATCCAGCGAGGTGCACATGGCTAGCTGGGTCGCCCCCTTTGACAGCATGCGGTGCATTTCAGAACTTATGAAAATATTGAGTCATAAAGCTAGCAGCGCCCAGGCAAGAATACATGACATGTTTTCAGTTTCCGTGGTGCAGATAAAAATACACAGCGGCATCATGACAGTGACCTTGCATTTGTAATGTGCGCACCTGTAATGTTTGGCATGATATCATGGATCTGTTACTGGCCGAGGAGTTCTTCTACACCGTCTGTCTTTGCTTAAGGCTTCATGTTACTGTGTGATTACCTGTCAAGGATTACATATGTGTTTGTGCCTCTCTATAAGTGTTTATATAAGATTCCAATAATATAGTACATCAAAGTATACTGTAAGTGTTTCCCTGGGTAAACGTATGAATTTTCAAACAGTTTTGAAAACGCTGATAGCTCATTTAGAGAAAATGTGGCATTGCACAATGTGTCATCGCCGTGTGCGTGTGTTCTCGCTGAAAACTGTTTTGCTGTAGGAGAAATTGGTAAGAACAAACACTGTCACATTGTGCCACCGATCAATTTGGCAACTCAATAGTGAACGTGATTCTGAGAACGTCCTGAATAATAGTAATGGTATGTTAGATAATAATAATTTACACATCTCTCTTTTTGACACATTGGTGTAGGAGGTGAGGGAGAGAACACATTTTCTTTATACAGCTTTTTTCACACCATTGTGCATGACCACTCTGGCAGCACAATAAAATGAACACTACGGTAGATACAATGCAATTCTTGTGGAATACTAGGCCTTAAATCCTTTTCTCACTTCATGTTCCATCCGATTTTCTTTATTTGTATACCACGCAGGTGTAAGCTCATGAGAGGCACTACACAGGTCCTTGTTCTTTTTTCATGATGCATTTCTCCTCTCACACACAGATACACGCACGCATTCGCACATTCACGCACACACATGGACACAGACAACTGGCCCAGTACAAAGAAAGCCATCATTCTTTGAGTGTAATTCCAGAGGCCAGCCTATACAGGCCTGCTAGCCATTAAGGATTCATGATTCATCTGGATCTCATATTATAACGGCTTGAATTTTTCATGCAACCCTTCAATGCCAAGAAGAGGAAAAAAGGAATTGAAATGAGATGAAATGTTGTCTGCAAAACCCACCCGGTGCATTAGCATGTTAAAACCTTGTACTATTACAGCAGGACCTGTGACAAGATTTGTTCCATTTTGTTAGATATAATTATCAATTTAAGAATGTTGCTGCTAGAATGGATCATGTTTGGACATTGCCAGGATGCAGATGTGAGAAAAGCCATTTGCAGCTGCTCTCTCTCTATCTCTCTCTCTCTCTCTCTCTCTCCGTAGTTGTGTTTTTCCAGTCTTTCACATGAACCAGTATTACTTTCCTTTGTCTCTCAACCAGGATTACTATGCAAAAAGAGTTCATTCATGTTAAAGGTCAATGCCACAACGACATTCAGAAAATCTCACAGGTGGGTCAACCAAGACAATCGATTTGCCAAGCTTACTTTTTATTCTTCTGCAGACAACAGCCAACCCACAACACACCGGAAGCGTGGATGTACTTCCACTTGCACTGTTATTTTGGAGCATGCTGCTGTTTTAAAGAATCTACAAATAGAGCTCTACTCCCACCTGATCCCATTGTCCACACCTCGACTGCCCACGTTTGCTCCCTCTGAACCACACAGCCAACTACACATTAAATGACACAATAGCAACAACCACTCTTAACAAGATTACGCTGTCCTTACAATTTGGCTCCAGGCTTTCATGGGTTGAGGGAGCCTGGGCGAAGCCCCGCCGTCTGCGGTTCCCCAGGCACAGGGTGCTGCCCAGAGAAGCTCTGCCATCCAACGACTCAATGGAAATTAAGCAGCCCTACAATGACTATACCAAAGACCAATTGGGAGGGTTTTAATAATTACAAACAAGTGTTTAAATAATCAACATTGCACTCTAGTATGGTGTTAAAATTAGCCTCAAAGCTTAAAGTGGAAGAATCACACACAGTTTCTGTCACCCTTATGTTAATCTTGAGTACCTGCAGTGTAGAATCACGCTGTTCATATCTCCTAAAAGTCTTTGGTTTACTCACATTTACAGAAAACAGATATAGCATTACAATTGTTTTCTAAAAAAGCTGAGCTTCTGTGAGCGGACCATGAGCAGTGCTTGCTATCAATCTGCTCACATAGGCTACTCCTTGAATGTTGATGCTGATTTGGTGCTCTTCTGTTCTCTCTGATTGGTGCATGGATGAGATTTTACAGGCGAATGGCTAACAAATAACTTGGAACTTTCCTGTGGTTGAAAAACACTTTCCGAAACGAGTTGCAGTGCTGGGGGAGTATTGAGCACAGAAATACTACGTCATGCGTCAAAATTATAATGCATAGAACAGTGTGATAGTTCTCCTTTGAACCAGCCCGCTTGCAAGCATGCATCGTGTTGCTCTTCTTAAACCGTTCAGCTTTGATTCATCCTAACCAAATAAAATACTGGAAAACCACAGAAGTGCGAAAATCCTGAAGTGTTTAACAAATGCTGTATGGCAACACAGACCTTCAAAGTCTGTCTCTAAAATCTAACATCAAAATAACAAACCCTTGCGATTTCGGTTTATAGAGCAAGATGACTATACACTTCTCATTCCACAAACTCTCGCTGTGCTGAATGAAAGGGCCATATAACATGCTTTAGCAGTGAAAGATCGAGCCCAGGCAACACAGTAAAGGTTAACTGCTTAATTCCAGTGATTAGTCCACACAGAGTTCAAGGCTCTCTGCCAAAAGCCTTCATTTAGCAGCTACATGCACCACCTCCGCAAGTTTTCTCAACAGCCAAAACCCAAAGACTGCTGGCACACAAAGGTTAACATCAGGTATATGAAGTACCCAGGTGGGTGGGGGCCGTCTCTACCATCGGATCCAAGGCCAGAGCACGTTCAGAGTTTCAATACCTGGTTAAAAGAGGGTGAAAACACTTGACTTTTGAGCTTTTCTTGAAACTTAAGCATGCACGCATTGAATCAAAAACTAGGAATTAGAGGAGTCCACCACATGCTCTGACCATTGCGACTTCACGGCTTACAGAGCAATACCGGCTTGGTCGATGTATGGATTTTCTTCGTCAATGACGGATAGGATTGCATCTATAAATTCAATGAACACAGAATGGTGACAGTACTGTGCGGTGCCATTACCTGACAGCGTGAGTGAAATTGTCTCCATGTACAGTTGGCTGAGCCTTGCCTGTTTTCCACCCATCTAATCTCACCCTCACTCATCGGGATGGCTGCGGGATCACACCCGCTCCCGCGCCACGTGAAACCTGTTTACTCAAGGTTCATTGCGGATTCCCACAATGTTCGATGAGAAGGTGGTTGACTGCATGCAGATTCCCCGCCTGGGATTCAGAGTTGATGGACAAAGCGCGTAGCCTGTGTGTGCGCTCGCACTGGTATGTATGTTTGTGTTCTTGTTACCACCGAGGATTGTGGGATTTACACCTCAAACAACTCTCCCTACAACCAGACCCTATAAGTCACTGCAAAGGTGCTCGGCTGCTGTCACACCTCTGGCACACTGGCTCATTACGCCTGCTGGAGCTGTATATCAACGAGCGTTTGCTGTGTGTGTGTGTGTTCTGGTGTATGTGCGAGCCTGCTTTCCTGTGAAAAGACAGCGAGTGGAGATGCTGCGAGGGCATGAAGAAATAAAATACCAGCAGTTATTTATTTAAATGTTGGGCTGTATACATATTTAATGATTCAAGAGCACCTGCTGAACGGCAGCCTTTTGTCTGTAATCGCGGTCCTACAGTGACCCCGCTGTTATAATGGAAATATGCTAAGCTCAAGGAACGCTCCTCTGTCTAGTTTATAGATTAACACACACGTACATGCGTGCAACGATTCTATGCATGCATGGCCGCATACATGTACACACATACACGGGCAGACCTTGTTAATGGGGACAAAGACAACAACACCGAGCTATAGACAAGCTGTCCGGCTGGTCCGTGGAGGTGTTAATGTGATCCCACAGCTCAGCTGGGCGCTGTGCTGGGTCCTGGTGTTTTATTACAGCCACCGTGCAGAGGCAGCGAGAGACAGAGATAGACAGAAACACAGCCACCGTGCACACCTTACAATGATATAATGGCTTTAAAGGCCTGCATGACCCACAGCTCTTGAGTGAAATAACACACTGAAATAGAAAACACAGTGAGTCTAATGGTGAGGAAAAGAGAGAGAAAGGACCATTGACTTGCTTAGGAGGATTCTGTGGAACAGTTGTTGTTTAGCTTGAGGTGATACCACCAACATGCTTCAGGTGCTGATAATAGCAAACCAGTGCGGTCGAAGAGGTTGTCTGTTCTAAGACATATGCTACAACGAGTTGAGATTCAGAACACACACCGGGGCATGAGTGTTCATGTCTAGTTTCGTGACTTCCTAGCCCTGTTTTCAAATAATGTGTCTTGGTAAATGGGATGAAAACTTAAAAAGAACATTGTGCAAGCATTGTGTTAGTTTCTATATGTGTTGTTGATGTCTTGCAAAATGGTAAGGTGACTAATTTTTATTCCAGTGATTGTCAAAACAAGGCTAAAGTTGAAAAATCTAATTCTGGGAAACAAGCATAACATTAAATTTTTCCAATTTATTTTCCTATTTCAATCTTTACGATTTCAATCTTTGACAGGGTCTTGCTCAGCCAATATTAAAGATATCAATGTTTTATGCCCACAGACTGTCCTTTACATTGTGGAAACGATTTACTGTACAAAAAATTAAATACGTAAAAAGTTACTTCAGCTGGATTTGTACAGGCAGGGTCAAAAATGACCTTAACCATACACTGGTGATCTAAAATCTAATTAGGATAAAGGGGACAATGACATTTGATAGCAACAATGTTTCATTATGACTTACATTTCCAATGAAACATTATTTTTCCACATATTCAATTATTAGAGCATACCCATACACAACCCCAAGGTGTAAAATGTCCTTTTTTAAATTTGATCAGACTTGCCTTTCTGTACCGTCTTTCTAGAGCATTTTTGCATTAATCACATGCTTTCGAAAGTGATGCAAAGTGCATTCAAAATGTACATTTATTACATGTATTGCCTGGTGATAAAATATGCACTTCCTCTCTCTTTGTACCCGTGATATATTCCCAATCGCATGTGAGGCTAGGGGCTGCAGATGGATAGCAGTGGCCAATGCTGGTCATCAGCGTCTCATTACTTTGGTTACTGATAAGTCCACTAATACCCTCGTTAGCACCCACTCGCCGGCCCTTCAATCACACACAACTGCTCGATATCCATTAGAACCAGTACTGCCTCTGTCTAACCTGACCGAATGCAGATTAATGCAGAAAATCTTTTTTAGTTCAGAGGTGTATGCGATGGCAGGAGGAAATCAGGAAGGGATCAGGAGGTGGACCTTTGATCTGCTAAAAAGTGTCTCATCAGATGGTTGCACAGAATGAAGTTGTCTCACACACCACAAACATAAGTTTATGTGATGGAATCATTAATCATAGCAGTACCTCAGCCCACATGTGAAGATCTATCGACGTTGAAGGTGAGCGCCAAATTCTTTTTATCTAAACCAATATTGGTTAAATGTTTTAAATTGGTGATGTTCAAAAAAATCGTTGTAATATACATTTTTCTTCACAAAACTAAATTTTTTTTTTAAATGACCTAACGCGTATTCACAATAACGAGGATAAAGATTTTACAGTTAAAGTTATCATCTAAATTGAAGGGAATAGCAAGATTGTCCATAAGAAGAACACAGAGGAACAATCAACAATAAATATGTAATGCAATTAAATAACTATATGGATTTAAAAGGCAAAACTGCACCAGAGAGCGTAAATAACATTTTCATCCATTGACAGGGATGCCAAAATTATTATAGTCTTGTAGATAATATATATAAAATGCACAATTGCATATTTTGGTCAAATGTAGGCTGCTCTGAGACTAAATAAATATAAAGTTTATCTCTTTCCTCATACATCCAAATTTGCTATTTAAAACATGGACAAGGTATTTGACTAAAAATATTAATTCATATTCAGAGTACTTTCTGCTGAAACAAATGAAAACCATAAAATATTGATGCCCAAGGTTTTGAAAGAACTGCACAATATGCTTAACATAACAGCCTTTTCTTAATTTTTTTTTAAATATAAATATAATATACAATGTGTTGTTCCATAGTAACAATTCTTGCAAGTTAGAATCCAAGAAATAAATAATGTATTAGTGAACCTTAAGTTTTGTCCGGCAGGGTCCCCTGACGCACCCCAGTGTTTGACAAAAGTAGTTAGGCGTCGGGTAAACAATCTTAGTTTCCTGAAAGTGAGAAGTTGTAACGTGTTCCAGCGCAGCAAAAACATAGCAGGCAGGAAAACAGCTGAGAGTTAGAGATGTAATTCTCCAGAGCGGATCAGTAGGAGGAATGTAGATAATTCATGAAGTGTCAAGAAGGTTGAATAGGGCAAGTATTGCTCTGTGGTGTAACTTGCACCACTAACTACAGAGCATGACCAGAAGCGTTTAAACCAGAGAATTGCTTACAGTGTGAATATGTTACTATAGGTGCAATATGTAAAGTCGTCCTCGTGCTCAAGCGTTGCTTCACGCAGCAACTCTCTGAAGCAATAAGTGTGATCATATTGCCGAGCGCATAGACACTCTCTTCTCGAAAAAGAAAAGTGTTTTTGTTATGGCTCTGTTATTGGAGCAAAACATTTCCTCTGTAGAATTGTTGAGCCAGTTTCAGTGCCTTCCGATGTGCAATGTGTCAAGGCAGCAAAAAACACTGTGGCAGTTAACAGCAAATCCTATCACAGGCAGCCTAGAAAACATGAATCGATTGTCCGTTTCCGGGATTCACTGCTTCTTACAATCAAAGTGTCACAATATTTTTCTTTTCCCCTCAGCTATAGGGCACACCTCCAAATGCCACTAAAATAAAACAAGCTAGATCCGTCCCAACATTTCTACATTGTTTTTAAATGGCCATTTTCAAGTGAAATTACAACAGTGTGGCTTTAACGCAGGCCAATGTTAGATTTATACCCTTCTCAGCTGCAGTCATTGTGCTCTGTGAAACTAATCCACTCTGGCTTTCATTACAAAATGACAGAGCGCTACTAATTAATATTTGATAGCCAAGTTATTCATATTTAATATTGTAATGTAATTAATAATAACATAATGAATATTTCAAGGTTAAGTTGTAGGCTCACATTTAATGAAGCGTTGGAGAATAATACAGAGCCCATGTGCTTATTTACACGCATGCCTTATTGCTTAATTTGGGTTGAGTGAACAACACAAGATGATGATATGGATTTAAACCTGAATTGAGTCACGCCTCTATGTAGGCCAAATCTGTGCTGGAAGATGTCCCTTTTACCCCCCCCCCACACCCCTTTAAATTAAATATGTTTGAGAAGCAAATGTTTTTCCGAACATTTTAATTCTGATGTCTCACAGTGAACCAGACATTAGCAAAAAGGAGGCAATGTAGGACAAATCAACCAGTGTCTGCTTGTGAAATAAATATAAATTCTAAACGTTAAAAGGAGAGAAAAGCTTCAGAGGCAGCCCGATGTTATTCCGACCATCTATTACATATCTATCAAGTATTTGTCACCCTCCTCGCAAAACACGAACGAAAACAAATGTCCACAGGAACATATCCATTTTCTTTTCTGAATTAATAATCAAAGCCATTTCCTTGCATTCAATCCAACACTCCAAGTGATCCAGTTCTCAGCTAGGATTGCCAAATATGAAAAGTGTATTATCCATTCTCTTTTTTGCCACAAATACATATAATCTCATTAGAGATAAGAGCACAGTATGGTAAGAAAAGACATCAGACAGCAACGCTATTAATTTGTGCAGAGTACATCTGTACTCCTCAGAGAAGAATGGTATCCATCATTTACGCTTCAGCCAAAAGAGAAGGGAACAAAGCCTTGCGCGAGATAGAATCTAACTGACTTATGCTATAATCAAACTGACAATGCTTAAAGTAAACACAACCACATTTTGTTTTGTCGGGCCAAGATTGTAATTTATTCTCTTTCTCTTTTGAATAATGTAAAAACATAACGTTCTCTAATAGTGTGTTGATATAACAAATTCATATAGAAATCATACTATAAGAGGATGCAGATTTGTTGGATTCATACAGTATATGAAGTAAAGAGAAGAATGAGGTGGCCTTGTTGATGCTGGATGCAACGTGAAGATTCGCAAGTCTCTATATATTTTAGTTCAAATATGCAAATCCATTCCAAAAATATTTGTGAGGAAGTGTCACAAGACTCCACCGCCGCCTAAAAGCAGCTCGCTCTTTTTTGGAAGGGTTGTGGTAGGAGAAGATCAGAGCTCCAGGAGCAGCATGAGTCTTGTTGTGTCTGACGTGCCCTTCAGAGCCAGGTGACGGCGAGCAGCATCTCCAGCCCAGTGAGTCAGACTGCTGAGACCAAACAGCCATGCGGAACAGCACATCGCATTCTGTCATGCACCGTAGCTACCCCTTCCGTCTCTCTCTTTTCCTCTGTCTGTCTTCTCTTCTTTTAGCCCTGCCATGCCCACTTCTACATGTATGCTAATTGTCTCATCCGACTGGCAGCTGGTGCTCAAGGGGAGTTTGGGCAGTGACAAGACAGGAGCCGGGTGTATAATTAAACATCAGACCGGCACTTTATAAAGCTAAAGGACAGAAATGAGCACGAGCCTGAGGTTCCTCGATAATCAGCCCACATCCACATGCTTGGCAAAGTCGCTATGAAAAGCGAAAAAAAAACATGCTGATTCGAATGACCCATTTGAATCACACACCTCCCACTCTTCATTTGATTCATTTTTTAATTAGAGAGAAAGAGCAAGCGAGGACTGAGATCTTAGGTGATGGAGAGAGGGAGAGATACAGGGAGAGAAAGAGAGCGAAAGGGTATTCAATCTCTTCCGACAGCGCAGCTTCCTATCTCCCTGCAACATGGAACTTATCTGAGCACCGCAAGCCATGCTCATGAGCACTTAACCTTGCGGTGAGGAAAAAAGGCACGGAGGAAAAATGAAGCTCAATCAATGCCGGCCCACCATGAAAGCCAAACGCGGCGGCCCCCCTCGCGCCCGACCATTCACCAGCGATATCTTCCTGCAGACAATAAGTCTTTCTCAAGCAATTTAGGAGGCTGTGCAAAAACTTCATGACATTGAATAAAGCACAACACATTACAAAGGAACAGAACAGCACGTCGCTGTTTAAGCTTGTGCGGTGGCTTTCCATCACTCGTGGAAAGCGTTGTAGCATCATGGATGTGTCTGCCAGAAAGGATTGCTTTCATTTGCCCTTATATCTCAGAGATCATCACGGGGAGCCCGCTTATTGTGTTTGTTTATTCATTTCTGCTGATCAAACGCTACGGCAGAATTCAACAAAGGCTGTTTAATTGCAGCTCTTGAAAAATGTATGCCGCTCTTAAGAACTTTTTTGTTTCGCGCCGATATTGGGAAAACACAGGTGTAAAGAACGTGTGAGAGCACATGTTTTATTCACGTTCCAGAGTGGAGGGGAGGACGCAAGCGAAAAATGGGAGAATTTGAGTGAGAGGCATTAATTAGCTGAGGCCCTGTCAAATGATGGACACAAAGGATGGCACTCCATCCTCAGGAGATGAGAAAGTGTTCTGTAAAGAGTACAGTAACAGTCTTAAACAAGAGATTAACAAAACTTTGGGGTAATCATTTCGTTGTTGGAAAAGCTAAGCTAATTTAATTTCTTGAAGACAATATGTATTTTGAGTTACTCAACCTGTAAGTTCCGGTGAAGTGATAGTTGCGAGACAAATGTGGTGCCAAGTTGTGTCCCGAGGTTCACGGTAGCAGTGATCTGTGAACGAGCTGTTTTGGCCTGTCCTGACTCCAGTCCTCTCAGGACCCTGAGCTCTCTGCACAGGTTCTGTGCCAAGTCACTCACCTACCCCTTAAAATATCTCAATGCTAACTCACCACACATACACACTGTAATTCTGTTCAAGCTTTACTTACTTCTTTCACTGGGTTTCAAAATATTTGGGGGTTATTAAACACAACTACCCACCGGATCTGTAGCTTTCCCTGTATCCATTAAAGACCAGTAGTGTGGAAGGTTAAAATCTGTCTGTGATGCCAACCTTGCCCTCTACTTTACAGCAATTATTGCTTCCTCACAAAATGTCAGACGCAAAGGCATTCAAGCAGCAGAATTAATGTTTCCACATGATAAGTAAGCTTAATATTCAGTTGACAATTACAATACTCACCCTGCCAACCAGAATTGGATCGGGTCCAGAGAACTCCTCCAACACAAACATTTGATTCCAAACCCATCCTCTCTTGGCACGATTCAGGATTCTTTGTCCTTCGCCTGGCTTGTTTCGGAGGATCACGGTTGATGCAGTTTGTAAACTTTGTGTCTGATTGTTCAATGGAGCCATGGAAGAGTACGGCACGCAAGTAATCCACACTAGCAAAAGAGAAGTCCACAGGTCTCGCTGCATCTCCTCTCTTCGTCTTCGCATTGTTGTAGTTATTTCACTCGTTTATATCTTTTGCTTTCCCTGCAAAAGTCAGGGGTGGACCAGCTGACAGACAGCTGAATGCTTATTCTTTTGTTCTAAGTATCCCCCACCTCCAGTTCATGTTGTGAGGAGGATTCACAGATGCACTCTGCTGTATCGCCAGAACAGAGAGAAAGGAGACACACGGCCAAATGCAACATCCATTAGATGGTTCATCAGTGTTAGAGATCTAGAGGAGAGAGAGAGAAATGCAGGCTTACAGGAAGTGTGTGTAATAAAACTGATAAGCTTAAGAAGAGAAATCTCAAGGTCAGTTTGATATAATGTCAACGGCAAATAAACAGTCAACCTCATATAAAAGAACATCATAGGTTCATGATAAAAATTTATTTGTGGACTTTCATTTACAGGAAAAAATAAAGAACAATTAGTAGAACAACAGTTTTTGTTTCGTTGGTAACTAATTATATTTAACTATCTTGGGAGGAAATCCTAATTAATGACAAACAAGAATATATAAAAAAAAATTAAACTTTATTCTTAACATGTATGCAGTTATAATTTAATAAGAAAAAACTAATTGAAAAATGAAATAAGTTAAAAATCAATTTTTTAGATTGTGATGGCTGAACACAAACAAAGCCACTTAAAAATAATACTTTACGGAACATTTTTTTCCATTTGCCTGAACCAATTGTTTTCAATGTCCTTGACATATTACCACATTATTATTCATTATGGCACTGGGTGGCACACAAAATCATGCAAACAGATTTAGACAAACTCAAAAAATATCAAATATGCCTAGCTCCTTCCTTCAAAACCTTATTTTTGTGATTCATTTTCCACAAATTTTAATTAGGGGACATTGCTTTTGTAATCAGAGGACAGTGCCATTATACAAGGAGAGAATTTGTTTGCAGACTTATAAAAACTACTAAAAATAATGCTGTTACTGGGTGTTCATTCAAAGACAAGAATTGTTCAGCAAGTCAATAGCTTTGTATTCTCTACTTCACCATCATTTAGCAATTATTTATTATTTAGCTGAATGGTTTCAAGCAATATCCTCCAGAGAATCCTATTATCTCTTATTTTCTGTTTCGAATTGCAGCAGATTGGCTGACAAGAGCAATGCAATATTGGAATCACATCACAACAAATATGATAAAATAAACAACCTGAACCTAAACAAGCCCTTTTTAACAAATAGGAAACTTGCAGGCTGGTAAGTTATCAAATCATTTAAAACAAGAAGTCCACCCTCTCACAAAGTAACTTCAGTAAAGCTCTACATACAGAAGAAGCGCACGGCAGACTGCGCGGATCAGCGGGTGCATTTCAGCACCCCAGCGTGGGGACAGCTCCACACCAAAAGTGATGCGGAACACCTTGCCCACTGTCTATGTAAAAAACATCATTTTGATGGGCTTAAACGCAGATGAGAACCCAGACTATACAATGAGTTGACCAAGTTGAATATGATCAATGCATAAGCACAGAATGTTCTTCTGCAAAGTGAACTCAAAAAGGACCGACATCCCTCTAAGATGATAATCGGAGGATGCGCCGCTGCGTTGTCTGGGATGCTGCGGGCTGTCAATCAAAGCATCACACGGAAGATGCGCTTCACATCGGTCCAGCCAAATGAAGAGCTCATCACAAAAATAAAAACACCCATGTGTCAATAAATGCTTACTTACTGTATCTCATCCGGACATCCTCTCCATGCCATTCAGTGAAGAAAATACAAAGCAGAAAGAAGATTTTCAGAAAACACTTGGCACTTGGGTTGTTCTTGCAGATGCAAAAATGCATGGAAATCAAAGGGTTGGTTTGGGCTGGATGGATTAGGTTCCGCGCAGTGTTGGCGTTGACTGGGTGTCGGGTAGCTCCGGCAAGCCCGCTCGCTGAGTGGAGGAGTGAGGAGAGATGGACGAGAGGTGTTTGGTGGGAAGAGCCTCCCCTCTGCTGCGCTCATTGGGCTGATAAAGAGGCAGGTCCTCAAACCTGGCAATGAATGCGTGAGCTGCCCTGGGAATACTCAACTTTTATGGGAGAGCTTTGACGTTTTTCCTTCTTTGCCACTACAGTGAGAGTGTTGGCTCACCTGTGCCAGTCTTGTAAAATATGCCATGCCAGAGGTTCTCACAATGGATGTAAAACTACTGTCCTGTAGGAGAGAGTGTGGCAAATGTGAAGCATTCTGGTTCAGCATCAGTATGTATACAGAATGGGGTCCAGGTAAAGGGTGACCAGGACAATGTTTCAAATCACCCAATCACAATCGTGATACACCATTGATAAAGTAAAATAGTCAGACTTTTACATGAGGCTCTACACTCACACATGTGATTCTCATTGCATTGATCAGCTACGTTCAGTATCAATAACTGATCAATATGTGTGTGTTCAAACCACACACCCTAGGTAAGAAACAGTTTTGGTATTTGGGAATGACTTGAAAATATCAGCACTTGAGAATTCATTCATGTAGTTTTTATTCTTGACATGTATCTCTTTGAAACCAAAGACTGTCCGGTTAAATATTCCCATGAGACAATAATGAAAAGAGAAGGGGAGAGCGAGAGAGAGAGAGAGAGAGAGAGAGAGAGAGAGAGAGAGAGAGAGAGAGAGAGAGAGAGAGAGAGAGAGAGAGAGAGAGAAGACTGGAAACTCTGGTTTAACTGGCTCCCTCTAGCGGTCTGACTTCTGACAGGCATCATGACAGTGGTCAGTTAAACCTTTGGGAAATAAATCCATTCATAAATTACAATTTGCATGATATTTGTTTGCTAACTCTCTAAATGTAAAATATACATGATAAAACAAAGAGAATGTTTATATGAATCACACGCTACAATCACAGCAGCTCTCCCTGCAGACAGATATATATATACTGTATATACACCATTTAGTCAAAAGCATTCGCTTACCCATACAAATTATTAAAATGAGGTGTTTATATCACTCTCACTCTGAATGCTTCAGCATATCGAGACATCTTGGATAACTCCATACTCCCAAGTTTGCAGTTTGGAGAGGTTAACTTCATCTTCCAACATGACTTTGCATCAGTGCACAAAGCAAGGTCCATAAAGACATGACTGACAGAGTCTGGTGCGGATAAACTTTACTGGCCTGCACAAAGTCCTGACCTCACAATGGATGTAACACATTTGGGAGGAATTAGAGTGGAGACTGAGTGCCAGGCCTTCCCGTCCAACATCAGTGTGACCTCACAGATGTGTTTCTGGAAGAATGGTGAAGAATTTCCATAAACTCACTCCAAAACCTTGTGGACAGTCTTCCCAGAAGAGTTAAAGCTGTTATTGCTGCAAAGGGTGGACCGACATCATATTGAACCCTATGGATTAGAAATAGGATGTCACTTAAATTCATATGCGAGTCAATGCAGGTGAACGAATAATTTTGGCAATATACTGTATGAAATCAATGAAAATTTACTGGACACAACTATGAACACTGTGTGATTTCATATTTTTAAGACAAGCAGTCATGAGTGTCACGTTATAAATGATTATGGATATAAGCGGTCTCGCATTTAACATCCTGCTGAAGTTGCTTTTTAACTGTATCTCAGTTATCTTTTGCAGTTTGTCATGGTGCTCTCCAGTGGTTCTTTTTCTCTGTCATTGATTAATTCCACTGACACAGCCTTTACCGGTGATCAAAATATCAGACGTCTTCTGAAAAAGGCAAAGTAAGTGAAGGGGAAACGATCTTTACAGCCCAAGCTTCCTCAATCGATCATTGGTTACTATATTGTCAGTGGAATTAATCACAGGGCCGGTGCGCCGTGAACTTTTGGCACCTCTCTCCACACACCTCAGCCCTGCCACTTACGAACAACGACAGCAAACTTCAGCAAACAAACAGGAAACAAGCCGTGATTTATTCATTTGTCCATGCATTCACATCAAATCATTTAGAGAGGCAGGACAATTACTTGGGGATTTTCTCAGCTGTCACGCTTAGACTTGAGGTCATGCTGAATTCAACTGACATTGTTTTTGACAAATTGTAGCTGCAATTTAATGAATATAATAAATATATATATAATGAATAAATAACTTCCTGCTTTTGAAAAAATCTTAGCATTCTCTTACCTCACCAATTATACGTCAGCTGAAGTGTTGACTTGAGGTCACAGCAAATACAACTGACATTAGTTTTGATGGTTTGTAGCTGCAATACGTTTATATATATATATATATATATATATATATATATATATATATATATTATAAAAAACAATTGGCTGCTTTTAAAAAATGTAAGCATCATTTTAACTTTCATCAAAAAATTTTTAATTTTTATTTTAACTTTTTAAGTTTCATCAAGAGTTACTATGACCTGATACTGTTCTGATTTTATTTCTATATGAAGATTTGGAAAAATTTATTGTAATGCATAAATACAAAAATACAGTTTATAATTTATTACTAATGAGATTTT
Source organism: Triplophysa yarkandensis (assembly GCA_033220385.1). Lineage (NCBI taxonomy): Eukaryota > Metazoa > Chordata > Actinopteri > Cypriniformes > Nemacheilidae > Triplophysa > Triplophysa yarkandensis. The sequence continues at coordinate 18,923,494 of CM065654.1, read as the reverse complement.
AGTGTCTATTGCTGGTTTTCATTTTAACCAAAGGAAGTGCTATTCTATACATCTTTTCTAGACACGGTTCTATACATCTTTGCAGTTTTCAAACTTTCTTTGCTTTACACAGCCATGTATCAGTCTTATTGGTCAAATATGTATTACTAAACAACTCTCCATTCAAAACACAATCCTACTGGACTAGAAGATAATGAACTGTGTTTATCGATTTCACCTCAACCAAAGCAAGAAAGAGACTATTCTTTAAAGAGTAGTCTCAACTGTATAATAACAGTTTCAGGTGGATGACTCTCTTTTCTGCAAACCAAGTGTTCATTCAGCGCAATAGAATCTGTTTCATATACATAACAAATAAAGTTATTCTGTCCAATACAAGAGTGAACCTCTTTTCTTCTTAATCTTTACTTCGGAAGGGATAAAGACTACCATTTAGATTAAGGCATTTCCTGTAAAAAAAACTGTATTAAGATTTATAAGCTTAGTTTTTAGTTTTGGTTCTATGTAAATGAAATGGAGCATCAGAGCTTCTTTGTCATTCATGGTGCTGAGCAAATGTCTTTGTTTTCAGTCAGATGCACACAGGAATCAACAGACAATGTCAAGCATAAAAACAGCTATAAATAGTTAAATATATGCAAACAAGCAGAGACCAGGTGCTTTTCAGTATTTATGTATTGATGTAAGGAGAGAACTAATCACGATTCAGTTAGCATGTTTTAAAAAGATGCCTGTTGGTCATAGTGAAAGTAAAATATTTTATCATTTTTTCAATGATTGATTTTTAAACTTTAGTGAAATTTAGGGGATATTCAACCAAAAAAGAAAAATCTGAATTGTTTAACCACAGTTATCTACATGAATGACAGCAACTGGTACATCAAGGGCTCCCAGAAATAGTTGCCAACATTCTTCCAAATATCTTTTTGAAAAATAGATAAATCATCACAGTTTGAATATTCAAAACTGACAACAAACAATAGATTTGTATTAAAAAATGTAATTGTCGCCTTACATTTTTCAAGAAAATCTAAAAAGTACTGTAAGACATTCCCTTGGACGCTTGACAGCTGTCGACCTCGACAGTTAGCTCACTGATGAATCAATGACATTATAAATTCATCATGCTTTGCTCATTTATGGCTAGCGCTCCTGCCCTTACCTCCCCACCTCTCTGTGCCAGCAAACACACATGTGGCCTCAGGGGTCTGTGATGTGTAAACAGTTTCCAGCATAGGTTTAGTGCCACGATTAGCATATTAACACTCCTAAAAGTCAAATTTTAATTGGTAGCAAATTAAAGTTAATTGGTTTTTACGTTGATGATTTTAAAGCTCTGCTGATAATTAAGTGCAGTGTTCAGAATTTTGATATGTTGACATTTTGAGAATGAACAACCTGGATCCTAAATGAACAACACAACTAAGATCTTAATCATGCAAATTGAAAAACACAGCAGATTTGATTATCATGGGTTTCATATTGGCCCCCTTATTAATTACACTAAACTTATTTATTTATTTACATAGGCTTGTATTTATGAAGCTTATTTCCCAATTGCAGTAATTATTGTTCTTTTAAAACTCCTTGGCTTTAATACAAACCATTGGAGCTACGTCAGGTACAAGCAGCAGTTTTACACTTACATCCTGGCAGGGGATTTTTACACTACGAAGTTATGATGTGAATGCAATTGTAATGAGCATCTGGCAGGCCACAGGCCTCACTCACATTTAGCTGTGAGCCAAGAGCTCATTTTTTGGCACGGAGATTCATAAATTGTCATCCAGCTGAATGAAGCGACCGCAGGGCAAAGCCGTACTGCCTACCTGTCTTAATAACTTGTACAAGTTGATTAGAATAGGATACAGAAGCGGACCTCCATCATGAGAGGAAGCAACTGGACATGAAAAAAACATTCATTTTCGACTCAGGCTTCTAAAAGTAGACACTGATGGTTGCCATATATAATAGAGGTGGCACGATAATGGCGCAAGTTACCTTTAATAGTGCTCATTAAGACTGACACCTTCTCCGTTTGGGAGGAGATGAGAGGAACTCATTACGGTCACCGCGCATTAACCACTTACGAATAAAAAGTGTCCGTGTTTGTTTCGGGCAATTTTATTAAAAGCATGTTAGGACTAGGCAAATGTTTACAGTATTGCCTTTTACTATAAAAGTTGTTTGACTCTAGTTTACTGAACATGCATTCATAAGGCTTAAAGAGACTATTTTGGGACCTGACATCCTCTGATGTGTGTGTGTCATTAAAAATGGCAACCTTTATTAAATATGCAGGTGCCTTCCTCCAGATGAAATTAGAATGTTTAATATATCTGATGTGAATTAATAGATTTATCATTAATTAGAAAAGATTTAAGCTCATTTTAAACGTTGCTGCATTGAGGTTAACAGACGCATCTCCAAAAACTATTTTACTGTGAAGCACATGTCTTTTAGTAATCCAATATTTATTTTAGGACAATTCTGGCTATATGGATGCAATATTTAGCGTCATGACATAAACGCTCAAAGAATGTATTGTTCAAAAATATTAAACTGTATATTGCGTTAAACCTCTCTGAAACTTCTAAAGAATTTCAGTAAACAAGTTTTTTATTTGTGAGTAAGAAAGGACAACATACTTTGAAATAACATTGTAAAATTTCTGTAAATTAAAAGGCCCTAACCAGAAGCGTTAATATCCAACAAATGGAGGAAGGATTTATAGAACATAAAATTATTTTTTATTGTTTTATTACTGTATTTTCATGTTACATTCACATTAGAATTAAAGCATTTAGAAAATGCATTTAGAAATCGCTTTTATCCAAAGCGACTTTCGAAGAATCAAGGAGACAAATAAAACATATATAACAAAAAACAGCAGGCTAAAAAGTACTATAATAGTTATTCAAGGCAAGACAAATCCTGTTAGGAGAAAACAAAATACAAAATAAATGTATTTGTATTTTTTTCTTCAGTAGAAAAAGTGAGTGTGTGAAAAAGTAGGTTTTAATGGGTCAGGTGTAGATAGAAAAGATAAGTTTTAGAAGGTGTTGTTAAAGATAAAAACTGAGTTTGCCAAGCGTGCAGTAGGAGGCAGATCGTTTCACCATCGAGGAACCAATCCAAAAAAGTTGCGAGAAGCGATTTCTTACCCTTTTGGGATGGCGCCCAAAAGGGTCTTGTATCTATTTGTGAAGAATAAGTACCATTATATATTTGAAAATTCTGAAAATGCTTTAAAACTTGGTATCTGAACTACCAAATATTGATCTGGGCTATTAATATGGTAAGAAAATAACTTAAAAAACAACATTGCCCTTTATCACCTTGAAATAGATGTGTGTTAAATTACATAAAAATGTAAAAAAAATAATGTTAAGGAGAAAACATCTTTTATGACCTTGACACTGAGTGTATTTATAGCACAAGCATATTTTTCATCAAATGGCATTGTTTGGCTGAAACCATAAACATGTCAAGATGACATGCTCAAAGACAGCTATTCAACTGACAGTATAAACAGTGTTGTCGCTTCTTGTCTTTGTCTGTTTGTCTTTTTTCCAAAAGTTTTTTGTTTTTGACAGAATATTTGCCGTTGTTTTGTAACACATTCCAAAGTGGGTCCATCAATCGTGAAAATTAACATATTTAGATCAACTCCACTGGACAGCTCAGTCATTCACGAGCGTTTCAGTAAAACGCCAAGCGTGCTACGCTCTGCGGGACAACAGATTTACAGCAAACCAAAAATCTACCTCAGAAACACTGCAGTGCCATCATTTTGAACATCTAATCTTCGATGACAGTCACCCTAAGAATATTACCCTGTGAACCTCCCACACTGAGGATTCAGCCATGTGCAGAGATTGCTTGCTGTGCTTATACAAAGCTTTAAGCGGGACGTTCCCGTGCAGATGGGGAATCAGGATGCTTGCATGCTGCTGAGAAAAAGTCCTCAGTGGGATTCCTATCTTCTAATTAATAAATGGTTCATGTGGTTGACGCCCAATAAGATTGTTACAAAAGACATAAGAACAGCCCCTTCTAAAATCACAAGCAAGGATCTTGGAAGCCGTGGGGAACGTTCCTCTGCACCAAAAGTATTTTGTTCTAGAAATTTAATTGCACAATCTACAGGCTTGTTCCTGCGAGTATTACAACATAATGACTCAGTTCCAACATGAAATTAAAAGGAAAAGACTTTTCTGTGAGCTGAGATAATCTTAATACAACAATATTATTATTGTCAAGTTGTGAGTCCTGTTCAGTTTTGAAGTTCACTGCAATTGTAAGATGATTAAAACGACCATTGGTTGACATTGTCAGACACAGTTTATCAAATCCAGACAGAAGACTTGTTTAGCAGTGCAGTGCATGGAGAATGTCTTTTTTTTTGGATGCGGACACTTTCTACACACACGAAAGTTGTTACCCCAATGTTAAATGCAGTAAGAGTACATCATGGTGGAAAATATATTTCAAAAGACTGTAAATTTATTATCTCTTAATTTATGTTCTATATTGTGTTGCACTTGTGGTTGGTCTATTGTAAGTGTTGGTCTTATAAAGAAAAGTCAGCATTATAGTCAAATTCAAGGTTATAGACTGCATGGATAACAAGATTTGAAATGAAAACCAGCACAATTTTAAAATTTCCAAGTTTAGGATAGCTCGAAGTGAAGGATGTAAACCAAAACCCCCTTCCACACCACAGTATGTATCTATCTTTGCCCTTTTATTTTCGTGCTGCTTCTCTACAGCCATGGCTATAGCATGATAAGACCAACACATCATTAAACTTCCCAATAAATGTTCGAGACATTCATTTTTTTCCTCGTCTCTGACTGCTGAGGATTTTTCACTGTGATAACCACTAGCAGGCATTTCAACCACAGTATGTCTTCACAACCAATGTCTCCAAACTCCTCTCCAGCTTCTCTGAAGCAAAGCCACATTCGTCTTCTGATGTTATCAACAGTTATAAACAGGCTCAGTACACATCACTGGCCAAAGAAGCTAAATAAAACTCTCCACTAATGGAGGATTACAAACCGATCTCCTCCAGCTCCTGCCAAAAATACTTGAACCTGTTTTTGTCAATTTGGTCTCAACTTCTGTCTCAAGAACATCTTGCTGGATGACAAATAATTTGGCCTTAAAAAGTTACAGCCTAAAGGCTACAGTTCTCCACAAACCGAAGTGATGCACGTCAAACTTCTTATTGTTTTGCTTCACTGAATAAAGCCACATCTTAACCATGTAGATTGCATAGATTTAAAGCATTGATTGAACACTTTCAGTTCTTTACATTTAATTAAATGCTGATAATAGTTTACATATTGTAATAAACTATAGAAACATTGTATTTATAAACAGTAGTAAGTTAAAATATATAGCCTATGTGTATAAAAATATAAAAAAGTATTTAAAAGTAAAAACCTGGCAATATTGCCAAAACTAGAAAACATGCATAATGAATACAAGAACAAATTAAAACTTTTGCTTGACCAAATTTCAATTGTATTCCGTTACTCACACTCACAAGTATGAATCCAACCTTTCATCTTTTAACATCAGCATCTTATCCTGTTATCTGGCCTTTCACACAAACTGATGCACTGTTTTTGAATGTCAAGGGCTGTTGCAAGCATTTTGAATCTGCACTGATGAATATTGGCAAACAGCTTGCTTCTGTGAGTAAGGATAACCTTCCATTTGATCAATCCTGCACAAAGTCACAAAGACTATTCCCCCCAATAAATCAATAACTCACATTTGTTTGTCCCTGTGCTTTATATCCCTCTCTCACTCTCTTGCTGCTCATCTATCTTCCACCTCTCATGCTCACTTATTCTCTGCCTTTCTTCACTGCATATACATGTACAATTTTATAATGTAATTGAATATTTCTGAGGTTGTGACTGGGGCATACAGAGCAAGGCTTGAAATCAGGGGTCTAGACTTACTTTTTTGCATTGGTACACTGGTGCTCCTTACTTTTTTTAAGTTGCGACAGCTCAAACGTTAGGTGCGCCCACATTTTCAACCACATATTTTGACACTATAGGTTTTATTCAAAGTACATATAGACATAGAAATGCTCTGAGAATATAATTATTACCAGTATACAAAACCAACTGTTTAATTTATTCAAAACCCTTGTTGATCGTGCTTAAAACTCAGAAAAATAATAGTCTATGCACTAGTCTATGAGACAAAAAACTTCTTCAGATTTATGATAATTAAAATGTATAGACCAGTAGCTGTAACATCCAATAATTGTAAAACAAATGCCTCCTCATATAACATATGATAATTAATATACTTTAATTTTCATGTGACCATTTCTAAGCAAACAATAGTGTTATGGATGTGATGATTCTGAAAATAGCCCTTACCTGACTAAAAATTAAAATAATGCTTTAAATCTTTATATAGAGACCTCACATGTGTATTTTAGCCGACAAATGTTGACATATGTGCTATAATTAAAACCTCTCATAAAAACATTAGATTTTCATGGTAAGGTTGATATTTTCATGGAATGTCCATACTTAGGTTAGTGTAGTTAATAGAAGGAAGACATATTATTGATAGAGGCTGCATAGGTATATTTCCATCCAAACTTGTATATTAAATACATGTGAACAACTGGAATAAACTTTTGTATTAACATTTGCATAAAAATCTGAATAATGTGCATCTGATGTTAAACCAAAGGGACTTCAGATTCACGTGGACTACTTTTCTTCAAGTGCTGGTCACACCGTCTCGACATCCGATTTTTCTTTGGACGCGCCATTGAAAAAATTAGGTCACACGTGCCACCAAATTGGTCGCACTCTAGAGCACTGGAACGGCATGTGGTTGGTTGTACAAGCCTACATTATAAGTACTTCTAATTATACTACCCTTAACAATCTTTATAAAAGTGCATGGCCGCTTTTATGTTTACGTGTTTGGAATAAGACAAATAATGGAAAAAAAGCTTGGGGTTTCTGAAAATACATTGCATATTGTAATAGAGAGAAATACTTTTGCTTCATGAATTCCAACTTAATGTTTTAATAAAAGAACACATTCAGTTTTAGTTCCTGTGATTGTGACTAAACAGTACATCCCATTCCCATTACAATGAATGACTGTTAGAAAGTAGCTGTTGAGTCTCCACAGGGACAAGCTTACGATGAACTGAGTCATTCAATGTCTTTAAAATGGTTTGAATAAATGGCCTCATGCTTTTTGTACACGTGATGTAAGTGGACTTTTTAGCATTTCCGTTTCACACGAGTAGTATTGTAAGGTTCATATTTTTTTTAATTTTATTCCAGTAGTGTAGTTACAGTAAGTGTTTTTATGTATTTGTAGTCATGTAGTTTGACTTGATAATCAACAAGCATGTTCAAAACCGCATATTTTGCTGTATCACAAACTCATGTACTCTTCTTATATTTTACACAAAGAAGTACAAAAAGGCTGCATTTTAGCAGCGTATACACAGATTTCTGCTTATATGGGAAAGTACACAATGTTTTATTTAGACAGTTGTAATTCCCTCAGCAAAAGCAGAGACACAGAGTCCTTTGCCAGTATACATGTTTGAAATTAAGAAAAAAAGAAAATTGAAAGTATGTGTGACAAAAAAGCTAAATTCAAGTCAGCCAAAGATTTTATCCCTTCTAACACACGCCTAGTCTATTCATTTTCAAGTACTCTTGTTGACAGAAATCAACAGCAGCTTCACCAGCAGGAATGATGGAAGAGAGATGTAAAATGGCATGCAATTAATCTCTGTGATCTGAAATAGCTATCGTCCATTAATCTTTGATTGTAAATGAGGAGAGGATTTGAGTCTGTGGCGGTCTGTAAGATGTGCATGGAAGACAGTGCCTTAGGGGGATGCGCTCCAGGGGCCGCAGTCTCTGATTGAGCTTAACATATCTAACTGGCTGAACTTATGCCTCATTAGGACTTTCCACCTTATTTCAAATCCCAGTTGAGAGCCCGATTTGTGTTTCTTAACTCAGCACATATGGGTGAGTGAGTAGCACAGTCCACAGTAGCACGGCAGTACAGATAGAAGATTGTAGCTTTGGTGCTTGAAGCAGTCTTAATTCATTTCAACTTGCTGCGTCAAATGTCTTGTTTTGCTAGATCGTATTTCATATGGAGCTTGATGAATCATCAGGACTGGGGGACTGAAATCAACGCAAGCAGCGAGACTGTGGATTTAGAGACTTCTTTATTAAGCCTTTGCTCCCTTTCGGTGACGTAAAATATAGAGGTACTTTGGGAATGAGGTTATTAATTTTGCCCGGACAGTTGTTACGGTGCCAATCTTTTTTCCTTGGTCATTCTCTGACATCTGTACTTGAAACAAATCTAACATTTTGAATGGTATCAGTCATTGTGAAAAATCAAGTCAAAGGGAATGCTGTTTCTAAATATTATCAGCATATAAAATTAAAAATATTTCTGAGATTTATCAAACCAGCACTAATAATCTGTGCGACATGATCAAAACCACTCCAGTCTGTATACCAGACATCCATTATCCTACAACCAAGCACAAAACATCTCAAGCCATCCATCATAAAATGGAACCATGGCAATAAAACATTATTTCAGATAAATTCTCCCGATCTGAACCACTTTACAACAGTCTTCACCTGAAGCATGATAGGAACATTATTGCTCCAAAGGAGGATGACTGAAGCATGGTCATGTTTATGGTTGTTTTTAAGTATTCCCCAAGGAAAGCCTACAGCCCGTAAAACCTGACTGAGGCTCATGAGAATCCCATGACTTTCATAGACAGAGATTTACTGCATGCATGAGATATTTGCCCCTGACTGATGTTTATTGTTTCAAATTACGACAGATCTTGAATGGAGACATGGAATGGAGACAACCCCTAAGTCCATGCACTATTATGCTGAGAAGTAGACCATGAGATATGAGACATAAAAACCTCAACCGGCCCGCCCACCCCCGGTCGTTGGCCAAATGAATTGGACTGTGAATGCAGAAGGATAACATTCGCTTCAGCCAGCAGCCACATCACATTGATGACATGTGACAGGTGTAAACCACTGCTAAAATGGTCATCTGGGAATCAGGGGTACGATAATTATAGACACTAAAATAAATCCAAACCCTGTTTAGTTTGGGCATAGGCCCTGATTTATGATAAAGAGAGCCTTATCACCACGGCTGGAAGGTCTGACATCATCATAATGATGTAGATGAACACTGATGGAGCAACTCTGAGTTGGGTAAAAAAAGAACATATTTTGACTTTAATATAGAGTTGGCTTTTAAAATCTGCTCTACATGGTGTCAATAACTGTAATTCTTTACACATTCCACCAAATATAAACATTTAAATGTGATGGGTAATGTAATTTGTCTGACGTTAAATACTTTATCATACCCCAGCTTATGTTTTATTAAGTCAGTTTGAAAGTTGATTTCTTCAAAGTGTTAAATAACCCAAAAAAATTACAATTCTGTAATGAATTACCAACCCTCAAGTTACTCCAAACACATTTCTTTGTTTTGTTAAAGACAAAAAAGACATTTTCAAAAATGTTTGCATCTGAGATTTCTAGAGCACCAAGACCACAATACAAAAATACTTTATTTTTTTGTTCTGTTGAAATAAAAAAAAGATATTTGAAATAATGTGAGTAAACAAACAGTTTTTTTGTATTATGGTGTTATGATGCAGTGACATTAAATATGTTGTTATTCTAATGAACATCCTGATCGGCCAAGCAAAACAACATGGCTCATTCAATAACATGAGCATGGTCTATCAATCTGTCTATAAGACCAATTACAGATTGGGCGTGGGCTGTTTGGTACTAAAATTACAAACTGTCTGCTTGCAAGGTGTGTTGTGACAATTTTTCCATCCATGCTGAAAGCTAAAATGCTGTCTGACAGCCTTTCAGAAAAGTGTCTGTCTGAGTTCTCTCAGTTTATATGCTCTTCCTGCAGGCTTAGTTTTAGTTGTCATTCAGGTTTCACATATTAGACCTAGAAAGACCCAAGCTTAAAGTCAAAAGATGTTTAACCTGCTTTTTGTGAACGAGCTTCACTCAAAGATCTCCAGCGGACTAGTTGATGTATTTATGGCCTAAATAAACATGACAGTCAAGCTTGCATATACAACAGCAGCATTTGTCTCTACAAAAACAGGAGTGCATGATATATTGTCTAATGATATAAAAAACTACTCTGACCAACCTCAAAACAATTATACATTATATGAAAATATGTAAAAAATATACAAATAAAACTATCTTCAGGGGTTTGCTACCAACCTCTAATTCCTGCCCCCGAAATTATTTTGCACGTGGGATAGTTTACCCCAAAATAAAAATCTGTCATGATTTACCTGCGTTGATACAAGAGATGTGTATAGGTACTACCATTGTTTGGCTACCAACATTCTTTGAATTATCTTATTTTGTGATCTGCAGAAGAAAGTGTCATACAGGTTGAAAGTGTCATACATTTTGGGTACCAAACAACTACCCCTTTAATACAATGTCTCTGGAAAACACATATATTTAGTAGCAAATGCAAGCAAAACAGATAAACAAAACTTTGGAATTTCAATGTACTTGCGTAAGTTTGAGAACATATTAAGAAAATCTGACAAGCTTCACTGATTACAACATGGAAACCTAATGCCCACCAGCCAAAATGCAGAAAGAAGTACTGTAATTGGCTGGTAATACTGATTTTTAATATCCAGTGTCCCAGATTATCTTCTCTTAGTGGTTAAAATGCCTTAAGGTCTTACAAAGCTCTGCAAACAACTCTGAAAGGGCTCTGTGGCACCAAAAAGAAATAAGGTGAAAAGAGACATTATGTTCCCATCTACTGTAGGTCAATAACTCGGTGTGTTAAATACAGATCATGCTCTCTTCTATGCATAACATCTTTTGCAAACTCAATCAAAAGAATCTACTAGAAATTTCGAAGCACGCTGTAATGGGTAACAATTTAAAAATATCTGTAAAATTACAAAACATTCTTACAACAATTTTTTAAGGGAAGCTGATTCATGAACTTTCTGACCATTTGTTCAAATAATTATTCAATTTGTGAATTCATTTGACTTAGGCTCCTCATTGAATAGTTATGTATTGGATAATATAAGGCTTCAAGTTGAAAAAACAATAATTTGGTCGATTTATGAGCCTTTTATGAGTAAAAACTATCAACTGTGTCACGGCACATTGGTTTCGATACTTCGTTGGAGGATGTTTTCATAAATTTGGCCAACACTCTTCTTAAAGTGTTCAGCTATAAAGAACAAAACAGCCTCAAATAGAATATCATTAATATTAATCATGTAAAACACAAACCAAAATATTAAATAATTTTGCCTCAAACTGTACTGATCCAAACTAATTAATGGAATTTCAAAAACCTTTTGAACATCAAAATATTTTTAAGATCTTTTTAAAACTCAACTTTTAGGGGTACACATTCATTTATGTCCTAAAATGATTCACCCAATCCTTAATTTATTAAAAAACTAAATTGCTAATGTCTTTGATTTGAGCGCGTCACATTTGTTTGAGGGGCACGTCGCTGCAGAAATAGAGCAATGAGTCAGTGTGTCCTTCATGTCAGCGTTCATGCTCACCCTACTGTCACTCATTCCATATTCCACTTTTCTCCAAGCCTTCATCCCTGACACCCCCCACCCCAGCATCACCCACACTGCCACCCATTTTGCACAATCGCTCAGTGTTAACAGGAATCAGCACTGGAGTGTGGTGGGGTGATGATGCCCTAATGAAGATGAATATTCAGCTGCTTGAGAAAGGTTCCTGGAATATTTCCCAGTCTGTGCCTGCTGCCACACTCAAACTGGCAGCATAGAGAAGGGACCGAATCATACAGAGACAGCAGCACAGCTCTTGCACACCAACATTCTTACCTCTAGATAATGAGTGTGATACAAACAACATGGAACAAACATAATGGGCCTATTCAATAATAATAATCCCACAAGTTGCATTCGTAGGTGCACAGAAAAAAGTTGTCATGCAAGCTTTTTACAGTTCCACTAAACATCCACTCACACCAACACATGTATGAGCGTTAGTAAACATGGCCCATGCTGTGCTGTTGTGGGAGGCTGAGTGAGGTGCTTTTGTTCATTTTTTTAGTGTAGATACACAACTCAAGAACCATAACTTGGGTTTAAAATCAGTTATAGATGGAGAAAAATGGAGACAAAAGCTAAATATAGTCGCTTACAATAATAATAGGACCAAGCTGCACAGTGTCACATGGACATTACTAATTGTGATCCAAATGAATAAAGACAGAAGAAATATATTTATGTTATATATGTTCTTAAAAGATAAAGGTAACTTTAAAAATACATGCATTTATTTGATATGTATTTGTAGGTATATTCACACGTTTTTTACCCAGGTCAAAATTAGGCAATGTGGTTCCATCCTGACATTGTACACATGTGCACATGTCTGATACAGTGAAGTATCTGAATTCTATATGATACCTTGAAAGATATCAATACTCAACTCATTTTCGATACCTCCGACAAAAACCCAAGAATTTTTAGTTTTAGTTGGTTTTAAGACCCATGTCTTGCATAAATAGTTGAATTTTTTAACTAACATTAAAACTACTGATTTTCTAATCTCTTGAACAAATGTATTAAATATTTGTTAATTTTAATTAATACATGTATACGATGAACAGATTTAATTGGGCTTCTATTTACATATAATTATGGATGACTGCATATAGAGACGAAATTGCAAACACTGTACACCACACGTGATGTTGCTGAGATTCCGCACCGGCCATCTTTCTAACATTAACAATGTTAACAATCAGTCTGTGTTCAGTCTGTCAGAGGAGGCGGGCTCAGTTCTTACTGCACTTATGTGTTGCAACTTAATGTCGGAGTGAGAGTGCTGCTGATATCATTACTATGGGACATCAGCATCGTATCTTTTCAAACTTCTTAAAATCCATATTTCGAAATATCAATATTTTACGCTAACGCCCATACTTAAGTGTCTCAAATACTTTTCAAACTTACTTTAATGAAAATGACAATTATTAAGTTATATAAAACCAAACAGCACAATAAACAACTAAATTACCTTTTCTTAATAAGTACTCCAAGGTCATTAACATCTTGCATTCCCTTAAAGATTCACTGATCTCTTATCCGTGAGTGACTGAATACTTTTAACTGTTTAAAGGGGTGGTTTATCGAAATGTCGGTTTTTCCTGTTGCCGAGCCAGAGTTGCCAATGCATTAATTAGACCTGTTAAATAGCATAAATGTAAGTATCAAAACAAAATAGCACCCACGCACCAATGTTCTACAGCGGCTAAACTGACAATTTCTGTTAGCCTGCCCAAATGTTTACCCAGGTAAAGAAGGCATAGCTTTAAACATCATTGTAGTGTTGTGGATGCATGTCTTTGTTATAGGCTTCCAAAAGAGGAAAATAGTTAAACATGGCGATCTCATATTCTTAGAAATACCATTATAGAATAGTTGAGGACAAGTAATATGCATATATGCGATTGCTTTCTGAACCCTGGGAAGGACGAGACCAGAATTGTGACCGACTGTGCGTTCATACCGCAAGCGGCCAGAGAGTCATGAGACGCTCTCGCCGCCCTCCCGCTGCCACTGGTGCAGAAAACTTCTCGACGCTCTCACCGCTCTGACGCGCTGCCTGCTCTTTTATATTTTATTTAAAGGAGCCGCAAAGCAAACTTATCAAACATGCAGACTAAATACAAAGTACAAGTTAAATTATCCTCATATTTTACACCAGTCATCACTCTTTTGTGTGTTTTTGCACAAACACACTCACACACACAATGTAGAAACACATCATAAACTCAAGATTTCAGGCATTTTGATTCAAACATCACTCTATTAATTCGTGTCCCTGTTTATGTTCATGTATAACTGAAAATATGAATATAATAAACAATTAATAATGAATATCTCGTCTCCTCTGCATGGGAACTAATGAAGTCGGAACTAAAGTTTTACATGACTGTGTTCTCTCAACTCTTCTGAAGAGCTGCTTCCTGATTCTACCGCTCTAGCGCGTCATAGCTCATTAGCATAAAGTTAAACTCATTTTAACTCTCCCTTGACGCTCTTGCCGGCCTCGCCACGCAGCGCCGCTCCTCGCCATCTCTCGACACCTCCCGCCGCCGGCTGACATTGAAAATGAATGGCATCCGGACGCTCTTGACGCTCTCGCCACTTGCGGTGTGAACGCGCGGTAATTTGTACCCCCTGCCAGATTTGGACTCCACTTAGTCATACTATTGTGTGATTGGCCAATCCTAACCCATCCCGTGTTGACGTCACCGACGACATGTTCAGGATGATCTGTACTTGGTTTTGCTTTCTAGGGGCTTCCAAAAAACCGTTACAGAACAGTTAAGTACAAAAATTCACATGTTTAAAGCATGATTTAATCGATTATGGCTATATGATTTCGGAGAAGTACGAGACTGGCACCTAAACTTTCATTAAAAAGTGGAGCAATTTCCGCCGATAGAACTTTGTTTAAGCACCGTCATATGACCCCTTAAAGAAACGGTTTAAAGGAGTGATTCATTTTCGAGTCATTCTGATCCCAATTCGCATTCATATGAGTTATATTTCTGTGTATTACTAGCCAATTTGATGAGACAAGGAATTTTCAAGAAATTAACAGTATTTGTAAAAACAATATTATTCAGAAAAGTTGTGAAATACAGCTAATACAGTTCTTGGTAAAGCTCTTTTTCTACAACTCTTTAACATTTCACTGTGCTGGTAACAAAACACATCATAAAATTTCACCATAATGCCGTAACAGCAATTGTAAAGGACAATCTATTAGAGTACACAGTGTTTTTGAAAATACATCCGACATAATTTTTGTGAGAGTCTGGGGCGACATAAAATGCTCTTTGACGGGCATTTTAAAATGACCCATTTTTGTTAGGTCAAACAGATATTAATAATAAGTAAGCTGGCAGAACACACTTAATATTTTTCAATAATAAACTGCAAGGTTAATACAGCTGTTAAAGGCTTCCTATAAAAGATTTACCTATTAATATCATTCGATGACTAATGCTCATAATAAGAGGGTTTTCAAACTGCCAGTTCAGTTCAGCACAGTTGGCATTAAAAATGCTTAGTGTTAAAACTGTCATGGTGTTTCTTCAAAAAAAGGGTGCACACCCACAAATTTTTACCTAAATCAATAAAATAAACTCACATCCTCCAAACCAATTATACGTAAAATAACGAAAATGTCCTAAACTGGTAACTGGAGTGTGTTTTTAACCTAAATGCAGTTTTATTAAAGTATAAATATTTAGGCTGTCAAAATGACTATTCGCAATCAGAATGAAATTATTTAAAAATAAAAAAATTATGGAAAGATTTATTTAAATATACAATGTATCTGTATGTGTTAAATTTAGAAGTTAATATACAAATAATTTTATAATGTAAACACAAACTTTTTTTCCGGATGCAATTAATACAATTAATCGTTTTGACAGTCCTAATATATATCTAATATGATAACATTTACCAATGAATTAAACCAGCAAAAGAAAATAAATCATTAATTCATTATAAATCTTAACATACCTGAAGCATCAGAGGAAACTGCAAATACAGAGAAGATTCGAGGAAGAAACAAATCTTCAAAACAAAAGCTCATAAATGTGCAATATACTAAAGATAAACAAAAAGTGAAAGACAAACATTAAATATACAATGGCTCGCCATTCTCCTATCTGCATATATTTTAGTTAGACGTTCGGCCCATACTACTCTCTTCCCATGAGTGATGGCAACTTAAGACACATTTTCACTAACATAAAAACCAAGAGAGATGCATAATATATGAAAGAGAATGTTTTATAACAACAACATTACACTATAGGCCCATCGGCAGAGCGTCTCAGAAACAACCATAACTCCATGTCTTGGCATTACCATAAACTGATATGAATATAAAGAAAAAACACATTTTTTGCAAAGGTTACACAAAAAAATACATTCCACTAAAACAACAGTGGCCTAGAATTTCCAACCAGTCGTCATGATGGTAGTGGTCATTGTTTGAGAAATTCAACTGCCATCACCACACCATATCACTATTTACAGGTGGGATATTTTCTTCAACAAAAATATACTTTGTTGAATATGATTATAACTGTAGTTAAATTTTGTTGTAGCTTTAGTTTAAACAAACAATATCATTATTTTTCTTTTTTATGTTATTTTCAATTGTAAAATCGATATAATGTATCAATTAATTTGCCAGAAGGAATGAGTGGTTTATTGAAGTACATTTTCCAAACTCTACTTTTCACTTTTATTAAAACCATATACCAATGTAGTCAAATACAAAACCTAAATAAAAGTCCCAGAGAGAAGTTTGTCAAAGTTTGTGACAGCAATAAGACCTCCAGATATCATGAAACCCCTGCCCTAACATACATATAAGTCTGCTCATCATCTCCTTGAAACCTCTCATTTTCTCTTCTGGATTTTATGCTTCTTTATAGTGCTGAGCAAGCTCTCTGGGATGAGAGGGCTAGGGACTTAGCTTCTGTCGCTGCTGCAGTCCGTTGAAGGGAATTGGCAGATTATTTGGTCAGCTGTGATCTGTTCCGCTGCAGATTAAAAGACTGAGTTTCCCAGGATGTGACCTGAGTTTCTACTTTATTTAAGTTTATCAAAGTAGGATGCACAGTCTGGTAGACGGTCCTATATGTATTGAGAAGACATGCTGATCTACACATCAATACAACACTTTATTGTACAACAGAGATTTTTTGACAGTTTTGACAATCACTATTCTAACAAAACAAAATGCTCCTTAACCGTACTAAATTTGCTGATTTCAACTCTCTTATAAAGACATCTTCCAAATTTGAAAATGTATCTCTATTTTGCTTACAAAATTACATATGAGGAAAGTGAAATATGTTTTATTTATGTTGGCTGGCTGCACTGTCTGTTTAAGCTCTAATGTAGTTGTCTAGTGGAACACAAATGTAAAATGTACCTTTTAAACATAGAATCATAGACTTTTTTGTTTCCATTTTAGAATGAAAAAGATCTCCTCAACATTATTAAATAAAACTAAGGGGAAACAAAAAATGAATCAAATAAAACATTAAAAGGAGTCATATATGTATATATACATATATATATATATATATATATATATATATATATATATATATATATAATCCTCTTTAGAGTAGTCTCATTTTGACCAGAATTTGCAAAAAAACATTCTTGTCATATTATCAAGCAGCTTTGTAATAGTAATAATAGTAATGCTTTTTAAGCAGTTACGCCTATTCTTTAAAGATTTTTACATTTATTCATTTGGCAGATGCTTTTATCCAAAGCGACTTACAAGTATCATGTAGTTGTGAATTATCACTGTATATTATCAAGCAGCTTTGTAATAGTAATAATAGTAATGCTTTTTAAGAAATTTTGAAGCAGTTATGCCTATTCTTAAATTTTTTTTACATTTACATTTATTCATTTGGCAGATGCTTTTATCCAAAGCGACTTGCAAGTATCATGTAGTTGTGAATTATCACTGCAGAAATGGTAGTAAGGTGTCTTGCTCAAGGGCACTTCAATCGTTGTCTTCTGGCACTGGGATTCAAACTCGCAACCTTCTTCTTGCAAGTCCGACTCTCTAACCACCAGACCACAACTGACCCCAAAACTATTCTGTGCTTCATATTTGCAGTTTTTTCATCAGTGTCATCCATCAACCATTTCAACATTTTTAAGGAGTGAAATGTATGTTTTGACATGAAAAACATATTTGTGTGCTAAATTACATATTGTCTGTTAAACTAATTTCATAAATTTAGGCCTACACCTTCAGATAAAAAAAACAATAACATTTCACTCCCATAACTTTGGTGTCTCATAACTTTTGATAGGTAGAGTAAATGAGTTGAGCTTTATCCCGTGTGTAGTGTGTTGTATCCTCCATTTTCATCTGGTGTTAGAATAACAAAGCTAAGTGTGTAACTTAGTACACTGTCTGTTCGTAGCATTGTTAAGCAATTAATTTATATGTTATTGAAAGTTTTTAATGTTTGGTATTACTGTGCTTCCAAAAGCATTGCATTTGGTTGCCATTTCCTTACTGCTGTACTGATCACATGTTTTAAAAACTCTTGATGAGGATGACATGCAGAGGTTTTTTTATTGTCTGAGCTTACAGCACAATGAAAATCTTTGAACCTGTGTTCACAGCCAAACTTAATATTTGGCCTCACAATCTTTAAGACTGTCCCCAACTTAAAGGATAGTTCACACAAAAAAGGAAATCCTGTCATTTACTCATTCTCTTGTCATTAAAACCTATTTGTCTGAAATGGCACCCATGCAACTTGCATGCAAAGTAAATGATTGCTACTACTGTTCCATTATTAACTTTTTTCAAAGTATCTTTGTGTTCTGTGGAACAAAGAAAGCAAGACGGGATAGAGAAGATAGTGAATAAATCTTTCAGGTTTCAGTTTTTGAAATAACTTTTTCTTTAAGCTAATGACATGCATCATGTTTTTAAGTATGTTATGACTATTATGTCATTATAATTATTAAGTATGTTATTAAGTTGGCACAACTATGTGAAGCTTATACAAAGAGACGTTAACCTGTTTTAGACATTATTTTTTTAATTATATTTTAATAAAAAAATAATTTATGTGATATGTAGTTTCGATCTTTCCGCAGAAGCAACATTGAAACTGCAGTGTAATTTCCATGAAGTTAAGAGGACATTTATCATAGTTCAGTAATGAGACCAACACATAACTACAAGGTTGTTATACAACACATAAACCACAAAATTGAACACAAACAACATTTGACTAAAATTGATATTTCCACTTAGGAGAAAAAAGGTATTAATAAATAACCAATACAAAACAAGAACCATCAGGGAGCGCAAACTCTGATGCAACAGAAAACAACTTTAAAGTTGCCTCACACAGTTCTCCAGTCTCTTACCAATTAGCCAGGAATCGGGTTAGAAAGATGTAGTACATGCTAGGCTGTCTGTTTGGTCACAGTTTATTCATCAGTAAACCAAGAAAAAAAAAGAAGAACAATACAAGAACAATACAGAACAAAACATGCAAGACAGGATGTACAGTATAGGGTGGAAAGGGCATAGCTTGGTTGTAAATTAATAGTAAAAGTTTATTCAGAAAAATCATAGTTGATGTTTGATGCCCATTCTTTATCTAGAAATCTAAATAGAAATCTTACTGCCTCCCAAAATTGTCTCCTGACATTATTAAGAACATATGGAATGAGACAATTGCACACTCCTATCTACATGTGAAGACAATACAAATGCAGCATCCAACATTAGATGACATAACATAACTAAAAACTAAATCAGTAAACAATAATGAGAAAGAGTAAGAAATAAAATACACCTGTAATCTATCACCACTCTAAAAGTCTTAAAAAGGGGTTTAAAATGCTCTTAACAGACCAGCAGTCATAGCTCTTTAACTTTCTTTTGCAGAAAACAATATTAAATATTTTGAAAAATGTTGGTTAACAGAAAAATGTTGGTCCCCTTTGTTCTGTATTGCTTTTTGTCCATTCAAAAGAGAACCAATGGTGTTGTTAAATTCTTCTAAATATGTATTCATTTGCTCTGCGGAAGGAATAAAGTCATAGAGGTTTAAAAAGACATGATGGAGGGTAAATGATGACATAAGCATGAGCCTATTTGTGGCTACAGTATTAATGGACAGAAAGTCTCTAATGCTTTGAAACTGTTGCATTTTTATCAACTGCTGGTACATGACTTACACGTTGTTTCATTCTTTATATGAATAGAGGCTTTGGCAAAATGTACATTTATAACTAAAAAAGCTAGAATGTCTTATTGGTCGTAGCAGTTTTGGCCGTTTATTTCTGGATTAAAGCTAAAAGAACATGTCTCTTATGAATAGCACTTGCCACTCCATCAGTCTTTGTTCCTCTGCTGGAAGCTTGTGAGGGCGGAGCCTGCAACAATTTCAACTGTAAACGGCGAACTTGACAAAAGCTAATGGACCAGCAAAATCAGCTTGCTGGCCATAACAGATGGCCAAAGTCACTTCAAAGTAGTTTGGATGGCCAAGTGTTCTTCTGTTTTTCTGTTCCCTGAAGGCTGCACAGAATAACGCTCAGTTAGTGTGAATAGTAGTCCGCTTCCTGACCAAAACACATTTTCTGAGTAAGGATACAGTTAATGCATTCTGTCACAGTTCTGATTTGCAAGAGCAACAGAAGACAATGTGAGATTTAACTTGGTCCTTGATTATAAATGTTGTGTCAAATGTAAAAGCTTGGTAGAAGAGTAGCCAGAGGACATGTTTAATTGTTTTACTTTGCAAATTACCTGGCCTAATATTAAAAAGCTGCATATGTTATAGATTGTCTATTATGCTGATGAAATTGAGATTTTAGCCTTGGGTCTTTCCACGCTTTTAGTTAGCAGCTAAAGTGAATTGCATAAATACAGACAATGGTTGCCTTTTAAGAGCTCTCTCACCGCTGTAAGTGTGTAATATTGTTGTTGAAGTATAAATTATATCTATAAAATTATAAAGCTTAAAGTTCAATGCCAAGTAAGATAAATTAAACGGCTTAAATCTACTTCCTTCTTTAATGACATCACGATCACGGTTTGGAGTAACCTCAGCCAACATGAACACACACAAAAAAGGGGCCGTGGTCTTGTTGTGCTCCCACGAAGAAGAGGAAGAGTTGTGTTTTGAAGAGTGTGTTTGTCGCAATGTCGTTGAAACACAGTTATATTTTATCCACTTCAAAATCGTGCACAGTTTCTACTCGACCCTCTTCATCTATGTTCTCCAAGTCTTATTCCAGTTCAAATTGATAACATTAAAAATATGTTTTGCACGTGCATTCACATGCAAGGTAAAAGGGTTGACCCTTCCGGGCAACGTGTAATATAATGTTGTCGAATCACAACACAGGAACCGCAGGTAAATCAGAACTCGTTACGTATTTCCAAAGGAGGGAAGTTATCAGCCGTTTTAATGACAGTGAAAACAGCGGTATACAGATAAGTAAAACTGAGGTACTCAGTTTTCGGACCATTGCTCTTATCGATTTACATAATTTGGATCCGTCATTCGAAAGCATGGCTTCTCCTATGACTGTTATGCTGAAGACACCAGCTCCACGTTGCTGCTCTGGATGATTTCGGCCTGGGCCTCAGCATGCCTAATAACACTTCGCTCTAGATGAGTTACCATGCACCTACAGCTTAACCTTGCAAAAACTGAACACTGCCAGATCCTGCAGATTTCTGCCCCACAACATTAGGAAGATCAGACCTTTTTCTCTCGGAGCATGCTACACAATCTTAGTCCAGGCTCTGGTCCTCTCCCGACTAGACTACTGCAATACTCTGCTTGCTGGACTCCCGATATGAATGCGGCAGCAACAGTGATTTTAAAGGACCTGAAAAGAACGCATGTCAGACCTCTCTTCATCAAGATACATTGTCTCCCAATTACAGCTCAAATTCAATTCAGATATCTCCTTACAGTCCACAGGACCACCGCATGTTCAGCACCCAGCTACCTTCACTTGCTGATTCACAGGCACATTTCCTGGGGTCTCTGCGTTCCGCTATTTAGCAATGTCTTGTGGTGCCAGCCCAAAAGGGTAAGAAATTGCTATCTCACACCTACTCTGCATCGGTTCCTCGATGGTGGATGGATGATCTTTCCCTTACAACCCATTTGGCAGACTCAACCTCTGTCTTTAAAAAAACACCTAATCCATAAAAAAACTTTTTCCTTACATACTCACTCTTTATAAAATAATATAAACACGTAAACACGTTGTAGCACTTTTTCCCGATTCATTGTCTCATCGATGCTTTGGAACGCATCTGCTAAAGGCCTAAATGCAAAATGTAAGATGTAAAGAGCAGCAACAGTTCTGTTCAGATATTTTGTCTGTCGATTCTTGATAATCCAAATTCAGAATACCAAAATCAAGACATCAAAGTATTTGTATGTCTTTCATTCGTTGATGTCCTTCTGAAACCTTTTATCTTCAGGTTTGAGGATTAAATGGTTTTTTGTCATGAGTCAATATTTTTCTTCACTCTTTATGTTTGTCACTAGACTTTGCAGAAAGTTTCCTATTAAAGTGACAACCTGAAAAAGAAAAGTATGTTATAAATGGAACACAACCAAAAAGAGTTCCAAATCTATATGCATTTCTTGAGAATGTTGAACAAAAAGAAAGATATATACAATAATGTGCAACATCACTTTCAGCCTTGATGTTCAGAAAATCTTTTTTAACACAACAAAAAATATTTTTACTGTTGTAGTCAATAGTTCCATGTAAATTTTGTTGCTAACATTCTTATTAATATCTTCCTGATCTCAACCAAAAAACTGTAATGCATCAACTTGAGGATAAATTATTTATAACATGGACTTTTCCCTTTAAAAGTATTTTAAAAACTTGGCAACTTAAAGAAAACTGTATTCAAGCCTTAATTAATTTTTGCCATTTCCTGAAAAACATCAAATGTATATTGTTTGTACATAAGCCATAAGACCCAGAATGCAGGTGCGTCCAGCATTTTGAATGGCACATGAATACTAATTTGCATTGTGTTCTACTAAGATCTTTGAAGTGTATAATACACAACAGTCAGAGAATCATAATGCACAATTCCTCTTTGAATCTGGCCTCCAAACACCTCACCCATGCAACGAGACCCCCTCCCATATCCCTTTCTATTCATTTTACACAAACACGCACACATTCTCTCTTCTCCCACCATTTTGCATTGCTCCAAGACAGTTTTGGTTAAAGTCCCTGATGAATTCCTGTTTAGTATTCCTTTTTCTTTCTTTTTTCTAGAATGTTTTGACCAGCAGTGTTATGTCTTGCATGACAACGAACCGTTCCACATAACAGCATTTAGAGTGTAGCAATCCTCAGGAAATGAACGCAAGCAAACCCATTGGGAAAGGACCACTGGGACTCAGAGAGGTGTCTGTGTGGGCAAATGGGTATAGGTCTTATTCACAGAATTTAAATTTCGCAGAATTATGATTTATGAGATGGAATCCCATTACACCCAAACCCACCCCTACAGAAAAATACCAAAATATTTTGAACGCAGTAGTGAGAGAATGGTGCCAGATTTTTTTTTATGTCAGATGGCATCTTCAGAAAATACACAAGACAATGGTTAATAAATGCATTTTTATTTTTATTTTTTTTAAGTGCATATTTATAAAGTCCCTTTAGATAAATCTGTGTATGTAAAAGGCAGTAAAATTCAGTCGTGAACTACTCTACCTCAAATTTTTCCAAACCTGCTGAACACAAAAAATAATTTAGAAGAATGTTAGTAGTTAAGATGTCTGAGGCAACATTACCTACTTTAGGAGAAAAGGTGTTGGTTTGCAAACCTTGCACAATTGTTTTTCTACTATGGTAGTCAAGAGTGCCCAAAAAGTCCAACTTGGTTTGATTTTCATTTGTATTTAAGGGATTTTTGTCTATTGCTTTAAACTTTGTTGGTTCTGTAGACTTTTTGAATAGTTATTCACAAATAGGAGAATACAGAAGATGGTCAAAACAACATCAACAAAATAAAGAGTAAACAATGGAGTTATCCCAAGAATCTTTTCATAAGATTATAATCTAGATTGCTCTACAAGGAATTTTAACTTGGATGTTTGCATTTACAATTTCTCATATTAAAGATTAGAGACATATGTATGGAAACACACAAATATTGATCTTTTTATTTGGATAAAGGCATTTTCAATTTAAAATCTATTTTTCTTAGATATATAGTTTGACTTTTTTGACTTTTATGTTTAAGAGAACAGTAGAGTGAGTCCCCAGATTTGGCAGAATCGTGACTGTGTTTTGTGTGAGACACATGGCATTGTTTTGGCATGCCATGTGCTCTCTCGTCTCGTCTCTTGACCCCACCCCCTTGTTATCTCCTCTATCTTCCCATCATTGTTTCATTCCCCACACCAGCCCTGTGTCGTTAGCCCATGTTATGTTTTCTTTTTATTAAGCCCTTGTTATTGCTGTTGGTGTTGGTAATTTTTGCATTGCTCTTCATGTTTTGGGTCTTGTGCCTGTTTCAAGTCTAGGATCCGTGTTTTGTCTTGAAGTTAAAGTTCTTTGTTCTTGCCTCCTTGTGGCAAGTTTTTCTTTTAGACGTATTACAGTCTCTGGTTTGTCTTTTCCCCCCATCGTGGGCTTTAATTTTGTTATTAAGTTTTAGTTTTGCCAGGGCTTACTCCAAACTGCTTACATTTTAACACCTCCATGTGGCAACTTATTTACGGAAAGTGCTTCTCAAATCTCGAAGTCAAATAAAGTGACATTGCTTAGTGTCCACATGGTGCATGATCCTCAATACAGAGTCGGATATAAGGTTTGTAAAGAAGTGAAGTTGCCATGAAACTGCAACGCAAGCTGCAAGGAGAACTAAGACAAGCTTTTAGCCGAAGTCCTTTAATCCTATTGGTCTTAAAGCCTGAGTCCAGAGTGAGGGCCTTATTCCTCTCATGGGATATCAAAGCACAGAGACCATCCAGCCTGCATTATGAACATAGCACCTACAGCCCCTTCGTCATCTTCCTCTCCCGTTAATGAACCAAATAGTCTACAGTACTTTCACCCACCCAGAGGCTTAGCTTTACTGTAAACCTATCTCTTTTTCAAAGTGCATGAGAATATAGAGGAACAGAGAAGCACGTCTGTTTTAAAGCTGCTGACTTCCTGGAGAGAGCCACATACAGCAGTGTTAATGAGTTCAGCTGTGACCGCTATGTTTGATATCATGTTATGTAGATCAAGCCATTCCAGGCACGAAGACCTGACAATTTTAAGCCCTGATCTTCTTTTAGCCTCCACATAAGGAAGCTGTTTGATTTGCCGGAGGAGAAATTCTAAGCCCGCCTGTGTGCGATCTCAGCAGCATAGGTGACCTCCCATAGTGCTCATCATCTACAGATGAGCCCCGCTCAACCTTTCGGTTGAAGGCCCGGCGTAAAGGAGCAGTGTGACAGCATGTCCTCTTCACCACTCTCCGTTTAAAATGCTACGCGCCACTCCTCCGGTCCACCCTGTCAGTTTGTGCTGCATTCTTGTTGGTATTTCTTAAATGCCAGTGCCAGTCACGAATAGGTCAGAGCAGACTATTTCAGCTAGCATCGTTGCTAATAAATGGGAGGTTGGTGGTAAAGTAGGAAATATTGCCCCACAAACAGCTACGGACAACACAAACAGCCATGGGCCCCACATTGCAAAGCATCATGTCAGGAAAGTGACAGCTCCCCCTGGGAACAGAGGAACACGTGTTTCCCAACACTAGCAGAGTACAATCTAATTTCATACAGATGGGTTGGGCCTTCCTCGCTGTAAATCTGAAAGCTTTTAGATTTACTTCTTAATGGGGTTTGGATTGGGATCTCAGCCAAAAGCTAAATGACTTGCCTTTCAGTATTTCCTACAAAGATGCCCCAAAGACTACCTGCTCACAAACTGATCTTAAAGAGATAGTTTACCCAGAGATAGAATTGTCATTTACTAACCTTTGAGATTTTCTGCATTGATTTGTTTTGTTCTTTTGAATACAGAAAAAGATATTAAGAAGAATGCTTGCAACCAAACAGTTCTTGCACCCTATTGACTACCAAAGCACAAAAAATTACTTTATCATTTTTCTGGTATATTGATATAACTGTTATATGTAATATAATTGTTATATATTATTAAATGGTTATGCACATGACATTTTATTGTTTAAAATTTGACACATGAATGTTTCCTCACAAATAAAAGTAAAAAGTTATTTTTTGGTTAAAACACAAAGGATAATTGGACAAATGCTTGTTACAATAAGGTATTAGACCTTATTGACTACTATAGTAGGAAAGTAAAATCTTCAAAGGAACTCCAGAACTTTCTGCTGTCCTACATACAGAACAAGTGCAAGAACTGGTATTGTCCAAAATTATTTTTCCAAATATCTTTTTATCCGAACAAAGAAATGTAAACAGACTCAGTAGTATGTAAATGGTTACAACATTTTTATTTCTGAGTGAACTATCCATTTTATACTACAATGTATGCAGTTTTAACATATTTTTTTTGTAGGAGTGCTGGATAGCATTCTGACTAGTTTGACAAGATGTTTCACACTTGTGGAAACTTCTTGTTTTGTTATAATTTTCTATTTGTAATTGAAAAGATTTTCAACTGCAAAATCCTTACAGCTTTTGAAACTTTCACATATCCTTAATGTGCAAGAATGTGACTGTTTGCTTACCCGAATGCATGGGCAAGCACTGTATGAAGTAAGAATTAAAAGGCTACCTACCAATAAAAAATAATTTTAAAGATTAATGTAAAATCAATGAAGAAAGGTCTGACATGTTAAAAGTAACTAGTTCCTTTTGTGCTGTTGTTTCAGTTTCGCTGCCGACATTGTCAAAGCTGAGTCTCGAAAACAGCAAAGCGCTATGAAGAAAGTAATTGACTCTGGCGCAGAAGCGACTTCCGTGCTGTGGCTAATGGATTCACGAAAGCCACACGCTCAGGATTAAGAGAGGCGAGGTGTGAGCAGACTGCGCTCTCTAATGCTAATTAATAGCCATTTAAGGAAGACACTCACACAGACACACAGCTGCCCCAGCCAAGTCAATTACAGCGTGGGAGGAGTAGACAAAGGCTAGTGCTGTCAATCACTATGACGCTCTCATGTTGGAAGCCAGACAGTGGGATGAGTTCTTATTCATTTTTCTTACCGTGTCAATGTAAATGGCAGTCAGAATGCAGATCACACATTTTTCTTCTTATGTTGGAGAAATGTAAAGACCGATAAGGGTTAAAGCATACTTTGGTACTTTATTATTGATGTAAAATTTGGAAATTCAAGGAACCCTTGGTTGCCAGGCCCTCTAGCAATTCCTTCTCAGAGCTCGCCCTGCTTGTACTCGGAGAGGCAGCCAACAATTACAGGATTCAGGGAACTAAGAGGATCAAAGTCCGCTATATAGCAGTAAGACAACCACACAGGTCCTCATGGGAATTAGGAAGGATTAAAATGAATTTTCTGCCTTGAGAGCGCTGCAGCACTAAACACCATTTTACCAATATGTTAGCTGAGACTATTCATGGCTCTAGAATGTTGAAAATATTAAAAAACCAATTTGACAAATTGCAAGGCATTACAAGAAAAATGAAGCAAAACGAGCATTACATCAAAGTCTCAAACAGAAATCGTGTGTTTATCAAGGTATCTGTCTTGAAGTACACTTGATGTATTGCACATCATGTTGACTGTTTGATGTAGATGAGAAATGTGCATCTCTCGCTTTAGTCTTTGTGCCTAAGCGGTAGAGTGAAAAAGAATTAGGACTTTAAGAACCGGCTTTGATTCAGTTGATGAGTTTAAATTCAATACAGTTTAACAATGTCAGGTTAACAACAGTTATTCAACAAAACAGAATAAGCACACAGCCCCACACGTTCACTCAAATAAGAAAATTCTGTCATTGTTTTTTCTTGTGCAGAACACAAAAGAAAATATTTGGAAAAATGTTGGTATCCAAAAACTGGTGGTACCCATTGACTTCAATGGAACTAAAATCAATGCAAGTCAAAGGTTCTCTGTTTTCTGTTACCACAATTATAGAAAACGTTTCTTTCGTGTTCTGCTGAAGAAAGTGAGTCTAAAAGGTTTTAAATAACAACACAATGTTGAGTTGGTTTTGGGTAAATCCCATAAACTTAAATCTTGACCTTCAAACTTTTTAAATAATGCACCCTTAACTCCCTTATTTCAAGTAAATAAACTGGATTAGAGTTTAAAAGGCATTCTCAAGTCAGATCTAAGCGTTGTTCAGCCCCGCACGCTGCTGCAGGAATGGCTGAATTAAGTGTGCATTCTTTACAGAGATATACAGCACAGCGTTAAGGCATTAAGATGATACTTCCTGCCCTCATGCTGCATTCCCGGCATCCTCCCAAGGACGAGTGTCAGAAAGCAATCGCTATTAGTCTGAGTATGCTCTGCTAGTGGATAAATATAGGTAGCTTTTAGCAAATGAGTAACAGTGTCATCGATTAAGATTAGCGCCAGTTCTAACTCTGCGTTCTAAACAATACAATGATAGTGCTTTTTCAATGTCAAAGGTAAGACAAATTATAAAAATGATTTGGGGAAAAGAGAGAGTGTGATAGATAAAGCAGGGATGTTGCAAACATCTGGTAAACATAGCACTATGTGTATTAATGAACTGCTCAAGCTGCTGATGCTTGATGGATGTGAGTTATGTTGCTCCCTTTCCCGCATCAAAAGGAAGCAATTGATGGTTTCTTTACAAGTTGGAATTTTTTTGAAAGCCCGAGAAGTTGAGACGGTTTACTTTCTCCCAAGGCAAGTTAAACTTGACCAAACGTCATAATATTGAAAAATGTTATGTGTTTATCCAGTAATAAGTCCATACTTAAGTACTGGAAAAGGATTCCTGAAAGTCATTTGGTTCTTTGGCAGTGGAGATGCTTAAAGAAACAAAGAAATCATACTTATGTGTGGGAAGGTGTATTTTGGAAAATTTTTCACTATTTAATTTGATTAAAAGTCATTTTGTAAGGCATTATAAGACTGAAAGCTGTTAACTGTCGCCTCTATTGAACGTAAGAGAAGATATTCTGGCCCTTTATGACTCTTAAGAATGCTAATTCAGAATGATCTATAAAAAGGATGTACTAGTTAGTCAAAACCTAATCCTCTTATGTGTAACGAGAAGTGGGGTGAAAATGTTAAAGTTTGTTCTAAAATGAAAATTCTGTAATTTACTCTGATATTAAGTCAGCCTTTTGTCACTTTATGACTTCCTTCCAAAGAATACAAAAGAATGTATTGTGAAGAATTTTGGTAACTTGCACCCTTTCACTTACATTGGTTTTGTGTCTATACAGTAGAAGTAAACAGGGGCCACTGCTGTTGGGATACCAACATTCTTCAAAATATATTCTACTTTATTCTTTGGAAGGCAGTCAAATAGGTATGAGATGACAAGAGGGTAGTAAGTAATCAAGGAATTGTTGTTTTTGAGTGGACATTAAGTTTGATGGATCTACCTGCTAAATATTTTCACAATGATAACATTGACAGTGTGATAAACTGTGAGACTCACCTTCTCGTCCTCTGTGTTGTAAACAGTGAGAAAAATTGAGTCAATGGCATTGATGTAACTAAAGGTGTCTGTAAGAATTAGTGACAGTTGAATCTTTGTCTCCTTCAGGGTAAAATGGAAGTTGATAACGATTACCCATTTATCATACAAGATCAGATAGGACGGGATGCATTGTTTTATTGGTGTCACTATTTAAATATTTCCCCAAGTATTATGAGATGATTTATTGTTAAGGGGCCATCATCTCGAAACCTCTTCCATTCTTCCAAGGTAAATGATTAATCACTTTTAAGATCTATTATTTGGATGCTTTGCCCTTCATATCTGATTAATGCTGAATGCTAGAGATCATGATAGAGTCACGCTAGCCATTTGTAATGTCTTAAATTGGGTCAGACAGTTAACACTGGGGTATACAGAAAATACATGATATAGAAAATATGATATGGCCGGAGGGTACATGGGCAGTTTGAAGACAGTACCACCTACTGGTCAAAAATCTCAAAGATGTCACATATTTATTTAAAAATAATATAAATTCTTTTCAAATAATCTCATAACCCTTGTCTTTTTACATTCCCAGGGTCAAGTAGTATTGACTTTTTTAAGGGGTTAATCACAGTAATTGATTTCTTGCTTTTTGACACCACAGCTCTTAAATTTTAAATTGGTAAAGCGTATATCTTTATATCATAATATTTATAATAGTAAATGGCATGCCTCATATTAGTTTTGTTAAAACTATATTGCATTCATAATTATTATTCTGGTTTAATAAGACTTAGAGATTATTATTTAAACATACAATAAACATGTATTCAAAATATGACAAACATTTTTGTAAAACAATAAGTAATACATATTTAATATTTACTTATCAACTAGATGTTTTTCGCTCCATGTGTGGTCTATATTAAACTAGATTGGATTATCTTAAGGCCAGGCAGAACAAAACCATATTTGAGCTCTCTCACAAATTAGTCTTGGATGTCCAGCAGTGGTAGTATTTTAAGAACACTTAGCTGTGTTTATTCTCATTTTGGTATGTTTGGGCATAAAGCGAAGCACATTTTGGTGACCTCTCATCGAGTATAATTTTTCCAGAGCACTTTGGCTGAAGGGCTTATTGTGTCTGGCCCCATAATTGCTGCATGCTATATTTATTATCACAATCATGACAATTATAATAATTATTTTGTTTCTTTTGTTTTTTCCTTCCCGGCTGGAACATATTTCTTAATTGTCCTGCCCAAGTTGATACAGACAGTGGTTAATCAAAGTGATCTGCTGTGGGGACAAACAGAAAGTGCTCAACACATCTCAGGCGGCTTCTAAGTAAAGGCCATCAGTCTCCTTAATTAGGTCTTCTCATTTGAGCTCAGCCTAAAATCACCTCAGTGCAACTTCTTTTCTCAAGCTCTCACTGATTTTAATTAGGCCCATTGGAATATTAGCCCCCATTTTCCTCTGTAGCCTCTCATTATGAAAGGAGACAAATGAATATTTGACTTTCGGAGATGTCCTTTCCACCCAGCCACGTGGTGCTCACCTCCTCCAAACCTCTACCACTGAGGGGTAAAGGGAACCGAGCTCCCTAAAGTGGGATGGTAAATAGGGCTGTGAATAAGAGCGTGATGTACGATCCACCTTGCCTTCCTCTAACCCATACTAATTAACCATGTCAACCCGGGAGATTATTCTTCTCTGTGCTGATACTGAACACCATCCAAACCGTTCATTCTGCCAGCCTCATTCTGCATCCTGTAATTAAAGTCCATTACAGGCTTCCGACTAGTATTACGCAAAATAGTAAAATCATTTATTTTCTAAATAAATGACACCTTTTACTGATAATAAATAGGGTAATAAATAGGGACTGTTGTTTCCCTATTACAGATGGTTATTGAAGGAATATACTTAACCTTCAACAAATGTTTATCGTCAGCCTCAGGTAAATGGCTACAAATTTCGATTAATGATTTTTGCCAAATCATAATTTAATATGGTTTGCTCTGAATTTGAGACAATTTCAAAACCAACAAGGGATTAAATTGTGCAGAAATCTAAATCACAACATCTTTAACTTTAATATTCCCCAAACCCTGTAGTGTTACTGGATACTTATGGGATTGTTCAGTTCAATTCATGATTTACTCATAGTTGGTCATAGTTGAACTTTTAGTGCATACAATTTAATGCTCTGGTAAACTCAAAGAAAGATATTTGGAGGAATGTTTGCAACTGGGATTTTGGGGACACCAATGCCAGTCCAATGACTTCCATAGTAGCAAAATATTAATTTTTTTTTCACTTGTACACAAAAACATATTTTATAGAGTTTGGGAAAACAAACAGTTTAACCTTTTACTACCATTTTTTGTCAACCCTGGAATCATCAGTTGCTAACATTCTTCTTAAATAATTTCTCTGCATTAAACATTACAACATTTTTTATAGCTTTCGGATAAATAACGATGAATAATCCATGATAGAATTTAAATTTTTGGGTACGCTATACCTTAAAGTAATGTGTTTCTCATATGCGTCATGCAAAAAACAAATCAATTAAAAACATGGCTGATGTCAGATTGTTAGTTGCCCAACACATGCTCATCTTTCATTATTGAGAGTATAATGTAATTAGTGATTTTGATAACACTGATCATTTTAGGATATGTCAGCTAGCGGCCCATCTGCCAAATCAGGCCTGTCAATCATTTGAAATGTTTTCCATTGATAGATTACGATGCAATGGCAATGCTGGATGCATGAGAGGGATAGTGAACTGCCATTCTTTGTTTTACACATGAAAATCACATGTTTTTACTGTAGATAAATGGATACTGTCTCTGATTTAATTAGACCTTAGAAAGAGTCATAATATTGTAATATGGTAAATGATGGATGGGATATAATTTAAATGTTATAATATATGTGGATGTGTAGCAATGAGGGTTCAGGAAATCACTCGTCTTCGTTGGTTGTGTTTTGAGATGATTCTTGACAGTGATTTGACATGGGGATGTAATTATGGAGTTAAGGAGTGTTTGTGACTTTACAGCTAAAGACAGTGTTGGTTAAGCCAGAGAAATTCTTTTTTAAATTTTTTTTTAATGTAAATAATGTGTGTCTTCCGGTGTTAGTGGTGCAGGTAATCCACTTCTTTTGCTGGGGAAATGTAAAGGCTAGGGATGCTCTGATTGATCGGTGGAGATAACGGTTACGGCCAATAATCACATTTTATGACTTGATCGGTACTCACTACACTTGGCCAATTTCATGAACCAATTCAATGTGTGAAGACATTATAATGATAAATGGGGACCTAAATGTTTTGGTGCCACAGTCATGTTATGTCAGTGTTATGAATGAACCCCATTGTTAGAGCTTAAAAAAATTTTCACGAAATGTTGTAAATATTTTGTACTCTTGTTAAAACAAAATATATACATTACATATACAACTATTTATAATATAGTATATATATAGTTGTATACATATAGTTGTATATCTAACAGATAATTACAAAAAACAACTAAAAATGGGTATCGGATGATAACCATGACAAAAAGATTCTTTGCAAAAATCCTGATAAGAACATCCCTAGTAAATATGTATGTCACGAAGCAGGACACAAAACTGGATCCCAATGTGGTACTCGTGCGACTGAACATAAAACTTTAAAGGTTTTTTAGCTAAAAATGTGTATACTCCCTCTTAAAAATGGTAAACATTCACAAGAAATTGGTCTAAAAAAAGCATTATAATATAACACTGTTTTAGGAATAAGCAAGAATGGTTAAAAAAGCTAGAGATGGATTACTTAAAGCAGATAAAATAGGAAAGTTGTTTTTCAGGAATGGAACAGCCTGCAGTCTAGCTAAATGTAGAATAGATTAATTTTCAGTTGTTGTAATGGTTTGTGGCAAGGCTGAAATGCTTTTGTACTTTGAAAGAGTATGAATACATTGGGGCATTAGAGTGGGACCTGATTTATCCATGTGAAATTAATTTTGATCCGAAGAAGTGGTTTTACTTGACTCATGGTTGTCTTGAGTGATTTAAAAAAATGATTTCGGCTAAAAAATAATGAATAACAACAGAATCAAAACAGAAAAAATAGAAGGTAAATCAGATTATAAGTCAATTGAAAGTCATACAGTACCATAGTTACATTGTCTCAATCTTTTTCCTGTCTCTCAATTTTGCACCTGCTGAAGTATTCAGATTGAAAGATGACAACTGTCTCTTGCGCCTCATTATTTTTGAAGTTTCTAGTTTCTTATTCCTTTTTTCAAACATTTTATTCTAAAATATCCTTCTTGTTGCCAGTGTTCCTATTTTGTTTGATTGTAGCGCAGGTACACTAGCAAAGAGGGATTATGGATTTTTGTAAGTACTAACTCCATCATAGGTTATCGGAAAGATGTTGTATGTTCTTGTATTGTCAGAGACTCTTCACGCTGTGACCAAGAATGTATTTTATCAAACATACCTTTGATAAAAACAAGTTCATGTGTAATGCAAACAGACATTCGTCATCACTTTTAGCTGCATACACAAACTAGAAGGAAGTCTGATCTTTTCAACTGAAGCAAATACAAACCTTATGTAAATTTTGATTTGGTGTGACTTTATACTACAGAAGACGTATAAAACATAAATGGAGGATGTAAAAATGAAAGAATGCTTTTATACAGTTTATTATTTGTAACTTCTACATTTTCTTATTGAATATAATAAATAAATAATACAAACCCAATTCATGTTGCATTGTGTCAGGACCAGACTTTATTTAAAAATAGTTACATACTCATCTCTGTAGAAAATAAAAGAAGATTTTTTAAGAACTGTGGTAAGCTAACCGCAGTGGCACTCCTTCTGGCCCACCAGCGCAAGTGAATGGGTTCCATTTACCAACATTCTTCAAAATATTTTCTTTTTTGTTCTGCGGCAATGTCACCTTTATTTATATTGCGCTTTAGACAAAATACATTGCATCAAAGCAGCTTAACAACAATAATGAGTAAAACAGTGTGTCATAATGCTTAATAATAGTTAAAGGCAATACATTTTTGAATTCGGGGATGTTACCTCTGTTTAGTTTAAATGGTGTCTGTGCATTAATTTTCAATTCGTTGATGTCCTCTATGTTTACTTTAAAAGTGTCTGTGCGTTCAAATTCAATCAAGTCAACCAAAACTCCATCAGTGACAAAATGGAGAACAAACCTTGGAAGAAACCAGGCTCAGTTGGGTGGCCAGTTCTCCTCTGACCAGACGAATCCAGCAGTTCAAGTCCAGGCTGTAGCAGAATGGAGAAGAAACATCTCTGTGCTGTGGTCGTATCCCGATGATAGTCAGAGGCGAGATCTTCGCAGGGGATTGGCATCCGTGGTGTTCTTGTTCTGGTCTTGGCTTTTTGCGAGGGCTGTAGAGTGAAATGTGAAATTTTGGATGACCTTGTCTTTCATAGCTTTTGTTTTATTCATAGTTTTTTGTTATTATGTGGAACATTATTGTTAAGTGGTTACTGTTAAAGAGACTGGGTTTGCTTTTGGTGAGTAATATCTGTCATAGGGGAAAATGGGGCACACAATAAGATGCTTTAGAATGACCCCT
The DNA here is from genome assembly GCA_033220385.1 of Triplophysa yarkandensis. NCBI lineage: Eukaryota > Metazoa > Chordata > Actinopteri > Cypriniformes > Nemacheilidae > Triplophysa > Triplophysa yarkandensis. The sequence continues at coordinate 18,888,524 of CM065654.1, read as the reverse complement.
GAGGGACTCTTTATTGAAGATAATGCAGGTGTGGTGAAGCGAGGAGAACGTGAGGAACGGTGGTGAAGGAAAGAGCCGTGGGAAATCCAGGGCTCACGCTGTCAGTCTTTGCCAGAAACAGTGTGCAGTGCTCAGGCAGAAATCGCGTTGGGAGCTTTGCCAGTCTTTTGCCGGAAAAGAGAGCAATCAGTAAGCCCCTCTCGAGTCCAAACTCATCTTTGTCAGGTTCTCTGGTGATGCTCGCCCACATTGTGGGGTCAGAGATTTCTGTGTAAACGGATAACACCTTTTGCTTATAGTTAGGTGTCTTTTGTCTTTTTGTTTTCGAGATTTCTGTTTCTTGCTAAGTATTTCTTGTTTACCAAAGCTTCAAGGAAATATAAACCCACTTAACCTTATCTCCTTACTTACTGATTTATGTTAAAGTAGTGGCAGTGACTGTAGTATCTAAGGTGTTCACAGTTCTGTACTGATTTAGCCATCTATTCCCAGAACCACTGGCCATGGATCCGGTGCAGACTTTCAGCTGTGAAACAAAATTGAAGGCTTTTTATTCACAAAAAGTGTCTCGTTTTTTTTGTTTTTTTGAGTTGTTGCATATGTGTATAATTTTTTTTAATTTTGATGAACACAGAGAAATATATTTTGAAGAAGTCTTATAACCAAACAGTTCTTGTACCCTGTTGACTAAGGAAAATTTTTACATTTTTTGTTTTATCAAACAAAATTAGGTATTTCGAAGAACGAATGATGACAAAAGGTTCAGGGGCACTTTAATTGTCATTTTCCTACTATGGTAGTCATGGGGTCTAATAACTTTTATGATGCAATCATTCTTCAAAAATATTTCTTTATAAATATATAAATACTGGTTTGAAACAACTAGAGCGTGAGGTTCTTAACACTATTTCCATTTTGGGGTGAAATATCACTTGAATTTCCATGGGTCTTTCCTATAGAATTTGAAACCATAGAAAACCAAAACAAGCTTAAGTCGCATAGGTCATATTCGGTTTAGCAAATTTTGAACTGTTTTTTAGTTCATTTTTAAATATTTTTGTATTGAGTTCATCTGATTCTCTAACAAAACTCAACTGCTGAATCATGATTCTGGGCTTAATCCCTCATTGAATTTAGTGCCTTGCTTCTGCCACTCAATTTAAATACGATGATTATCTAATAATCTCTGTTTTCGTAAAAACATGTAGAACGCAGAGGAAAAACATGAATCTACATCAGTATGTATAAAGATAAAGTGAAACTGAATGAGGACAAGTGATAGTGTCTTACAGAGCAGAACCACATTTTGCTGAAGTTTTGATTAATTGAATTGAACTTATCGTCCTGTAGATTTAGTACATGGGGGAAATAAAAAGGAGTTTTCTTGTGCTGGTGAGCTTGTAAAAAGACAGCGAACACATTGGCAATATTTATCTGTACTTCCTGTCATTTTAACACAAAAAGTACATCCCGCTCAGACCTCCCCAGAGAGGATGTCTTGGTGATTAAGGACACCGTTGTGCCAGGTGTGTGTGTGCTGACGGTAAGGCCGCGTGATGTAGAGGCTGGTGACTAATAGGTGATGATGCTTTGCCAGTTTTACTGAAACGTTCCTAACTTCACAAACTTTATACTGTATTTATTCTGTTTGCTTACCGCTCCACACCTGGGCAACTAGTAAACACTCTATATCAATAATTTACTGCATGCTTTCCTCTCCTGTGCATTGTGTGTACAGTACCAAAGCCAATTACCATAGCTGTGGTGATAATAGTAATGATGCTAATTGGGCAGAATGTAGCGCTGGCTTATTAGTTCATCTCTCCAGCTAAAAACTTGCAATATGAGTACAACTAGAGCTGTCACAGGGTTTTTGTGAAGAATTATCAGTCATATTATCATTACAGATACTGTATTTTTTAGTTTTCAATATTTCATGGAGCTATATTCAAGCTGAAATTACCAATTAGTGTTATTTCAGAGTTAAACCGAGACTGAAGTCATGAACATTGCCACGTCTTATAATTTTAACGTTTCTAATATAATGTGCAGAAAGAAGCTGACATTGAGTTCTGCTATAATTAATGTCAAATTTTAAACACATTGATGGAAAGGCAATATCTTTGTGTGGCTCCAGCAGAGAATAAATGTGTTCCCTTTCTGTCGGTCTCTCGACGTTGTGTCGAAGAACGACAGTATGGGGGTTCGCTCTTGAGAACCAATCGACTCTGACTTTGTTTAAAAGGCCAATGAAATTTGGCGAATGAAATTTGCATGCCATGCCCCGCCCCGGACATCCGGGTATAAAAGGGGAGACGGCGTGCTCATTCATTACCTTTTGTTCTTCGGAACCTGGCGGATGACTTCGAGTCTGAAGCAAGAATCGACTTCTGGCGATCATCTTCCTGCTGGTGTCACGACGCGGTTTGCAGCGGACTGTCCATCTTCGACTCCCCTGAGCGTCCAGCAGAAGACAGAGAGTGTCTTCTCTTTCTTAAAAGAGCAAAATTCTGACAGCATGTTGCCTCATGGCGCATAGCTGTTCCCTTGGTTGCGGCAAGCTTGTCCTAGATGGGGACACCCATGATGCCTGCCTCGTGTGTTTGGGTCTCCAGCACGCTGAGGCGGCATTTATGGGACCGACCTGCCCGCATTGCGAGCAGATGTCGATCAAGACGTTGCGGTTACGGGTGGCTTCTTTCCTTGGAGAGCGAGCCACCATTTCGTCAGCTCCTTGCGGATCGTTGGCTGCGGCTACGGCACGGTCGGCGGTCTCGAGGAGCGGCGTCCGTGATTACGAGGGCTCTATGGATGTCACCCCGTCAGCCTGTGGCTCGCGGAGCATCCATACCTCGGCACGCTCGTCTACCCCATCAGCGAGAGACGGTACGCTGTCTCTCGCTTCCTCCCAGGATGAGGACGAGCTGTCTGTCGCAGCATCGGAGGGTGACCTGCTAGCCTCGGATTCGGAGGACATCCTGGAGCTTCCGCCTCTGGCAGGTAAGTCCCGAGATGATCCGGATCCTGAGATGGCGGCCATGCTTTCCCGGACCGCCGCGAGCATTGGGCTTCAGTGTACGGCCCCGCCGTCACCCCAACGTTCACGGCTGGACGCATGGTACCTGGGATCCGAGCGGGGTTCAAAGCCACGCCCGATCCCGGTGCCATTCTTGCCGGAAGTGCACGAAGAGATCACGAAGTCGTGGAATGCGCGGTTCTCGACGCGTACACGGCAGACGGGCTCTTCCACCCTCACTTCCCTCGATGGGGGGGCAGCAAGGGGTTGCGTTGACATACCCCAGGTGGAGCGGGTTGTTGCGGTGCACTTGTGCCCTCAGACCGCTTCTACCTGGAGGGGTCAGCCGAAACTCCATCCAAGGCGTGTAAGATCTCTTCGACCCTCGGGTCGAGAGCTTACGCGGCCACTGGACAGGCTGCTTCCTCGCTCCATGCCATGGCCATCCTGCAGGTCCACCAGGCCAGGGCTCTTAAGGAGCTAGACGAGGGAAGTTCTGACCCCGCAGTTCTGCAGGAGCTGCGCACTGCGACTGACCTGGCCCTTCGGGCCACTAAGGTTACGGCGCGTGCCCTGGGTCGGACGATGTCCACTTTGGTGGTCCAAGAGAGACATCTCTGGCTGAACCTTGCGCAAATGCGTGAGGCCGAGAAAGCCCGCTTTCTCGATGCCCCCATTGCGCAGGGTGGGTTGTTTGGAGACACGGTGGAGAGCTTCTCTCAGCAGTTTTTCGCCGTGCAGAAGCAGACGGAGGCTATCAAGCATATCCTCCCTCGCCGCAGCCAGGCCGCCCCCGTGCCGTCTAGGCTCCGTGCATTGTCTGCTCCCAAACGGCCTCGCCCCTCCCAACCGACCACTCCGGTTGTATCTCCCCCTGAGGCGGCGACCCGGAGATCGGCGACCCGGAGGAGAGCGACTCCTCCCAGTCAGCAACCACCCCGCAGGAAGCGCGGGAAGCGGACCTGACGGGAGGCAACCAGCGGAGGAGACACCACCATGCCCGGCCCAGGACATTCGATCTCCAAAGTGGCCGGTGCGGGACGGTCCTGCCACGTCCCAACTCGTGCCGGGCCCGTTTCAGGGCCTGGCGCCCACTTCCTCTCAAAAATGGCTGTTTCCTCCTCTGGTCTTAAAACTCAACCATTATCACTCTCCGAGCGACGGTGTACGGTTGCAAGACGTTTCGTTAATCCGACCCGACGTTGCGTCAACCCGACCCAACAGTGCGTCACGACTAGACGTTGCGTCACATCGGCGGAATTGCAGTCAGACACTCTCTCAAATAGACGGTGTGCTACACTGCGAATCCCACAGGCAGGTAAGTACTCGGGACAGCAAGCCCCTAGGGGATCCGTCCCCAGGCAGAGCGGCTGTCCTGAGAGCCACAGAACCCCCCTCCATGGAGATGGTGAAGGAGATCGTTCCTCTGGTCCCGCTGGCCCAACGACTGCACGCATGGTCCATGCTAGGCAGACCGGGGCGGTGGCTAGACCGAACGATCCGTCTCGGCTATGCGATCCAGTTCGCCAGACACCCTCCCAAATTTCGGGGAATCCTTCAGACCTCGGTACGAGGGAAGGATTCCGCCGTTCTTCGGGCAGAGGTGGCGACTCTTTTGGCAAAAGAAGCGATCGAACCCGTTCCCATGGCCGAGATGTTATCGGGCTTCTACAGCCCGTACTTCATTGTTCCCAAGAGAGGTGGAGGGCTGCGCCCAATTCTGGACCTGCGTTCACTGAACAGGTGTCTATACAGACTTCCGTTCAGAATGCTAACACAGAAGCGCATCCTCGAGTCTGTCAGACACGAGGATTGGTTCGTGGCGATCGACCTGAAGGACGCGTACTTTCACGTCTCGATACTTCCTCGGCACAGACCGTTCCTACGGTTCGCCTTCGAAGGTCGGGCGTACCAGTACAAAGTCCTGCCCTTCGGGCTGTCCCTATCTCCCCGCGTCTTCACGAAAGTCGCGGAAGCCGCACTATCCCCCCTCAGAGAGCAGGGCGTGCGTGTACTAAACTATCTCGACGACTGACTTATCTTGGCTCACTCGCGAGATCTGGTATGTACACACAGGGACATGGTGCTTCAGCACCTAAACCGATTGGGTTTACAGGTCAACCGGGAGAAGAGCAAGCTCGCCCCAGTGCAGAGCATCTCTTATCTCGGTATGGAACTAGACTCTGTCACCATGTTGGCACGACTCACGGAAGAGCGTGCCCAAGCCTTGCTGCGAAGCCTGAGCAAGCTCAGGCGTCCAGTGGTCTCCCTGAAATATTTTCAGAGGCTCCTGGGGCATATGGCATCCACGACTGGGGTTATCTCACTCGGGTTGATGCACATGCGACCACTTCAGCATTGGCTTCAGAGTCGGGTTCCGAGGAGCGCGTGGCGCACAGGCACCAGGCGGATTGCCATCACGCCTCAGTGTCGGAGCACCCTGGCCCCATGGTCCTCCGGGACCTTTTTACGAGCGGGAGTACCCCTCGGACAGGTTTCGAGGCGCGTTGTGGTGACAACGGACGCCTCCCTGTTGGGCTGGGGAGCAGTGTGCAACGGGCATACAGCTTCGGGTCGATGGACGGGTCCCCGACTGTACTGGCATATCAACTGCCTGGAGTTGTTAGCGGTCATGCTCGCCCTCAGGAGGTTTCTACCTCTAGTGAGAGGCAAACATGTGCTGATCCGCTCCGACTGCAGGGCCGCGATAGCGTACATCAACCGCCAAGGCGGGATGCGCTCGCGCCGCTTGTCACAACTTGCCCGACGCCTCCTCCTCTGGAGTCAGCAGAAAATAAGATCTCTGCGAGCCGTATTTCTCCCAGGCTACCTGAATCAGACAGCCGACGCGCTCTCTCGTCAGACGCCGCCTCGAGGAGAATGGCGACTCCATCCTGGGACGATCCGGCTGATATGGGAAATGTTTGGTCAGGCACAGGTGGACCTGTTTGCCTCACCAGACAACACCCATTGCCCCCTGTGGTACTCCTTGACCGAGGGTTCCCTCGGCACGGATGCCCTAGCGCACAGCTGGCCCCGGGACAAGTGGAAGTACGCCTTCCCCCCAGTGAGCCTTCTTGCACAGGTCCTGTGCAAGGTCAGGGTCGAGGAACACCAGGTCCTGTTAATTGCGCCATACTGGCCCAACCAGGCTTGGTTCGCAGAGCTAATACCTCTAGCGATAGCTCCCCCCTGGCCCATTCCCCTGCGGAAGGACCTTCTGTCCCAGGGGAAGGGTACGGTATGGCACCCACGACCAGACCTCTGGAACCTCCATGTCTGGTCCCTGGACGGGACGAGGAGATCCTGAACGAATTACCTCCGGCGGTGGCGGACACAATTGTTCAGGCGAGGGCACCAACCACGAGGCGTTTATACGCTGCAAAGTGGCGCATCTTCTCGTCCTGGTGCTCCTCACACAGTGAAGAGCCCGGAGTATGTGTGATCAGTGCAGTGCTGCCGCACACCATGAGCTGGTGGAAGGTAAGTATCTCGGACAGCATAGCCTGGTCACCAAGTTCCTCAGGGGCACGAGGCGGGTTAATCCCCCGCATCCACGCCCTATACCCTCTTGGGATCTCGACGTGGTCCTAACGGGCCTTTCCGAGACCCCTGTCGAGCCCCTAGTAGAGTCTGACCTTCCTCGTCTCACGAGGAAGACAGCACTCCTAGTAGCGCTCGCTTCTATCAAGAGGGTAGGGGACCTACAAGCATTCTCCACGTCCAACGAGTGCCTACAGTTCGGGCCGAATAACTCTCACGTTATCCTGAGACCCCGACCCGGCTACGTGCCCAAAGTTCCTACCACCCCCCTTCGGGATCAGGTAGTGAACCTGCAGGCGCTCCCCACAGGGGAGGAAGACCCAACTCCTTCAGTGCTGTGTCCGGTACGAGCGTTACGCTTCTACCTGGAACGCACGCAGAGCTTCAGGAGCTCTGAGCAGCTTTTTGTCTGTTATGGAGGTCAGCAAAGAGGGAGAGCTGTCTCCAAACAGAGATTGGCACTGGATCATGGATGCCATTCCATGGCTTACCGATGCCAGAACCTGCCTTGCCCGCTCGCAGTGAGGGCTCACTCTACTAGGGGTGTAGCCTCCTCGTGGGCTTTGGCTCAGGGCGCCTCTCTGGCAGACATCTGCACAGCTGCGGGTTGGGCTACGTCCAACACCTTTGCAAGGTTTTATAACCTCAGGGTGGAACCAGTATCAGCTCGGGTTTTACGCAGGTAGAACTAGCCACTGGCCGGGCGTACGCCTGCGAAAGAGCCTTCTTCCCTTTTCAGGTGAGTTCAGTGCTCTAATCTACCTCTCTACTTCCCCTACAGGCGAGTATAGGTAACCTAATTCCATCACTCAGCACCTCCATGGTAACAGGCCGGGCGGAGCGGACCTTGTAACCAGGCTGAACATCGGAGTGAGCTGCCCCTTTTCAGGTGAGCCCCTTTCTTCAGCCAGTGCTCCGTACGTAGTGGCTCCCCCCCTCAGGGGTGGCCCCGTACGATGTAATTCCTTCACCAGAATTCCCCATTAGGTGAATGTGTGATCTCCCTCACGTGGTGCTCCCAAAATACAGGTAGCAATGCACACTAATTTTTCCATGAGTTCTGCCCTTATCAGGTGAGACCATTGGTACATCTCCACATGTTAACCTCCCTACGGTAGGATGTGGCCTCCGTAACGCACTCCCTCCTTGAAGGGGCCGCGTTTCCCAGTGCAGTTCACGGTCGGGCGGCTATCTCGCTGTAGAGATAGGAAGGCCGTCGCCCGTGGAGACCGGTGGTAAGTTACCTCTCACCTTTTTGTCAAAAAGCTCTGGGACGTGTTACCATTTCCCCACTGGAAGGTTACGCTCTCGCGTAGAAGCACAGACCGTTGGACCCGCTCGAGCCTGTCAGGGTCGCTCCGCTAGAGATCGTGACGCAGCACAGCGACGTGGCGTGTTACATAGGAACCCCATACTGTCGTTCTTCGACACAACGTCGAGAGACCGACAGAAAGGGAACGTCTAGGTTACTATTGTAACCCCGGTTCCCTGATGGAGGGAACGAGACGTTGTGTCCTTTCGTGCCACGTCGCTGTGCTGCTCGCTGCAGCGATCGTGAGTCATCCTTACGTTCCTCAGCACAAAAGGTAATGAATGAGCACGCCGTCTCCCCTTTTATACCCGGATGTCCGGGGCGGGGCATGGCATGCAAATTTCATTCGCCAAATTTCATTGGCCTTTTAAACAAAGTCAGAGTCGATTGGTTCTCAAGAGCGAACCCCCATACTGTCGTTCTTCGACACAACGTCTCGTTCCCTCCATCAGGGAACCGGGGTTACAATAGTAACCTAGACGTTTTATCACTTCCGGGCAGTGATTAAATTTTCATGGAAAACTCTGGAAGTAATTTCATGTAGAATTAGTGGCTGGTTTTAAGATAATGTCATTTTTGTTAATGACATGGATTTTACAATTGTACAAAAGGACGTGGGACCAGTAGCGCTGGTGTAGTGGAAGAATAGCCACAACCACCCCATGGTTTTGATTGTCTGACTTAAAAAGCCTCTTTAAGAGTGGTTAAAATATTAATAATTCTATTGTTGGAGTTTTTCAACTATACATAACTGTGATTATAATTTCAAAAAACACATTATTTGTCTCATTCATTACCTTGTTGCTTTGCCTCTTTTATCCGGTCTCTAAAACGCCCGCTTTTAGTGTTTTTGATCAGTCCAAACATGTAATTTCTGATAGAGATGCAAAACTCGCTTTATCGTGAACTATATTAGAACTTCACGGATTGTTTAAACAGACTACCACACAAAAAATGACGAGAAGCACTTGAGGGTTTCTTTAAATGAGATGTCAAAACTAATCATAAGTTGTTGTACTGTTAGTGTGTTTGTTTTCATGGATGAAGGTGATATGACACTTGGGCCAGTTGTCCTTGATTGTAGAGCTTCATGATTATGACAAACAAACATTGTGTTGATTGTCCCCCTTAATGTTGTAATTGTGATAAATATTGTCGATTTACATTGAAGTTTCAGAATGTTTTATAACTTAAAGCAGCTTCAAAACATCCCAAACTTTGTAGTAAAATATAAATAATAGATAATTATGGAAGTTAAAAATACCAAATCAATAATTTTACATTCTCTGATTCACCACTGTATTTAGTGGCCATACAATCTGCCAAAACACATAAATGAGCACAAATGGAAAGCTATAATTGAGGTTTGTGGCCATTATGTAATTTTTTTTACCAAAAAATTGAAATCCAGATTTGTTTTCCTATTAATTGTTCAGTTCTAGTTCATTGTTTTTCTCAATGGCTTAATGCAGTTGCCATTTTACACCTTGTTCCTACTTCTGACATGTCTTATCTTTTCTGAATCCTGGCTGGTTTCTTTCTAATAGTGTATTCTTCATCTTCTCTCTTTCCCTCTGTCTCTGCACTAACCTTATCATCCTTTTTATTATTTTGTGTTTTTTATCAATGCAGTATGCCTACTGTTTTTTATTTTTGTAAATGTAATGTATTAGATGGCTCTTTCTTACGCGATGACTGTAAAAAACACAACACTACAAATACTCCCATTATAGTCATTTAAGCTGTTTACATTTTATATGCTTGCATAGGCAGTTCATCATAATAGGAGTATTGTGGATGCATGTTTGTATTGTGGTGCATTGCTCTCTTACAGTTAACTCTATATAAACGCTACATAGCCACCAGCGTCCTCTAAGTGGAGCATTAAAAATATTACTGTTTTCACGTGAAAGAATTTACTCTAAAAAGGGTGTATTTTAAAGCAGTAAAATTAATTACATTTACTGTTAAAATTTTGTTTAAATGTACAAATATTTCTATTTCTATTAATACAACTATAAAAAGACATATTACCCACATATTACCCATATATATATATATATATATTTTTTTTTTGAATCAACAATAATTTTTCATCACCTAAACATAAAAGATATAATATATTATATTATGTATTTCTTATATATTTATTTTAGTGACTTTTTAATCAACAATTTATTATAATTTATACAATTTAAGTAATAGTAAAAAAGTAAATTAGGTAAAAAAGTAATAGTTATATTAACTTAAAATATTTTAAAAACAGAAAATATATTTCCTGTTTTTAAAATATTTTAAGTTAATATAACTATTACTTTTTTGTGATATATTTTTACAGTGCCACTTTTTTGAAATATTGAAATTTATGTCTTAGTTATAGAGATGTGCCAGCTAAGGGACATTTTTATATCTTGCATCCAGAACATTTTTGAAGAAAGTTCCATTGCTTGTAAGGCAGTTAAAGATAAAAAGGGCTCAAGTTTAACATAAGCCTAGGATTTAGTCTTTGGTTCTATGTAAATGAAATGCTGCATCAGAGCTGATTTGCCGTTGTCATGACACTGAGCAAATGTCTTTGTTTCAGTCGGCTGCACACAAGAATAGCTGTCATTCACAGCTGCCTTTATACCTGCTATAAATAGATGAATATATGCAAGAAAGGGAAGACCAATCACAGTTCAGAATGAAAATATATGCAAAATGCACATGAAATATGCACATGGTGTACATTTAATGTCTTGAGTCTATAGAAGAATTCAGAACGTAAATTTAAATTTTTGAAAGGGTTCTGAAAATGACATGAATTAATTAAAGGGATTATCTATCTTTACATGAAATTACACAACTTTAAGTTCCAAAACTGTATATAATTGTTCTGTTAAACACTAAGAAAGATTAAAAACCGAAATGGGCAACTAAATTTTTTTTGGTGGGCTATCCCTAAGATGATGTACTAAGAAAAAGTATTATGCACAAGCACAATGTAATCGGTTGATGAAACGTGTTAAAAGGTCAACTGGCAGTTGACTCAAATCTGTGTCACTTTAATTACAGCGCTGACTGCAGCAGCAGAGGAAAAAGTGCAAATTTGTTGTTAAATCCTGCATCCTACAGGCAGAGACATGCTTTTCAATGAATGATCAGAATGCCTTTAATTGCCTGTTGAGTTTGACCAAGGGCCAAGCTTATGATCAGCCTGTCACAATCTCTTGAGAGGGTGCTTTTGGAAACAACACTGACATCCCGCTTGAGCTTGGGGGAGAATGAAGCCCAAGTACTGTTATCTTCTTTTCCTCTCATGGTCAAGAATGAGTAAGAGGACGGCAGTGGCGGACCCGTCAAGGACATTCTACTTTTTCTCAGGAAGCTCTTTGGAGGAGCCTGAAGACTACGTTGAATAGAAAGCACATTATGAAATCTACAGATAAAAATAATTGTTTGCTTGTCTACCTCTTTATTACCTTTTGCCAAAGCCATCAATTACTGAAGTGTAGATGGAACAAAATCTCAGGCTGGCAGTTTAAGTGCTATCAGGCTTTGTTATTCCTGCATTCACGTCAGCTTTTGCCACTATGGGATTTAACCAAATACAATAGATGACTTGGGTCAGTAGTCTCAGCGTCCCTTTGTCACTACCGGATATGATCTCTGAAGTGACTTTGAGCACATATGGAGCATTATTGAGATAGTGTTTTATTAGTAGGCAGTAAGATTCATATATCATTGGTTACAAAACGTTTAGAAGGAAGTGATGTCATGGGTAGGTGATACTTTTTATGTTGGTTCTTTTTAAGATTAATTAAATGCCAAACATCAAATCATTCTTCATCTACTGGTCTGGTCTGGTTGAGGATTAGTTGTATTCACTTACGTGGCTTTTTTATAGGGCTAGTAATGATAACAACATTTTCATTACAGTGGCTTAGTCTTACAACATATCTCAACCTCAAATGATAAAGTTCAATAGGGTAATTCAAGTATAGACACAGGCAGGAGAACATGCAGGTGAAATGTCACACAAGGACCAGAACCAAAATATTTGTATGTCTTAACCCGTAGACTAACTCATGTCATTAAAATCTAGAAATGGATTTCCAAGTCCATGATAACTAAACTACCATCTGTATTCACCTTGGCACAAAATATATTGTGCATGTAGTTTTTTGCTTATTGTGTAAGCTGCACCAGGACTACAATAAAAACGTTTCTTTCCAGTTTATATAAATGTTTGATTATTTTATTTAGGAAATTTATTTCATACAGGTTTGAAATGATCAAAAAAAAGATTTCATACATAGATGGTTAAAATGGTTTCTAGGTGTGCCTGTGCTTAGGCAGAGCAGATCTTTGTTTGCAAATAAACAAGTTTTGAAGTTATCGAGAAGAGCCTTGAGTGACCTAGAAAGAAATACTTTCTTTTCTAGAAAACAGATCTTACTTTATGGTGTAAATCTGAGAAATACCAACAAAAATGCTTTAGAGCTGCATTCGAAAACTTGAATATTCACATCAGGTTTTCCTTCCCTCTTTTGTTTTCACTGCCCAAGGCAGCCCACTGGCAGAACTTCAGAGGCATTCTGCTATCATGGTGGAATTCCCAGTTAATGATTTGATGTGAGGTTTCACAGGGATTTATGCTGTACTGTTCTTTAACCTGACTAAACTGTAACGTTTTTTTCTTTGGAAAATATTTACTGATGCATTGTTATGTCGAGCGGAGTGGAGTCTCTTGATAATCATTTGTGACTTTCAACCTAAAACATAGATTTCACACTTTGGGTGGACGAAAAACCCTGTTAAAATAACCCTGCCTCAAAGCGCATTTTAACATGTCGCATTATGTGCAAAATTTGTTTTTGCAAAAATGTTGTGGAATGAGCAAGAAGATGCCTGGAGGGCTCTTGGCAGTCTCTTGGCATCCAATGGTATTTTTACAACTGCTTGTAGCCTAGTGCGACACGACACATCCTATCTCATATGCTCCACATATCAGTAAAAATGTTGAGATGTGGCAGACAGTCGGAATAGATAAAGTTAATGGCATAAATGCAGTGAATTACTCTGTCAGTCTATATCTGTATCCATCTGTCTGCCTGCATTTCTAATATTCTTTTACAATGTAAGAAAAGGGCAATAAATTTATAATAGTGTGTTACTTGGTGTAGGGATATGGAAATTCACAGGCAACCTCATTTTACATTATCTAAACTCAAAGGAATAGGCTTAGGCAATGAAGTACATAGCCTCCAGCGTCCTCTAAGTGGAGCATTAACAGTACAACAGGGGACAGAGATTGATGAGAGCGACCAATAACAGCGTTTAAGGGCAGACTTTCTCTTTTTTTTTCATTTTAGCATTATACACTGGAGGTTTTTTTCTTTTCTTTTGATCAGCTTCCTGGAGCATAAACCATAACCTTGACCATTAACAGAAAATAAACTTAAAAGGTAGATTCCCTAACCTTTTCGATTTGTTGACATTTAGGTTATCAAATTTTCTTCAAGACATAACCATGAACTGTATTGAAATTAAATCTAAAGAAATTGTTCAACCAAAAATGAACATAGTGGCATCATGTAATCTTCATTTTTCTCTATTTTAAAACCTTCATGACTTGTGTAGACTAAAAGTAAGCTATTTTAAAGAATTTTTATTTCCAACCTACACCTAACTCACTAACTCACTTCTTTTCTAACTACTCACTCTATCAAAAAAAAAAAAAAAAAAAAAAAAAAAAAAATTATTTTGTAACTTCGCTCTCTGTGTAACTCGGTAGCATTGTTGTAGCACTTGTTCACCTATTGTTGTATCGGCTATTTACTGCTTCATTGTCTCCTCGACTATTGTAAGTCGCTTTGGATAAAAGCGTCTGCTAAATGACAAAATGTAAATGTAAATGTACTTCAAAATAACATATTTTGTGCTCTGCAGAAGAAAGTTATACAGGTTCGAAATGACAAAACGTTAAGTAAATGATGCCGGATTTATTGGAGTTCTATCACTTTAATTTACGCAATTGAGATGCAGTACCATGTGTAGAAATTGTTGTTTTAAAAGCAAAATGTCATTTAATGTGTCTTTTATGCCTAAATATACGTATGCCTTTTCTTAATAAATTTAAACTTACAATAATGTGTGACTTGGGCAGTACATTGGATTGCAGAAGTGAAATGGTTAAGAATCTTAATGTGTCTTTATTAAGTAAAAATAAAGGAGACTATAGGAGAGGAAATAAGAACTTAAACAAAACCCACCAGCAAAAAGTCTAGACAAAACAAACAATGAGGTAAAGTTCTGGGCTATTAATACACAAGCACTATAAATACACAAGGACTTGAGGGTTTTACCAGACTAATAAGCAAGACGCCCCTAGAAAACAATAAACTGGGTAAAATTAAAAAAGTCTAGAATAGTAGCAGAAAAGAGAGGCATGTGCGCGAAAGAAATAGTGATAGAGACATGTGAGATTCAGACAAACTGAAGTTTGTTTGGACCCCAGCTGTGTGTTTGCTCGTGACTCACAAAACCCATTAGAAATTGGTTGGGGGGTCAGAGTTCTTCTTCAGCCAGAATAGATTGGCAGTGTAGAACAGCAGAGTCCACCTCCAGCTCATTTTCTCTCCCTCTGTGTCACTACAAAAGCAATCTCACACTACCGGCCTCATGGCTGCGTGGCCACACAAAATCATAAAAGGTTTGGATCATACTCTGTGTCGTACCACCCTGGTGAGCGAGAGAAGTGTGCGGCTTGGAGAAGGAAGCACTTTGGACTGAGTATTTTAATTTGTACACTGCTTGACTGATGAATAATGCCAAGATATCACAACATTCCAAGAAATGCAAAACATTGGATATTGCATATATTTGTGAGTTTTCCTTTGCTTTACTGTGTATACCAAGGTTTTACAAAAAGGGAAATTTAAAGTGATTGATTACACAAATTTGAAATGGAAGAATTTTTGAAGAATGTTTTTCACTAATGTATGGACACAAAATGAAAATTATTCATTCACTTTCTTCTGGAGAACATAAAATAATTTATAATAACAATAATAAAATATTTTGAAGAATTTTCGTGTCGAAAAAATGATTGTGCTCAGTCTGTTTTGGACCCCGATTAAACTGCATAGAATCACAACTTATACAAGTGGGTGTCTTCCCTGATCGGTTACCAGAAGTCTTAAAAATATCTTCTGTGTTCTGCAGAAGAAAGAAAGTTATACAAGTTCAAGTTGAGTGAATCATACAATAATTTTCTCCGAAACAAAAGAAATGGCATAATTGTGTTTTTTCCTTACTGTAGATGCCCCATTTTATCAACAAGTGGAAATGTAAAGAAATTGTACACACAAAAAGATCTGTTCTGAACAAGATGTTTGGAACGGAACAAATGTACGACCTACTCAATTCTGTAAAGACACACAACTAATATTTTGCTATAATTTACTAACCCCTTTGGCATTTTAAAACTATGACTTTCTTTCTTCTGCAGAAACACTATCATAAAGACACAAAACTAATGATTCCACCGCTGATCGGTTACCAACATTTTAAAAGAATGTTTTCTGTTCTGCAGAAGAAGCAAAGTCAGATTTACGGAAACACAGATTAGAAATAACAAGTGGAGTAAATCATGACAGAATTGTGATTTTACTGTTGCTGAATTTGAGAATACACATGAAAATTCAGAACCCAAACTTTCGATCATATTTTATATATTGTGACACTTTTGAACCAATATGCAAACCATAGTTTCGCTGACTATAACATGAAGTGCATTATATTTTTGAAAAATTACATTTTCAACTTTTTAGCAGAATAACATCACAAGAGCTTGCACTGACACATACTGTAGGTTAGCTAACTGTAACAGCTTTTTATTTTCAGTTGAGCTGTTCGTTCAAACAGTCTGACTACAGTAAAGTGACATGAGTGACATTTATGTTTGATATCTGGCAGATATGTTGCAGATATGTGTTTTAGTCCTGTTCATGCATTGTGACTTATGGTGGAAGGTGAACCCCATAGAGTTGAGTGATTGAGGTGCTCTGTGGGGGGTGTCATAGCGACTCCCTGCTGCACACAGGCAGGTGTTCTGACACCTGAGGGGAGGCATTTGGAGGACATTAGAGACACAGTTGTCAAACCGATGCAAAGAGCCTCGCATCTGGCCACATGCTAACAAAACTTTAGCTACGGGTCGCAGGACACGTCAACACCGAGGCTGATGTGCAGATGTAAAGGTTTGATCCCACAGTTTGGTGTTAAATCCTCCTTCGAGGTACAATCTTGGAAAATTCATAAACAAGACACCTAAGAGAAACGGATATCAACCGAATTCCCTGGAAGTGTTGCTGTCAATTACTTCCCTAGAGACAGTGTCATTGTTCAGAGACTGCGGCTTTATGGCTCATGAGACTTAAAGGTGTCCTCTATTATATTTAATTATATTTAAGTCTTCTTGTGAAGGAATATTTTTATGGGCTATATTTTAATTTGACCACTGAAATTATATATTTAAACCTTTTTCCTGTGTTATTATTTTTTCAATTAAATTCTATTTAATTAACTTCAATTCACTTTTATTGTCACATCACCACGGCACATGTGCCCTGGTGAGTGAAATTCTTGGGAGCTTGCTCTAAAAAGATTGCAGTACGGGTAACATGTAACATGCAACATATAGTACAGATTTTGGCAGTGTGCAATATGCACATACATATATTCAGTACACACAGTGTACTTTTGGACAAACACAGTCGAAACATTCAACAAAGTGTGTACATACATACATTAAGCCCTAGACATTAAACACTAAACACAGAGTGTGCATGTTCTGCATAATGTAAACAATTTCTATCTTAAATGCAAAGATCAACCAAAATCACAAATTTCTGTCAAGAATAACTGACTCTCTAGTTGTTTCAAATCTGTATACAATTTCTCAATTGGTTGGTTTAATACAAAGAAAGATATTTGAAGGAATGCTTGTAAGCTCTATGGAGGGGAAGTCATGGCCTAGTGGTTAGAGAGGTGGATCAATCCCATGACTTAGGTTCTCTTGACCAAAGCAACGAATCCCCAACTGTTTCCCGAGCGCAGCAGTGTGGCTGCCCGTTGCTCCGGGTGTGTTGTTCCGGCTAGGTGTATGTGTTCACTACTGTGTGTGTGCACTTTAGGTTAAATTCCAGAGCATTCAGAGTATGGGTCACCATACTTGGCTGTATGTTACGTCACTGTATGTCAAACAGTTCTAGGACCCTATTGACTACCATGGTAGAAAAAATTACAATGTTAGTCATATTTTGCTGTCCTACATTTTTCCAAATATCTCATTTTGAATTCAATATATAGTAAATGTCTAGTTATATTTCCTGCTGTGGTAATGCAATTTAAGCCGCAACTGTCTTCAAAAATTAAGTTTTATGGAGACAATTCTCAGCAATGGTTTAAAATGATAAATATGCACATGGCCTGTTTTAAAGCATGTTTAATACACCAGATAAACAACATCAAAAAACATGATCTTCACCACAGGGGGTCTTTAAGTATTAACTTAAGCTCTGATCATTCTCTTAAAATATTTTGGATATATTAAGATGGTTAATAATTTACAACCTCAAAAACAAAACACACACGCATGCTTTCATCTTCAAAATAATATAACTACAAGTGCAGTACAGATACAGACAAAGGGAGCAGCAAACAAAGGTATTTCACAGAACAAATTAAACCCTTTGGTTTGAAAGTCATTCATCTCCTCTTGATGACAGTTTATCAATGGCAATATGAGCGGAAATAATTCCCTCCTCATTTACAGTCCTTTCAAAGGTAACTTCATCACTGGTGTCTGAAAGACACGGTGCCCCTTAGTAACAAATGATTACCACCAAATGAATCCCAGAGGTTCCGTCACTAATGCAGAACAAAAGGGAGAGAGAACAAGGAGGCAGAGCGGCTTCAAGATCTATTTTTCAGCACCGCATCATTTCTTGCTTCACTGATCTATCACTAAACAACAGCTGCCGTGCCACAGACAGCACAGCGCTTGGTTGGGATGGTGATCAGGGAACGAACGGGGAGGGAAGGGAAAAAAAGACATTTAGGAGGTGAGGTCACGTGTGTGATGCCTGGAGCTCTCTAGGGTGCCGTGGTGAGAGAGAAGGAACTCTTGGCAGGTCTGTGTCACTTGTGATGGATAACAAGTCAACTGTTATGGCTGTCTTGGTAGCTGCATTAGACAGGCGTTTTGCAATCCTCCCAATTTATTTAGCTCTATCTAATTGAATACACACCTCTCTCTAATACTAAAAACTTTGAATGGCTATGGCTTAACTAGTACATTCACATGCTGCACAAAAAGTTAGTACTGTCTACATCATCATTTGCAGTGATCCCTGTCCATAAAATTTGTATTCAGTGGCTTTCGAGACCTTACATAACTTTAAGAGTTTACACCAAAGTGGCACTTCTTGTAAAATGTGTTTATTTATGAAATGCATATAAAATACATGTGCTCTTATTTATTAAGCTAATCCTGTTTATCAATGCAAATGACAAAGCAATATTTTTAGACTCATCACTGTGTTGGGTTTTAAGAGGTTACTGATAAAGTAATATTGTGCTTGCCTTGTCTCACCTGTTATCCTGCAAGCGCAAAGTGTGAACATGCCTGTTGAAATTGTTATCTACTGTTTGTTAAATATACTATGTAAACACAAATTTTTGTTCCAGATATATATGTGTACCTTGCGCATTAATTTGTATTTATAAACACTGACACCTGAGTCAAAGACATTGAGATGTCCGCATCAAAATAAACATGTTGGGTAAAAATATTTTAATGTCATACTTCATTTTTTGTGTATATGACTGGCAAGATTGTTAGACCCAATTACATTTCAATGGCGGTCTTCTGTTAATAGGGGACAATGTATTTTTTTTAAAATATAGAATTAAATTCAACAAAAAAACTTGTTTACAACCAAATAAATTTAAAGCAGTACTACACCTATTGTTTAAATGCTTAAGCCCCTTTTCGTCTTTCACTTGCATACAAAAATCATTTGTAGGAATTATTTGTGTATTAAGCGTATTTATATTAATTTAAATTCTAATCATTTTTGATTTCTTAAATATATATACATATATGTGTTTATTTTTAAAAAAACAGATGACAGAATTTTAGGTTTGTATGACTGACTTTCAACTGTAGAACACAAAATATATGTTATAGAAGGTTGAACTTCTGTTGTTAGAAAGAAAACTAATGCAAGTGAATGGGTGCCACTTACAAACATTTTTCAATACATCTTCTTTTGTGCTGTGCTGAAGCAAATCTAATTCAAGTTTCAAATGGTAAGAGAATGGGTAAATGTTGTAATGACAACATTTTGATTTTTGGTGGACTATCACTTTAATATGCACAGTACACAGGCGTATATTATATAAACACAAACTTTCATTTTAATTGTACTACATCATTGAACATCACCCTTTTAAATTCAGTGTTCATGCCTCTTTAGAAAAGGGTTCAAGCGCATACTTGACAATGACCTTGCTTTGCTTCTGTGAGAAAGAATTCATGATATCCCTCTGAAACATTTATTGTTTGGGTTTTGATCCAAATTCAGTGTTATAATTAATTTAAAGATAATTTCATAAATGATTGGAATGGTGACAGAATGCATCACTCATGCATGTTAAAACATGAGAAGACTTGATTGTGTTGGACACTGATCTGTTAAATCTGCTTGTTTAGCAGGCAATCTGTAAAACACAGCCCTTGTGTTTCACAGTGATGCCCGCTTCCCTTCACTCTGTCACAGTATGTATTTAGGCTTAAAACTTTGACAAGTCTCTCTTTATGGTGTAACCTTGAGACGTTTACCTTTTTTCTTCAATTGTACTAGGGCTGTCAGGGCTCAACTTTTAATAGACCATTGTTTGATGAGACTATCAATTACATTGTTTGATTCCTCAACTATATGTATAAGACATAAAATCTTCAAAAAACACATTATTAATTTATTATTTAAAACTATAGTTTATTAAGCTTTTCCTCGTATGATTTCATTTTATTTAGCTTGTGTATTTAAAACTTATCTAGTTAACAGATTTGGAATATTATTGTTAATACTTAAATCTATCTACAAGAAATATATTTTATTAAAATCATTTGAATTTTTGAAAACTGTATATTTAAAACCACATAGCATGTAATATATCACAACACAGCTCTTAGCAGTAAGTTCCAGGGCTGCGTCATATAGATATTATTTAACGCTCTGACTCTCTGCAAACACGCTAGGTGCACGATAGCCGGAGACTTTGAGTGATTTTCCTTTATGAGAACAACATTGTATTTCTTTAGTAGCGACCCTTAAATAAAACTTACAGTTGTTACAGTCTTACATCCTGTACGCTTTGCAATATACTGCAGATATTTAGATTTAAGAATGAACGCCTCACTCAAGGTTCCTTCAGATGAATCATTGAATGTATTGGCACTTATAGAGAGGCTATAGGAGGAGAAACAAAACGAAAGTGACTGTATATGGCTCTTACACCATTATTACATCACTGCGCTTTACATTTCTAATATGCAAAGATTAGACATTGACCAGTTTGAGAGTCACACTGGCTCGATATCCAAGAAAAACTTGTTGCACCAGCAGGAAAAATAGCTCCAAAATGTAACCGTTTTTATTTACAACCTGGAGGTCTCGGGAGATGGGTATAAAGGAAGCAAGGCCCCGTCTGTAAGGTCACATTTGGACAACCTGCAACACACAAATGCTTGGAACTTAAAGAAAAATTCCTTTATTGCATATCTGTGCAATAAAAGTTTTACATATCCTATTATAGCAATGTCGATAATTTTTTCAAAATATTTTGCAGCCAAAAATAGGAGCGTTAGCAGAAGACTGGTGTCATATGTGCTAATCTGTTGCTTATTAAATTCTATAACAAGTAGGGAGGCCTGTCAGCAAGTTGCTTTGCCAAAATAAACATGTTGCCTGTCCTTCGCTTGTGTTGTAACATTTCTTACAGATTAGTTTTGCGATATCCTTTGGTTTGTCTGATTGCCTGGCTTCCACCTTCAAAGAGTGAATAGCACCAGTTGTTTAGAGGAACACCTGAAACTGAATAATACTATAATATCTGAAGACTTGAATAAAAAATAATAAAAATTGTATTATTAAAACATCCATGTGATGTATGCTGTGTTTTATATAGAATGACTTTATGAATTTCCTGAAATCTCATTTTTAATCATAAAACCATATATGTAGTATTAAATGAGATATGTAAGAAGAAAATATATTACACTGTGAATCATGCTGTCCCCAATGAATTAAGCCTAACTTCCCATTATAGTATTTAAATAAACAGTTAATCACTTATTATATGCTTATTGTAACATATGTAGGAGAAAGTTTCTCAGTTACTTCCGTAACCACGGTACCCTGAGACACGGGAACAAGTACTTGGCAAGCAGGACGCTACTGGAAAACTAATTTTTCTCTGCACGGAAGACTTCTCACAAAGCAGTGAATATTGAGCTATCATCGGTGCTTGCAAAGCAGATTTTTAGACCAATGAGTGTTAGGCTGACTATGGCCCCCCCGGCCCGAGCTGTGGGGCCTTACCCTAATGATCTCTCAACGGGAGCCTCTCTGCCTCCCAGAAAGCGTCCTCCAGATCTGACGGATAGGGACGCTCCCCCTTTATGCTCAAAGTCTATGTAGCGGCTATCACTGCCTCCCTCACCCATCTATAAGGCAGGTCGGTTAGGTAGGAATGACAATTAGGTAAGCTTCCTAAATGGATCCAGAAGGCTCCACCCTCCGTACCTACTATGGCGTACCTACTTTGGCGTCCTACTACGCAGTATAAGTGAAGTTTTGAGAGGGAAAGTGATGGTTCTTTAAGAGAAATGTGTTTTACTGCTGTTTAATGCAATGTGAATCGGTGTAAACACATTCCGCTCATGCGGGAGACGTGCCTGAATGCTCATTTACATTAATGACCGTATGGCTTTGGAAAAGTTGCGACACATTCTTTTTCAGGACAGGATTGCTTCATGTTCGCACAAATGCTCCCAAATATATTTACAGGTGGCACATGTTAACTTTCGGCAGCACACATTTCGAGTCCTGGCATAAGGGACTTTACAATATAATTAACAGTTTAAAATAAATACACATACACTTGAAATGAAGCCACAACTTTACGTTGCTGGCGTCATGCTTTGCCAATTGATTTACAGGTGTTGTCATACCTAAATCTTTACCTAACCCATTATTTTTCTATGCTATGTCTGTACCCATTGTCCTCCAGTCTTAAGCTGCTAATTAATGTAAAATGGAGGCTGAGAGCCTGAAATCATGATAAGACATCATTAGCATGGCCCCAGAATATCAAACACATGTAGCAGCAGGAGGCGGAGGGGGGGAGTTTTACACTCGTCATCTGCACTGGTAGTTATTAAAATATAATTCTTTTTTTCTGTTCTAGTGTTTTGCAAATGTGCAGTCAAGGTGAAAGATCAGACAGGCACATTGGAAAAAAGGTATTGTATTGGAAAACCCACTGATCCCATTGAACAAATCGCTTAAGTGTCTTATACCTATGTCCGAATCGGTCATATATGATTAAAAATATCACACAACCAATATTGTAGCGACTAATAACCAATCGCATTCCTGATGGTAACACGATGCCCTTTAATGATGTAACATACTCAGTTTAGTTCTGTATGTTCAGCATCACATTTAGTATTCAGATTTAAGTAGGTTTAAATATTTGATGAGGCCAACACAATGGTCCACCCTAAGGCCACCTGAGCTAATATAGCAAAACACCACTTTAGTATTGTGCAAAAAGTAACTAGACAGGCGTTGTATTCAAATCTTTAACATCATTGTGGTATTAAATTGCTCAGTACTATTTTCCATTATGATGTTTTGTTATTTAATTTGTTGTACCTCCCAAACATTTATTCTCGAACATGTTTTGCTCTCCAAGGGCTTCCAATCCAATGCAGCAAAACACAAACAACTATTTCCTTTCACCCTAGACTGGGAATAACAGTTCAATATGATTGTAAGAAATCTGTGGTTAAAACATCCACTAATGGTGCCGTGATAGTGTCTGTGGTCAGAGCAATATATCACCGAGTCTGCCAGCTACAGACAGAAGGAGAGGTTTGTCTTCATTGTAGAGCAACTGGCAATAGCCTTGTGTCACCATCTTGCATTTGGCTTGCTCAGCTGCACCACATAATGCTTTAGAAACCACCTTAATTAGAGTCGACCGTGCATTCTAATGCAGTTTTGCTTGGCAGTATTTAGGAACATTTCCCCATAGACTAATCCCTTGTGATCCAGACTGTTGGATCTCTCCTTGAAAGTGAGAGAAAGGTATTACTGAAAGCCTCATTGACCAAAATCCTCCAGCTTTTCTCAGCCAAGAAGCCTGGAAAGACTAAAGACAGACAGAAAAAAGGGAATTGATGTTAAATATTGAATGCGTTTGTTCTAAAAGAAAAACAGCATTGCACAAAATCCTTTATTTATTTATATATATATATATTATTTCTTTTGTTTATTATTTATAAAACAGTTATATATAAGACGGCATTTATTTTTTTGTTTTACATTTTAGTAATAATTTATGACAAATTGGTAAACATACCGTAACTAGCTAAGGTATTACATTTTCTCTGCTTTTCCACATTATATATTTATCAGTAGGACAATTTAGAAGAAACCACCTTTAGGGTTTTTGCGTCCATGAGCCGCATGTTGTTGTTATCTTTGCATATCTGTAGCAATAGCAAAGAAATTCTTTATTCTTCAGGACCAGTCATTGAAATTCAGCGGTATTTTTTTGCTCCATTCCTCCATTCAAAGAATTAGAAGGACAAAGATGTAGTGAGGTTTTCACTGCTTTGTTAAATGTTATAATGTTTTCTATAAATGTGTTCTTTAGAGCAGTTTATCCATAAGGACTACTGTACACTGTCAGAAAAAATTGTCATATGTGTACATTTGTGTCAGTGAGGCAGGACCATTTCAATATGGTCCTAATATATATATTGTATGAAATCCATATTTAGTAACGCCAATTTAAAGTGATGTGTTCCATGTTCCATGACTATATATGGGTTGTTCAGTTATTATCCTCATTAAAACTGCTAAAATCTGTCAAGAATATCAGAAATCATTCATATTTAGCACTTCTATGTATAAGAGGCTGTGTAAAAACAAAAATATCAAAATAACAGAACAATAACAAAAAATATAAATATAAATGAATTGTTTGGTAAAATTCAATTAAATATTTTATTTTAATACTGGTCATTTCACAAAATTTGGTTTTGAGATATAATTATGCTTCGAAGCTTAGAAATGTTGTGCATTTCCTTAATATAAGTGTGACATTTTAGCGAGCAAATGCAGTGTACAACTTGAAGATGGCCGCCCTAAAAATTGGCCCAAAAAAATTGGCAGCACATATTAGCCGTCCACTATCTCTACTTTGTAATACTAATATTAACTTTTTGAGTACTAATATTCACTTATAAGGTGCAAATGTGTACAGTTTACATTAAGGGGAATACCCCAGTGGCAGAACGCTTCGTATTTTTACCTTTATTCATTAACAAAATGGTTAAGTAGGACCTTTATACGCCATTTATAGACATTATGTA
The DNA here is from genome assembly GCA_033220385.1 of Triplophysa yarkandensis. Taxonomy (NCBI): domain Eukaryota; kingdom Metazoa; phylum Chordata; class Actinopteri; order Cypriniformes; family Nemacheilidae; genus Triplophysa; species Triplophysa yarkandensis. Next base: position 18,863,936 of record CM065654.1, on the reverse strand, counting down.
TTACTTTGCATTTCTGTCAATAGATTTTTCAACTAATTAAACATTGGAACTTTACAGGGATAGTTCATCAAAAACTTTAAAATTGTAAATTACTCACTCTGTAGTTGTTCCAAAACCTGTATACATTTATTTTTCAATTAAACACAGAGAAATATTTTTGACAAATGCTTGCAACTGTTCTTAGACCCATTGCAAACCGACAATAGTCGTCAAATTAATGTTGTCCCACATTCTTCTACATATCATACAATATAATCATGTGATTAACAAAACATAAGGTTATTTTCCTACAATGGAAGTCAATGTCCAATGGCAGTTTGGTTACAAGTATTCTTCCAAATAGCTTCTCTGTGTTTTAAACTAAGGTGAATAAATTATGAGTTTTTTTTAACTTTCCCTTGGTGTATTTTTTCATTGCACTTTGAACAGACTCAAGTGAGTTCAACCTTAAATTCTTTGTTAAACATCTGACCGAATATTTTTCTCCTGCACCCTTGCTTGATATGCTGCTCCAAGCGAGTGTGCTCAGCAGTTATCTACCATGTACGAGAGTGGGAGAAGGAAACCGAGTGAGAGAGAGAGATAGAGAGAGAGAGAGAGAAAGAGAAAGAGAGAGAGAGAGAGAGAGAGAGAGAGAGAGAGAGAGAGAGAGAGAGAGAGAGAGAGAGAGAGAGAGAGAGAGAGAGAGAGAGAAAATAGGTAGAGACGGAGCTGCCGATCTCAAGCGGCAAATTAGAGCTCCCTCCGATCGATAGCTGGAGGAGCTTTGCACAGATTTCATTAGCTGGCAGACGCTCACAGTTAAAGCAATGCTAAGGGGTATTGATGCCGGCGATTGATTGCTCAGTCTTATTTAAAAAAAACGTACACATCGAGATGTGATGCTGGATCTGGATCCGTACCTTAACCATCGATAGTCAGCTGTAATTACTGTTGATTCAGCATAACAGGCCGTTCTAAAGGTCACACATTAAAAGATTTAATCATCTCAGATGTTAATATTGAAAGGCAGTGTTAATAGTCAAGATAACCGCTTGTTGTGTTTGCAAAAAGCAGAGCTCAACTTTTCGCTTTTTCAGATTGAAAAATTATCATGTCTCGTCCATTCTCCTGTAAGCACTTATTTATTCAACAGGGTAATTCCTCAGATGGTGGTTTGTCGGAGAACGTTTCACTTTGTAAGGGCCAAAAGCCCCGAAGCAAAAATCACTTTGAGGTCCACTGTTAACTTAAACAAGAGAACCTAATTTACCCCTGTCAGTCTTGTATTCACAGTGAGCGATCGATCTCGCTGCTCCTGGAGCCCTCAATCAAGCCCAAATAAATGAATGGAAAAGTTTGCATTTGCTTAAAGAAGCCTGAGCCGCAAAAAACAGGAAACACCACAAAATACTTTTTTACATTACATTTATACACACTATAATTGTAATAATGGCAGCGAATGCACTAGATTTCATATTCCCTCAAAATAAAATGTAATATTTTACATCTTTAGGCGACATGCAGAGCTCAGGCGATCATACTTTAAATCGATTCCAGCGCTTTGAGTGATCAATCTACAGTTGGCCAAAAAGATCACAGGAATGATACGCACATATGTAAATTATTCATTATTGTTATGATTTATAACTTGGCTGTGTAATGTTGGTCTTGCGACATTAATATTTCACAACTTCTTTGATTTTCACAGTCATCTGATAAATGTGTTATTATGTTGGCGTTTAATGATTAATAGTTAGTGAATATGTATACCTCTCGCTCTCTTTTTTCATTACACTGTGTCACATTTCATCAGTGTGGTGCTTAATCTTATTCCTTAGGCGTTTTAATAGTTACAATGCTACCTGTATGGCAGAAAGGTCTGATGGGATGTAAATGTCTTTGGTTGTTCCGACTGACTCCGTTGAGCGCAGTAATGTTGGACATGTTAGCAACTTTATACAAAAGAGGAACTTTTCTAATAATTAATTTGTGGTGATTCCTTCCTGTATTTTTACAACAATGGGTGTCAGATTTACGCCTAGACCACGTGGAGGGTGATGTGTTGCTAAGGGAAGGGGATAGACTAAAAGTATGGATGTATGAAGATGTAGTACGTGTTTTGGAGGGATAACAGGTTCAAGGTAATATATGTAGATTTAAATCTCTCCAATATGTATCAACCATCTCAGAGGAAGATCAAGAATCAGTCCCTTTCCCATACATATTCTCTGACAATATATCCCGTTTATAATGAACTGATTATAGATAAACACCACTTTTACCTCAGAGAGCTCATAAGCTCCACCGAACAAAACTACTTCCTCCATCAGGCATATTGAACATGAGGAAGGAGGCAGATGCTAATCAGAAATCTTTATGCAGGTCGTGGTGGCAGGTTCTTTTCCATTTCCAAAAGAGCTGGCCACACAGAAGAATGTAGAATGATAGATGACTGCACTGGCAGAGGGAGGTTGGATGAAGGCGAGCACGCCGTCCCAGGGGAAACCCCATCCGGGGAGACTTTCCTCCGTAGGACGTCAATCTATTTCTCTTGTGTCTCCTGGAGAGAGCAAGTCCATTACAACTCTGTTCCTTCTAAATGCAGATCATTTTTATTCCAGCCTTATTACCTGAAGACAAGAATCGCATACCCTGTCTTTTTCCATCTGTCTTTGCTTCTTTTAAATGTGAGAAATACTAATCCTCACCCTCTCTTGAGATCTAAGACTAACCTTTAGCCACACGAACAGGGATTTATTTGACACTTTGAAGCATCAGCAACATTTTTTGGTGCAAGCTAGGACATATTTGTGCTGCTCTTTGTCATGAAGTGTTTGCACTGTCCAGATTTTGTTCCATCCAGACTTTTTAAATGAACTGGTTTTACTACTTGAGTCATTTCTATGAGCACGAATCTCAAAACACAGCATAAAATGATATTCCAGACAATTCTGTGCCCCCCATTTCAAAGCAACCGTTTTAGAAGGGCCCTTTTCTATTCTATTGTGAAATGAAATGTCAATGTCAAGTTCTAAAAGGAAATGATTTATTCAGTCTGGTTTGGAAAAACTTGACTTGTCTTCATAAAGCCCAGACTTAAACCCAGCTGAGCACCTTTGAGCCAAAGACTTGTCATCCAGACCCAACAACAACTTCAGGGCAAGAGTTTAGGGCCAACGAGTGAAATGTGTTATTTAAAAACACTTTTGATCTGAAGGTGTTTGCCTCAATCCATGAAGTTAGTTTAATAAACAAAAAAATAATTTAGCAAATATGTATTTTTCATGCAAAACTTTTTTGAATCATGGATGACCATGACTTAAAATTTTTAAAGCATCTCATGTGAGACCTTAATAAGCTGCTTGATAAATTGACAAAATTACATTTTTATAAATTCTAGTCAAAATGTACTTTGTTATAACACACCTTATTTCCCATAGTTCCCTTTGTTTGTTTCATAATTTTTAATAAAATTAATTTATTTTTATTGTTAAATAAAAAAAGAAAGCACAAGTGAGTAAGTGTGGTGGACATGGATACAGTCATTTTGGAACCAGAAGGCCCTAAGACTGTTGCAACAAAGATGGAAACAAATTCTAAAAATGGTATTGTATCGAATAAAATTATTATGTATTGGTTTTGATTGGAATTACTAAATAAACTGTTTTAAGAAGGGGTGCCAATAACTTCATATACTTTTGTCTATATGTGTATATAATTATTTTATTATTTGGTACATTATGTGGGGTATGATGATGAGAACCTGAAGCAGAATAACTACTAGTGTAGCAACGAAATTTTTTTCCTTTCTCTGGGGAATTTCATTCTCACAATACACAAGCACACACATGTCAAGATAAAGCCTACAGTAGATAAATGCGTACCTGTGCCCTTTTTTTGTTCCCCCTCTCTTTCATAATCCCTGTTCTATCTTAAGAATGCGCCCGTAATAGAAACAAAGCACCTTTATCTCTCCTCAACATTTCAGGAGTTTACTTGCCTGGTCACCCACTGCACTACATTGGTGATGCCCTACCCTTGTGTTCTAAATGTGTGAGAGAAAGAAATGATGAGAGACAGTGAAACCTGGGAGTTGCCCTTGCTATGCCTTCAATCTGTGCTAAAGGATCAATACATGAGAATAGAGCCTCTCCCTTTCCTTCATCAGGCATAAGGGACTTCTCTCCCATTACAAAGATACAAGAAACAAAGTCTATTGATCCGTTTGGCTGGGTTTCAATGAACGATCCTGTTCTTCTGGAGAAAAGAAAATACCAACATTAATTAAAACCTTTATTCCTAAATGTAGCCATTTGAATGGAAGAGATGTGAAAGGCTGTTTGCTCAAGGCCACGTAAATGCTGAAGCCTTTGCAATTATACAAAAACATAACACTATTTGAGTCATTAAATGGCCATTATTTACATTCTTTTTAATAGTGCATAAGTTACAAGTGTGAAAAAGCAAAATGTGATTAACTTTGGTATCAATGCATTAAAGCAGTGGAGCTGAATGGTAACATTCATTTAGGGACTGTTTGACTGCCAAGCTGTTTGATTATGGGAATCAACTTCTATAAGCCGTCAACGGAAATGCTTTTTCGTCAGTAATGAGATGCAATGACAATGTTGATTAACAAAAAGAAGCCTCTCGCACAAAATGCTCAGAAGTCGGATCGCGTTCCTGAGCTGTATGATACTAAATGTGTGTTCAGACTGTGACCACAATCAAATATTTCCCTTGTAATTGTTTTCAGCCAAGGATATCAAGACAGATACGAATGGGATACGAGTTTAATTAAAAGCACAATGAAAAAAGCAAGTCCCGCGTTGGCTGCCTCCCACTGCCATTGGGCTGTCCTTGCCCATTATGAGATTTGACTAGTCGGCTCCAGATGTTCTACGCGTATGTGTGCTTGTGAGTCGCGAGGCCCGCGTTGGTGTGATAATAGACGGTCGCTTCGAAGGGGAATATGTCTGCAATGTTAATCTCGTCCTCTCCAGCGTCCGGCATGTCACCCTAATAAAGCCCCTACAGACTGATACTTAAAAAGAGTTAATAGTAAATTAACCTTCAGGACTTTGCTTTTGGCTTTAATAAACTTTACGCATCTGTGTCCCATAGACACCCTGGCCAAGGACACCTCGTCGTTTAACGGTAGGTCGGGAACGCAACGTCCCGCATGGGAGGCAACCTTGCGGAGGACAGACGTTCGGGACAGTAATGGAAGCAGAAGAGATATGTGGTGTTTGTCCTGTGAAGTGATCCTTATAAATCAATTGGTATTCCATTGGTTTTAATTGATTTGTGTGTTTGCCCAGCATCAAATTATGTGTTTAATGACAGGCGGATCTTCATTAGCTCTTTATTGATTTGAATTGCCTTATTGATTTGATTGATTTAAAATATCGCTCACAGATGAGCAATTTGTCATTTCAGCATGATGGATCTAAGAATAATTCAAGGAACATTCCCATGAAATGTGATTTAAAAAATCCACTCAAAGGGAACTAATGCCTGTCAGGTAGTGTATATTGAATGAAACATGCTATACTCAGAATTCAGGAACTGCATGTTCAAGATAAACCGGTGACATTACTAGAATTTAGAGCTTGTGGTATCACTTTCTCCCAGCCTTTCTTGTTTGACATGAGCTAATTCTGGCTTAGCTTGAATGAACGACTGCCTTTTTATCTCTGCCCCTTAGTCAGCCGCTGTTTAACACTGCAGATTCCATTGTGTATACATGCTTTCAGTTGGCTAAAACTGAGCGGTGTTGCCGATGACTTTAGGGATGGAAAGGCACCAGGACTCTTAATACACCTAGTATTTAAATAATCCTTGCCTTTCTCATTCCTTTTGATGCCTTTGTTCACTTTGAGAAAGTTATCGTTATGCAGGCCACACTGTTGGTGGAGAGTGAAATGTAGAATCACTCTGCCTACCTTTTCTTCCGCATCCTTTCGCAGCAAAGAACATCTACATATCCCTTTCTTCCTCTTATCTCAGACTGCAGTCGTTGAAAAGAATTCCCGCGCCATCGTGCACCCAAAGCACTGCAAACTCAAAAAGAATCAACCGTGCTTATCTGTAGCCGCTACAGAGGGAACTGTAACGACAGCCGGTTATCCCTAGAGAAGGACTTAATAATTCAACGTCGCAGTTATGTACGTGAAGTCATTTCACATAACCAGCGTGAGCTGGTTACTCTGAACGATTTTGATAATGCAGTATCACAATACATAATAAATTATAATGATCTACAATCGTAAACAAAGCCCAGTGAGTTGAATAAGTTCAATGTAATAGTACCTTACTAGAGGTGTGCAATATTGGCAAAAAAGTTTTAGCTCAATGTCTTCTGGGATTTTTCAAATAACAATAACCAAACAATGTTTGATTGTCATCCGTAGAAAAGATGTTTCTAATTCTTATTTTATATTACTAGCTGTACTTAACAATATGCTAACAGAACATTGATTACTCAATATAATAGTAATGATAATGAATGAAAGGTTTTTAGTATTATTATTCTAAATAACAAAACTAAACACTTAATGCTAAATACTGTTCTGTGAAAATAATTTTACATAAAAAAGAACTCAAATGACAAAAAGTTCTGAATGTGCACATTCAAACTATTTGGTTCGGAGCTTACTTATTTTTTGTATTAGGTTAATAAATAAATCTAAATAAAAAAAATTTAATTTGAAAATTGACGGGTTACAATCATTTTTTTAGAATTACAAATACTTTGCTTAATACAAGTTTAAGATTTTTTTAAAGGGATTGTTTACCCAAAAAGAATATTCTGCATAGAATTGCGTACTCTCTAGTTTTTCTAAACCTTTACATTCCTTTGGTTGAACTACAATCGTATAAAAAATTACAACGGCAGGCAAAAGTACCCCAGATCTTTTTGCTGTCCTACATTATTCTTAATATTTCGTTTTGCAGTTTTCAAATTTAAAAAAGTTAAGAATTTTCTACCTTGATAGTCAGTGGGGTCCAAGGTCTGTTTGATTATAAGCATTCTTCCAAATGTCTTTGTGTGTGTTTGCAAAAACTCAACACTACTTTTTGGAAAATCAAAAAAAAACAACATTTGTGTCTAAATGGTTCCATTAAGAACATTTAACTGAAGAACCTTTCTGTTTCACAAAAAGCACTTTGTGGCCAAAATGTTCTTCATATTATAAAATATAAGAAAGACATGACTGAATGGTTCCACGTGGAACAGTAAGTGGTTATTTAATGGGATCTTTGTGAAGAATCAATTACGCTGCTTTATTTTTAGGTGTTCTTGTGGATTAAATATTTCAGAAACGTAAAAATGGTTTTGGTATTCACCAGCTTCTGTGTATGGCAGCTGTCACAATTCCTACATTGGGTATTTTAATTAATTTGTAAGCACTGCATGTATGAAACTCAACTTTATTTCCCATATTCTTTCGTCTCGCAGTGCCGTTTATCCTCCTACTCTTGTCTGCTTTCTATTTCTGAGGGCGTATCAAAAATATGTGTCAAAAACACTTTGTGATTTTCACGGAAAATAAAATCGGACCAAGTGTTACTCAGCACTCACTTCAAACAGCAAAAAAATCACAGATGAACTTACTCAATATAAACACATTCGTGACTCTCAAAACAGGCAAACCTAAAACAGATCTGTCTATGCAGAATCTCTTCTGATGTCACACACTGCCACAGACTAAAGCTACCATCCTCAAATACCCGAGTTACAGAGACACACGTCAAAACATCCAACATCAACCTTGCTTCCCTTTAGTCATGCTAAATATTTTATGGGTGAGCGTTTGAAATTATAAATGTAGGATACTCTAAATGTAATGCTGTTATTTCTGTAAACAGCTCTGAAGTGAGGCTCGATACCGTTGTTAGATACATCCTTTCTAATCTTTTTTGACTGGAGCAGCATGGGGCCTTTGAAATGGGCGAAATGCAATAGATTGCTTAAAATCAGAGTTACAAACATTTTTGCGCATGCACACAGGTGTAGTTACCGGCTTTTGGACCCCATCCACGGCTGCCGCAACTAATCAGAGGAAGTAATGTGTAAACATTTATACAAACATGTCAGTCACATCTTCAAGTTCTCAACTTCAATCAGCGCTTTATTTGTCTTCCTCTGGAATGAGATGCGCACAGAAAAGAGGATGTGTACTTGTCATCTCTAACAGAGGCAGCCTTGAAAAGAGGAGGAACATGTTTTCATTTTTCACCGTCACGTTTATTGAGCTTGCCTTTGAAAAGTTTAAAAGGCTTTCAGTTTGTGTTTGAATGACAGATTCATTTGGCATACAAAATTATGTCATATATTAATAATAACTTTAGTGTGTACATATTAAACAACTGACTAAATGGTTGGTTCATAAAAAGATGAGTAATTAAGTCAATCCAAATATGTTTTACTGTGCGACTCCAAAGATGATAATTTGAGAAATGTGTTGGGGGCTTTTTGTCGAGACAGTGGGGAAGTCAGTGGGGAATTACATTGTCTGGTTAACAACATTCTTCAAAATATTTTTTTTCTGTAGAAGAAAGGAAGTTATAGCATTCCTGACATAAGAGTGTGTTAATGATAACATAATTTTCATTTTTAAACGAACTACCCCTTTTAAAATAGATCTATGAATGACTTGTTAAATTAAAAAATTATGATAAAAGCAAGATCCCCCAAAAATTGTTTTGTCAGGAATTGCTCAAGTCAAGATGTTCCAAACTTGAATACATCCATTTGTTCAGTTGAACAGAAAGAATGATATTTAAAAGAAGGCTAGCAACTGATATTGCTGGGGCAACATTGACTAGTATAGTATTTTTTTACATGTTGTGTTCTGTTGAGCACAAAGTAAGATATTTTGAAAAGAAGCTGTTTTGGTGTCATTTTGATTTCCAAATTAACTTTACCTTCTATGGTAGTCAACAATGCTAGCCTTTTTCGAAATATCTTTCTTTGTGTTCAAACAAAGAAATGCATATACAGGTTAGTAATAATTTGAGGGATAGCAATTAATCACAGAATTTTCAATTTACTACAACATTTATTAAGCTACATTCAGTAGTATATGCCAAAAACACATCTGTAATTCTGTGTTGTATTCTTTTGAGTCTCGGTCAGGGCTGCCACGTTGCCTTGGGCCCTGTGATTGGGTGGTAGTGGGGTTGGCCCCGATCACGGTAAATATTTAACACATAACTGGGGTGTGCTGTAGATAATGTCATGAACCTGGCGTAAAGGCTGCAAACATTCATTAGAAGGAGTTATAAGTGCTGAAACACAGACTGCTCATGGGTTTTAATAACTCAATGAGATTCCAGTCTCGATATCCCATGTCTCTCTCTGGACCTCAGGCCTGTGGGCAGTCTGGCCCGGCCACCACGGTCAGGTGATCACTCAGGTTGTGCAGCAGCTTTGAAGCCCTCTAGCCATACTTTGGTAAGTCAGCAGGGTACGGCGGTTGTATGAGCTTTGCTCTGCTGGTGTAAAAGCATTCTCTCTGTACATTTATGCCATTGCCCTTTCTACCTTTTCACAAAGTATCTCAAACACCTTTGAGCAATTTTGTTTGCTCACAACTTCATAATGAAAAGTTTTCCATCCTGGGGTGTTTTCTCTTATCCATTCTCTCAGTGGCACGTACGCTTCATAATCACAGATTCTTTAAATGCCATAACACTTTCTCCCATAACTCACTCCACAGAAACCTGTCAGCTTTGGTCAATGGCACGGTTGGGTTCGGTCTTGTGACCTCTGGCGTAGTATGTGGAGACACGTCCCAGATGAGCTGGCTGGCGGCCCGCGGTTCCACCTCGGCGGGGGCCCGGACCAAAGCAGCTTGGCAGAGGAAACGGCGGGCACGGTGACCTTGCTTAGCTCTCTAATGGAGAGTCTGGCTCAAATCCACCTCTCAGCTTCTGAACGGAGGCTGCTTCTCAATCAGGGGCCATGATCCCTCTGCTTGCCTTCACTGCCCCCTCACACATCATACTACTGACACTAATTGTCACCAGCGAGTGGAGCTGATAAAAGCTTTGCTCTACAGAAGAGACAATGAGTCAGAGACTGGCAATGCTCAAGGAAATTAAGGAAAAACATGTGGGTGTTTAAATCTCAAGACCCCAAACCAGTATTTACCTGCTTGAGATCGAAACTTAATACAAGATCTTTAACTTGATATGAATAAGAAACTTAATCACTTTTTTACTGTGTTACTTTAATTCCTGTCTACTTCTTTTGGAATTTGAATATTGCATGTGTCATATCTTTTCAGATAGCCTTTATTATTACTTCTTTAATTATTCTTATTATTATTATGTAAATTCGCTTAATTATAAAGCATATTTCATACATTTTACTTTAGTACATTTCAAAGGTACATTTTTATAATTAACATTTAATATTTTACAAGTAAAAAACAATCATACTATATGTCTTAAGACAATTCAGTTTTTTACCCACTCTACTGCATTTTTTTTCAAAGATGTTTTGAAAAATGGACAAACCAGAAATGAATAGTACCCATTTGTTTTATTTTTGTATGAACACAAACACAAAAATATGTATGGACCCAAATAAGTCAATGGTACCGTTGGTTTTCTTTTACTACGACAGGAGGGTGAATAAACTACCACTGTAAGAAACCCAAAATACAGTGGGTATTTCTCAAAATGTATTGAATTAAAAGTGAAATAATATATATAACTAGTGGCCTGTTTATACTAATTTTAAAGAAATTAATGATATTATTATTACAAACAAGACGTCAAACAAGACGTCATTTGTTTGCATTAGGAAGATTAGTGTGTTATTGAAAAACTATTCAAGCACAATGATTCCTGACCATTTGTCCACCTTCCTGTTCTTTTTCTAATAAATTGTTTGTTATTAGATCATGCTAGAAGACATGTTTGTTGGTAATGCTTTCTTTATTTTAACAGTTGCTATCATTTTTTGTAATGCAAACACTTACTCTATACATTACCATAAATATTCTAAACAGTAAGCAGTTCTGCTGTGTTTTAAAATTAGTCAACGCTAATTAGCTAAAGTAGTACAAAGCAATAAGCCAAATGTTTCTGATCCCTAATTTCAGAATTGGAACATAAAAACCCAGTGGATTTGCTTAATGTTAAAATCATTGCTACTAAAGTACCTCTATCTTTTAATGAGTTCTTGAATGGCATTAAATAGAACAAGGGGTCAAGGAAAATGTCCAGTTCTGTGCTTTTTTCCTTCTATTCTTTCACACAAAACATAAATGTTACTCAGATCTCATTTCATCGCACATGTGGGATTGTGTGTACTGTGTGGGACACGGTAATCCGTCAGGAGACTAAAATAGTGCATGTGTTAAATCAAATCAAATCAAATCAAATCAAATGGAATGACACCAAAATTGAAAACACCTATCCACTCGACAGCTTGAGGAATAACACATAGATCTTTTCTTATAACATGATATTAGGGATACCTGAAAAATAAAACTTTTTGATTAATAAAGGACATTTCATTTAAAAAAGAATAGAATAAAGTTTTACACATAACCATGTTTTCTTTAACATTGTATTCATGTTACACTTAAATATCAATAAGATAATGTTGTTAGATAGCATATAAAATATATATGGATAAACAATATACAACACATGTACGTTAGATCTTTCTATAGAGTAATTTGGTCTTTCTTTACATTTTTATGATGAGACTGTCGTCTTTGTTCGTGTGGGTGATTGATAACTCATAAATGACTGGAGGCTCATAATGAGATTCATTAGGAGGATAGAGAATATGCCAAAACATAATTTGTGAATAGGTCAATTAAATATGACAGCTTTCCAAAGCTTGTGCCCTGTGCATGAATACACAACCTCAGTATTATGGCGATAAACTCATGTACTTGAAATACATTAAGATAAGAAATTATATTATACATTTTTGGTTGCCTTATATTGGTTTTCTGTTTTGAAAGTCTCAAGTCTTTAATAGGATTTCTTTCTAATTATACATTAATAATAAATGTTCTGGTAATTGGGACAAACATCCTGTTATGTCATTTAACATAGTCCTTGTGTGGACGTCTTGCAGAAGTTAACTTGTTACCAGTTGGTTTACCAACTTGATGTCATCATGTCGATTGAAAATTTGATGTAGAGTAACTTTACACAGACAAAGTTAGTGAGCCACTAAACCATGGTCAATAGGTTCATAATCTCAAGACGATCATTGTTTTAAGTCACTGTATAGAATATAAAGGTGCTCAGTGCAAGTTTTATTATTTTTGTAATCTAGACTTTAGCAATAAGAGACGTGACATACAGCATTGCATTGCATTTCTGACTTTAAATAATCGTACTTTCATCATATTTTAGAGTTCTTTGTGCAGATAAAAATCAAATTTAAGTTTAGTGATAAAGATACTATGGGAAAAGTGCGGCAGCTGTATATTTCTAGTTGCCAAGGAATGGGTGTTTAAATATTTCAGAGAACATGATGCATTGAGATAGAAAGGAAGTAGCAGATAAGGTGATGTTGGGTGGCGTCTATATGCACTTGGGAATTCTAACACTGAAGACTCGGCTGACAAATCCCATCTCGTCTGTTGACCAGCCCGGCTTTGATGTCATATCATCTCTGCCCATAGCTCCTCTCCTCTCGCACCTCAGATGCCTCAGTGAATGCCTGTGAGGTCAGCTTGAAAGCTCGAGGTGATGGAGAGAGACAGTGGCGGCTGCCGAACAGTGGTACTGACTTAAGCACAATCTCGAGAGCCTTTCTGTCAAATTGTAGCTTGCTGTCATGGAAAAGTGAAAAACCTGAATCACTCGGTCACAATTTTTTCTCACATAACTAAGAAAGCAGAGGGATTTCTCTCCTGAAGGCGAAAGTTTTAGTAGATGTCCCTTAGACTGGATAGAAAGAGACCCCATTCCAGGTGCAAGCGTTACCGCTGCAAATCAATCATTCCATTTCAGAGAGATAATTTATTACGGGTGCAGCGGGTTACGGATTCAATCTCCACCATGTTCTGACTGCCATGTCCAATGCTTAAGCCTGTCATCAGTCTTCATCTGGCTAACTTTTACTCTTCTGTCACCACCATTATTAAAGTGGCAATTCAGCCCGTCCATAATGAAATATGACAGCATACATACAAATTGCGTGGTAGCTAAACGTGATAAATCACTTTGGTCCAAAAATCAGCATTGTTCACTCTTTAATAAAAAAAAACATTGACTGAAAATTAAATGGAACATTTTTCTAAAAGAGCACTACAAGTTGCAGCATGTCAATATATTTTGCTATTTTGAATCATCGCCTCACATTCGACAGCGTAGATTAATTGTAAGGATTTATTATCCAATGATAAATAAAACGTTTTTCCTCTTATTGTTACTTTCATTCATTACATTAACCTTCTCTTATTAACCTATTTAAGATCCACCCTTCAGTCCTGACAGTATGTTGGTTTCTACGAATTGAACCCTAGCAAAGGTGACAGCCTCATAACCTTTAATGTAATATTTGAATAATTGTATTCATTTTTGTCAATTTTTTTTAAAGTGCCTTCCCTGCCAGATCAAATGAAAGGTTTGATAAAAAAGCAATACATGTTTATTGAAACATGTAATTTAATCAGCCAGATGTTGATGGTTTTGATGGGTAAAAAATGAATCACTTTTTCTCCCATTCTATTTTTGCCATTTTCTATAGATCCTAAATATGTAAGCCAAGTGGATTTGTGGGTAGATGCCATAATTACGCTGGAAATGTGCTATATTTGGGGTTGAACTGACAGCATAATTACGGTCGCAAATTCTTATCTGAGACGTTGTTCCATTTGCGCAGTATGTTCAGTTGGTGTTACTGCGGTGGCACTTATTTTCTTTTGTAAAGCATTGATGTTCCTGTAAGAAATGCAATGAAGAAGACAAAGCCAAAGAGCTAGTTGTTTCATTGGCGTTTAATTGAGAATTCAGCTCCTTCAATCTGCCTCAATTAAAACTGTCCTACTACAATCTAAACAAGTATGCCCTCTCTTGTCTAACTAGTTATAACGTCGATCCCCCCCAAATTACAACAAATCATCAGGAAACTCACAAAGAATGCCAATACATATGCAATGGCTTGAGCTGTTTAGGGATTTTTATCATTTTAGCAATTGTGAATGCTGAACAATATTCCAGATGTTATTTTTTGCTATCCCATGAATATAATATTTTTATAAAAAATACATCTAAAATCACTAGATTTTGTAATTATTCATAATTGATAGTCGTAAAATTTCCTTTCATCTACATCTTCATAGTGGCATTCACAAACATGCAACACACACATCAGCACTGTGTTTGACTCTGTGCCCAGTCCCTATCTTCCGGTTTTAGATTTTTCTGTGTGATTGACAGCTCTGCTACCTTTAATAGGGTTTGTAATAGATTTGTGATGCCTCTCATGCTCCTCTGGAGAGCGTCCCAACAGCTCTCCACTCACTCGTCTCATGTCATTCCTGACGCCTCGGCTTAGATTGGCTTATCTCTCCTACAGCCTTGCTGCTGACTCTCATAGACAGATTAGCACAGATGTTCTACCTTCTATTTACGACACCTTCTTGTATTCTTCCTTTATGAGATTTAATATACCGTAATAAAATTTAAGAATAGCTATTTTACCTCTCATACGACTTGATTTCAATGTGCTTCCCTCAGCATGCATCGATTTTGTGAGAATATTAAAACAGGTATTGGAAAGATAAAAAAATAATTTCATTGTCCTTTTGCACAGTATATTAATATCTTAGTATTTTGCTTTGTAAGAGTGCCATGGGATTAGAATGAGATTTAAGGGATTTTATTATGGCAAAAAACTGCAGGTAAATATATATATATATGTAGCTCAAATCAAAAGTCCTCAATTCATCCTATGAAGAATCGTATATTTCAAATGCATTTATAGTGAAGTTATAGTGAGTTTCTCATGAACATAGCTTTCATGGTGGCCTTGCTCTTAGTGCTCACTGCTGCTAAGAAAGACAAGAAAGAAAGTTCTTTTATTTCTTTTTTTAGTCCTCCATTATCTTTTAGGGTTTTCAGAATTGCAAGAAATTGGCCCCATGTGCCTTCAATCATCCAATGATGTTGGATCAGGTGCCGGAAAATGAGTGTCTGATACATCTCTGTCATACTGTTAATGGACAAAGCTATACATTCCATGCAATTTATTTCAAGTCTTAACAATGGCTCAAATCTAAGACTTTTAATGAAATGTCAAATGCAAGAATGACGAGAAGTCACATTACCTTCTGTAACATTTTGTTATATAAAATATAAACGTGAATTGAAGTTGAAAAGGTTTAAGTCAGTAGATATTTGGGTGCTCGGTCTGTATACTTGTAGATATACAGAGTTATAATACAGTATTGAAGTAACAAATATAATAAATGTTGAAGCTGTAAGACATGATAATAAAACACGATTTTTGTGCTTTTGAGAAAAAATGTTGAAAAATTGATGAGAATAAAAAAAAAAAACACACACAGTGTATCCTAGCTTATGTCTTAAATAGATGTACAGTTTTTCTTTCCTTATGTGTGATAACCACGACACTGACCCATTTTATATAAGCCATCTAAATGTCAGTGTGGTAAAAATAATATGAAAGGTTGCAGTTCAACTGGTTGCTTAGAACTATACGTTTAATAATGTCACTTTAGGCCAAAAATGTACAAATATTTTTCTTTAGGCCTACTGTACGAAATGAACACTTCACTGGGTTGAACTTATCATCTCACATCTCCAATGTTGTGAAAAACTTTCAAATTATGTAAAGGTGTGCTTTTTAAAGTATACTAGAAGTAGGGCAATCCTCTCCTTGTTCAGGCACCAGACTGCTGATCGGGTGAGTATGTGAAGTCTGTTTCAGTCTAGTCTCATTTCTCAGTGCCTGTCACAGGCAGCCAATACTTAGTCTCATCGCCATGATAGATTGCTGTATTATCATGGTGTGACACCCTACCGCCATCCCACCCTGCTGAGGAGAGCACCAGCAAAACTCTTGAGTCAGCTTGATTGATCCTTAGATTTTTGGGGCTGGATACCTCAGAGATTTGACAAAGTTTTGACAGTTAGCTTGTGTAAGGTCAGCGTATTTGCACCGTCAGGCACTTTTTGAAAGGAAGCTGCAAGCTCATTCTCATAATGACACAGTGTAACCCACAACAGTGACTGTGATGCTGAAAGGTCAGGTTCATCTGAGGTGATTAAGGACTACATTCGATGGACCTGCTGTAAGCTCTGAGCAAGCTTTATTGGATGAGCTATTGCAGGATTGATTTGTCGTGGGTAGTATTTGATATGCCGGATCACTATAGTGACTGCAGCATGGATTGGACTTACTTTAAAAGATGCACAACGGAACGTCTTTATGATGTAATTATGTAAAACATGATAGGAATTTAATTCAATTACTTTATTATTAAGAAAACACAAACAAAAAAAATTGTATGTTTTAAAAGACTTTTAACTGCATTTCAGTCTCATGGATTGTAGAGTTCACTTTATGTTGCCTAGTGTGTTAACTACAGTAAAAGTCTGTAATGTTTATAAAAAGCCATGTTATCATAATTCACATGGGAGAGAGAACAGGACTGTGTATGAATAAAGACCTCTTTCCGCTTTCACGCCGTGCTGTTGATTGACTTCCTAAGAGTGGAAATACATCACACAAATCATATGGACTGCTTAAGGATTTGACAGTTACAATCACTATCCTCTCATCCCTCATCTACAGATGACAGAAAATCATATAGTTTTGAGTGACACGAGGATGTGATGAAAGAATTTCCATTTTCAGCAAACACTTTCTTGATATTGCTCCTTAAATGTTTTGCTAAGTATTACTTTTTACACGCAGAGTACAAAACAGTGTAGACCCTGCTAAATCACAGATTGGGTTTACAGCTTTTATATAGGTCTACGTTATTTACCGTCATACTATAATGTGCTTTCTTTCATTATTAAAATACTTTTATCCTTTACAGTTAATATCTAATATATATATATTTTAAGTATGGGCTCTAAGTCTCCTTGTAAAACTGTGTTACCTGTTTTAACAACTATATATTTTTCTACTTTCAACCTATTATATATACATGTTATTTCCTTTTATCACATTAATATTTAAAACTATCAAAAAGTATGCATCTTTGTTAAAACACTCAAAATGTATGTGCAATGACCAAATATGAAGTAAATTTCAGAAACAAAGGATGACTAAAAATATTTAAAAAATAAAAACACTAATTAGGGAGATACAGTACAAGGTTTTCAAAGGACATCAGCAATATGAGTCACTAAATGCAACCCTATTTGCCACATCTTTTAAAAAATTTTATCACAATGTTGAGGCCACACCCTTTAGTGTACATATCTGAAAAAATGCCTTAAAAAAACACACTTAACTTCTTTATATGCATTTGATGTTGTTTTTGTTAGCACTATGATTACAGTACAGTGAAAATTGAAATATGATTGAAAATAAATAAATAGCTAAATAATTAGATTGATATATATATATATAATTAAAAAAATGAATATAAAGTTTATAGGATACAATTACAGCATTACAATGTATCTGTTTGGCTTCTGTAGTCATGTTTGTGCCTACAGGTCACATATCCACAATAGTTACAGTATCCATACTTAGGGCAGATGACACATTGTGTTGTAAATTATGAGGCAGGCGTTCATTTCCAGAAATTGACATAATCATTCCATTCTCAAATCCTGCTGGGTTTAACCTGGGTCTCAGCTGTGCTTCACCTTGTCTGTTCACTGAGGACGGACACTCCATCTTGGTGAGAAATGGGGGCGTTTTAGCGGGCCACTCGTGCTTTGCATGTCTGTTGCCAGCCCTCTCGCTCTCCTCACATCTGCCTTGCTCGACACCATTGATCGCCTGATGCAAGCAGTAGGCCAGTTTTTAAGCTCTGATCGTTAATCCCACACCAGCAACACGCTTAAAAATAACAGGGCTGTTCTCACCCCCTTTAACACATTACCTCTTGCTGACATTGATTCAGAGCAACACAGAATTTAAAGTAAAAACACACGGCCTAAACACAGGTTGGGGAATAAATGCGTTGGCCTTGTCAACTTGAGGTCTTGGATCATCTCCGAGCTATTGCCCACCTGCAAAAAAGGCAAGACTCTCATCAACCGCCAAACTGGAGAACATAGAGAGGACCTCCCTGGCAGGGGCTGTGCGCTGAGATATCATCCATCCCAACCAGCTTCACCAACATCAGCCAAAAGCTCACCCCTCCTTTTTTCATTTTCTGTATTTTTCTCACCGCATAATTATCAACAGTTTTTCAACCCGTTGTAATTTAAAAGGTGGGTGTTCCTCCTACCCTTGAGCCGGAGGGTGATAACTGCATGCCTCTCAGAAGACCAGAGAGGCACCAAAGCTAATCATGCAATAGGAGAACACATTTCTGTTTTCTAAATGTCATTCTCTATGAATGGATTGGACATCAAGATGCATTAATCCGTATTTCGTGCAGGGCGCTTAGAAAAATATCTGCTAAATCCAACTGTGTGCTAAAAGCTGATCGTCTAAGATTACTTTATTTTAACTAAAATTTTAAACTAGAATTGTAATAATCATATGTGATTAAAAATATGCATACTGTAGTGTTCAAAAGGCTTATAGGCACGCCAGCATTTTTATTACAGTTAATGTCTTTGTGTTTTTTTCTATTATTTGCAGTAGTGTGTCATAAAATATGAGTTTACATTTTTTTATGTTAATTTTACCATTGTTTGCAATCCAGTGAATTTTACATGTGCTAGATGTGTGACAATATCCATTGCTCCACACACAGATCTGCTGTCATCAACAAAAACATAGAAAAAAAACTTCCAGAAGACATGTTTGTATGTATTTAAGATGTTTTAAGACAAAAAAAATGTTTAGAAATGTAAAGTCATATTTTCTAATAGTATATTAATATGGTAATATATATATAT
Organism: Triplophysa yarkandensis; assembly: GCA_033220385.1. NCBI lineage: Eukaryota > Metazoa > Chordata > Actinopteri > Cypriniformes > Nemacheilidae > Triplophysa > Triplophysa yarkandensis. The sequence goes on along the minus strand of CM065654.1, from coordinate 18,844,907 downwards.
TCTCTCTCACTCTCCCTCCCTCCCTCCCTCCCTCCCTCCCTCCCTCCCTCCCTCCCTCCCTCCCTCCCTCCCTCCCTCCCTCCCTCCCTCTCTCTCTCTCTCCCTCTCCCTCTCTCTCTCTCTCTCTCTCTCTCTCTCTCTCTCTCTCTCTCTCTCTCTCTCTCTCTCTCTCTCTCTCTCTCTCTCTCTCTCTCTCTCTCTCTCGATATGTTTATTTTTGAACTATAAATTTATACAGAAAGATGCGAATATATATAGGCCAGTTGCGAAGATGCAAATATATATATATATATATATATATATATATATATATATATATATATATTAGAAAATATATATATATATATTCGCATCTTTCTGTATAAATTTATAGCTCAAAAATAAACAATGTTGTGCTTCTCAAGATCTTAAGTAGATCCACGCACGCAATGGATTAGGTGGAGATTATTAAATGTCAGACCTTAAATCCAATACTTTTCTCTGCCTTGAAGTAAATCAATACTACTTATCTTTGATAAAAGAGACCGTTGAGGAACAGTAGATCTCCCTGTAATGGAGCTATATCTCTCTCTTCTGTCTCTTCTGCCTTTTTATCACTCACTTTCACACATTTTTTTTTCCTGAGAAAAGAAGCCATCACTTGGTTTTATTTTTCCGAAAGTCTTACAAAAGGAAGTTTCAGTCCTCAAGATTACATTAGCAAGTCAATTTTAATACATAAGAAGATAGATATTGGTAAACTTGTGAATAAACAAACAGCAAGTGTTTGGACTGTATCAGTGTGAGTCTGCTTAGAATTCAAGACTTGTTTATTTTTCCCTTCGTGCTCTTAGTTGAACCGGGACACAGAGTAACGCACCACACAGGGCTTGTGCGATTTCAAACGACTAACAAGAGCAAGTCGACGCACGCAGACGCGGCTCCCCGTTCGAAATAATCTTTGCGATTACCGCCTGCACCAGACTCGTATCTGCCGCTCGGCTGTGATTGAGTCGGCCTGATAATTACTGGGTAATCTTATGCACCGAGCACCATCCCCGCTGATGTTTCTCTCTCTTCCCACTTTTTCTTCCCCATGAATATCAAATGCCTTCATGCTGAGGTATGAAAGCAGTACATCTCTTCAGTAGACACACAGACATGAAAAGAGAGAAAGTACACCACACACTGACAAGAGAAAGCAGCAGGCCTCAGACACGAGGCATCCACTCGTGTCTGGCCTACCGTTTCCATTCAGGTTCTTTCTTTTTTTCCTGTCATGTTTCAGATTCAGGGCATTTCCCATTCTGCTTCTTGAACTTGTGCTGCATTCCAGCAAATAGCCACAATGGCTCTTCACAAGCAAAGGTTAGAATCTATTGGAGCTGCCTGTAGCTGTCGAAAACACCTCTCTGCTGGAAGATACAGACGGGGCACTATTGTTATCATATTTCGGAAGCATTATTTTAATACAGATCTCTAAATATTTGGCTTTTTATATTTACTCATGATTTTTTGCTTACATCTATGCAGTTGGCATTATTCAATGTCATTCCATGGATTTTTCGTCTTGAAATCCATCAGTCTGATTTAATCAACATCACAGAGGACATTTTTAATACTCAGTTAAGTTTCACTAAACATAAATTTAATGTAAGATGTTTCTCCTAAAATTGCTTTTTAAAATATGTAACCGTTTAGACAAGAATTCTGATTTAAAGTTGATGTGGATCATAAAGGTAAAAATACATATTGTTAGGTTGAGACACGTTTGACTTTAGATTCTAATCTATTTTAATACATTCATGTTTTTGGTACAGTTCTATTGGTAGCTAAGGTGTGGACCTAAAAAGTAAAAGTCCCTAGTTTTTAAGCATTCTTGTTTTTTTAACTACAAACCTGAAAAATTCAAAATCAAACACTGTTTTTTTAACCTCAAACCTGAAAACTTCCAAGCCAATCAGCAGTGTATGCGGCAGATGATACTGTTTTAAAAGCCGATTATTTATTAAGACCTCATGAAGTGCTTAAAGCAGTCAAAACAGATCTCCGAGATCTCACCTTTGAATTTCGTTTAATACAGTTTGGGATACGTTTTCAGGAGTAAATGAACACTGCATGTTGGTGATGCTGTACCTTTACAGTCTTACAGTCAAATCTGTAATATTACATCATACTGTAGGAGTTTTACCCAAGCTAGCACCAGTATTTACTAGCTTCCATTGAGTTCCTAAAGCCTCATGTCTGATTTCATAAATAAGCCCATGGGAAATTTTGACTAAAAGCAATGAAAACAGTTGAGTTTTTTCTCTCTTTCTCTTTTCCGTTTTGTCTGTAGATTTGCTTGTATTTTATCGTCATCCTAATAAATGGATCATCAACTTATATACCTACATTGCTTAATTACAGGGTTCGATTTGTATTTATTATACATTAGTGTATAGCTCAAGGCTTTACTTACTTTATATTGAATGTTATTCACTTGTTCACCTATTCAGGACAGTTTTATCTAGAAATAAACCCACTTTTCAGCAGTTTAAGCCCACGGCGGAAAAAGACCAATTGTGGTTATTACTTATAGCAAAATTATGATAAATGTTCAGAGGAAAAGTTTCTGAAAGCCTGAACATGAACATAAAACATGAACACAACTAATGACTGTCATCATTTACTCACATTTGACTTGTTCTCTTTGTTGTGATAACACAGAGAAAGATATTTGGAAGAATGCTTAAAATCAAACAGCTTTCGTACCCCTTGGCCTACCATAGTAGGAATAATAACTTGATATATTTTGAAGAAAGTAGGACTTCGAAAAATTTCTTTGGAAACTTTTGACCACAATTGTTTTTCTACTTTGAATGTCAATCGGGTCCAAGAACTGTTCTCTGAGATCTTTCTCTGAGTTCATTCAAACAGAGAAATTAATAAAAGTTTAGAACAACTAGACAGTGAGTAATTTTCTGTTGTTTACTATTCCAAATATATCATTCATTTGTTATGCATTCGACAGCAAGTAATGTTGTTCTGCATCTTTTAATGCACAGAACCATTTTTCATCAGGACTGTAAGACTATAAGGATGTCAAAACATTGAGGACACAAATAACAGTTGCTTGGCTCACTGTCAATACAACTGTAAACAGTAGCTTTGTCCTAGTAGCGCAGACACTGCGGCAGAGTGCTATTCACTCTAAATGTAAATGAGAAGGGTTCGGAGTGTCGTCAGGTAATGTGTGAGCTGAATGCAACGGCTCATTCTCTCCCTAAAAAGACTATTTGGAGGAGGCAAAGGAAACATAAGACACATGTGTGAATCTATTAAAGCTATTCAAACAAAACGCATGCATAAAAATCACATTTTGCAATTCATAAAACACGCAAAGACATAAACAGAAAAACTTTTCCTTTTGATTTGCGTGGCTTTAATGGTCTGAGAAAACCTCTCTAGCCGCATGTGGCATGTTCTGATTTTGTGCAGAGGGCATGTCTGGGGAGCATGTTCACTGGAGGAGTGTGTGTGAAGACAGAGAGAGAGGTAACACTGACATTAAAACAGCACCTGGGGTCTAACCCCATGACACACACTCCCTAGGAGTCTTCCACCCTGCCATCTGATTCTGCATAACTACACTCTGATTGTCTTTGGGGTTGCCAAACAAAGAGACAGGAAAAAAGGCTTTTCTTAATAAGTTTTTCTTCTCTTCCTCTTCCATTTACTATAACTTTTCAATTCATTTCTATTAAATTATTTTCTAAAACAAAACAATATAAAATGCTGTATATTTATATATAATTGAAATACCTTTTATGTTGTTCACTTTTATATATGCAAGAATGTTAATTGAATTTTATTTAATGTAATTTAATTGACTAGTTTTATACTTTTGTGATTTTCAAGGAAGATGTTTTTAAGAAAGATTATAGCCAAACAGCAGTGACACTTAAAACAAAACCTATGCAAGTTAACGAGTGCCACGTTCCAAAATTGTTAAAAATATCTTCTTTTTGTTCTGCAAAAGAAATGTCAAGAGCGTGATTGGATGATTTCTGAAGTTTTAGTCTAAGGGAGAACTATCACTTTAAGTCCTTACTCTAGTAAAAAATTTATATGCTCAGTTGTATGTATTTATTGCTTACACAGGAATACTTAAAATTCATTTTGATCTTAATGTAATTAATAAAAAGAACAGGATTTAAATAAAACATGTAATTTAAATTAACTAAACTGTTATATTTAAGGTCTGTTTAAATAGAAGTAATTTTAGATGCAGTCAAATTTTTTTGCCATTTCGTCGAATGTTTTTTATTTTTATCAATCTGTACTTAGAGATTATTAGTATCCACATGTAAAACTATGAGCAGCACATTTTACTGAGGACAGCTTTCTCAACCTCAATCAGTTTAATGCTGGATTTGCGTAAAGAATATTCTTAAAAAATGGTGCAGTTCCCTCTTTGTCTGGAGAAGATATTGTTTATGGATCACAAGCGTATTTTAATACTTTTTGTATTTTATTATTTAAGTTGAGGTGTAAAACATTTTGTGTAACTTGTCACACTAAAGACAACGATGTTTAGTTTTGTTTGCTAGATGATAATGAAACTAATTGGACAAAACTTTGAAAAGTGTACTAAACCCCCAATCATCGATTGTTGGTGTTTGTAATAACCAGTTTAATTTATTTGTTGATCATATCTATTATTACTGTTTAACCACATGCTGGTTTAGTTCTGGGTAAAGTTTAACTGAAGCAATGCGACCCTGTAGCCATGCGAATTGTTCAATGGGAAGGCGTATGCAAAAGTTGTTACAGCAATACATCCATAAATATGTTAATACATTTAATCTATGTTGATATTAAAACCAAGTATAGATTGGTCCTGGTCTGAAAACAATCCTACCTTTCAAGCACATAGTAGGTACACCGGTCGACTGTTTGACTGTCCCCCTTACATCAAAAGGTTTTTGACAGAGTTGAAAATATATGGTCGTAGAGGGTAACCACTGTCACGGAACAGCCACCTCAAATAAAAAATGCCCCCACATAACCATCACATGCATTACTGAACCATCTGGATACAATGTTTTGGATCACACCCTAGTGCTTTCACACGTCTTGTTTGTTAATAAGGGAGAAACATCTCCCCACATCACATCACCCCCAAACAACTGTCTCCGACTAATAAATACAAAGCTTGTTATGAAGTCATTAGTCGTTGTACAACAAACAATTCTTTGTTAGATAATGTTTGAGTTAAATTTCCCATTTTTGTGTCTTTTCAGCTTTGATGGTGTTTAGAGTAAGCAATATGTGGTAATGTTTTGCATTTAAAAAAAATCTTATTTTTCTCACACAATGTACTTTGTAATCCTGCTGTTTCCAGTGTCATGAAAACGATTGATGACCTCCTGAACGTTCTGATAAAGTTCCTCCTTCAGAAATTTGTAACTAGTTCTGATTGGGCCGGCCGTTCCTGTGTTGTGATTTGATAGCAATATTACTGCATGTTGCCTGGAAAGGAGACGCCTCTACAATAACATGGAGATGCACGCGCTTAGTGTTATTGTAAACATATCTTTAATGTTATCGGTTTGGGCCAGAATCAGACCCGGAGAATATATATGAAGAGAATCGAGTACAGCAGGCATGACTATTGCATAGGCCTAAACACAGAACAATGATTTGTGTGGCTGCCGCTAAACTTTAGGCTGGTCAGAACCAACATGTGTTTAAAAAGCACCAACTTAAACAATAAAATTCCCCTTGATGTAAATAAAGAAGGAAGTAGAGGGATGTAGTCCAAACTGGCCATTTTATGTAGGCAATTTCTGCAAAATAAAATATCTCCCTTGGCTTTGAACTTAGAGCTTTATAATTTTACCAATATAATTTATATTTTAAAAACAAATTTATTCACTAAGTAGAGCTTGACTCTGGAGTCACAAAGAATGGGACCTTAAATTCGGCACTGCTGCAGTATGAAAGCGGGTGTAAAATTTGCGATTGACCGCAGCAAGTTCTTTTTAAATAATAGCTTCTAACTTTGCACTCAAGTGCCACTTTATAGCAAATGCTCATTTCCTTCATCTTTGGGAATCCAGTGCAATTCATTTTCTATAATAAATAAATAAAGTTCTGATGAGTGTGTTGTAATATTGTAAGGCCCCAAGACATCCGGCATTCATAAATACTTCAAAACACAATCCTTACAGCACATCTTCATTGCGATCAGACTCAAATGCCATCACATCCTTTTCAAAACAGAGCTCCAGTTACTTAATATTCACTTAATGCCAATTTTTTCTGCCAGCCAAACTTCATTTTCTCCTTGAATCCTGTTTTATATGCACTTCCTTAACTTGCTTCCTGATTTCACGCTTTACGATTTATATATCAGAATTTGTCATTCATAGGTGATTTAACAACCTTACACTGCATTCAAAATGATCTTTCCAATTTAATTTTGTAGTTAACCCAAACTGTAACATTGCAAAAAAGGATTCTGTGCCTTTATATGAAAAAAACATTATTAAAATATATGCAATAATATTATGTTCCTTTTTTAATAGTTGAAATTACAAAATCATAGGTAATAATTTGATTTGTTTAAATTTAATGATTTCATAATTTAGATTAAGCAAATAATTATGTTAATCTACATTAATTTTATTATGGTCAAAACACTTTGACCATAATAAAAAAAATACATTAGGTGTCGAGACAATAAAAATAGGTTTTTAATTGTTGTAAAGTTCGCTGCATACTTTGCATCTGACTGCATATAAATAAATATAATGAATGTTGATCTGGAAAATGTATGTGTTTTTCAGTAAAAAAGACTTGCTTGTGTTATTTATATTTAAGATTTTAAAATTCTAAAAGTTTTTTTCTAGTTTAGTAGGCTTCAGGAGCTGTGTCTCATCCAAACTTTGTTGAGAACAGATGAAGGCTGCAGTCTGTTAGCTGGAATACATGCTGCTCAGGTAGACCTCAGGTCTAGGACGAAGGGGCCTGTGCTGATTCCTGTGCACACGTACCTGACAATCACCCAGTTGATCACTGAAGGAGAGGTCACAGATCTGAAACATATGAGTCAGCAGGTAAACAGGAAAACAGCCAGCTTTGCACTGTGAATGCTGTGACCTACAGACAAGGCCGTTCCAAACTCTCAGCGCAGAGATAAGAAGTGTAAAAGCCATTACTGTGGAGATGTCAAGAGTTGCACTGTCGATACCTGTTTAGAATATGTCAGTTTAACCATTTTAGCATTCTACCGGATCATTTATTTTTTGGCTGGTGTGTGACAGTGAAAAATGCTTACAAGCACATATGTGTTATCAAGGACAATAGATTATAGAGAGAGAAATTTAAAGTTTTTTAAAATGCACAGACAGGTGTAGGTGTGTGTTGTACGAGTCTTTTACATTGATCTTTGTGAGAAACAGTTTAATCTTTAGACTTTTTTAAGGTTTAGGATAGTAAAGTTAAGAAATTTTGACTGGTCCTTACTTCTGGAGATTGTTTTGGAGGGCAGTTAAAAGGGTTTTGGGGAAATGCTAGTGTCAGGCACTTAATTCTAATGTTAAAAGTTTTAGGTAACAGACTACAAATTGCAATGTATGACCTTTTAAAGTCAGTTGCTCAACAAGTAATTGAACAGTGACAGTCTACTGTTATTAATATGGACACGTATGTCCGTGTGTCTGTTTAAGCCTGCGCTTGCGTGTGTGCTTGTTTTAAAGTGTGCCTTAGAAAAAGATACAAAGCTACTCATATAAAATGCATTTATTTCTGCATTAAGGAGTACCCTTATGGAAAAGTTGATGCGTACTTTCAGTATACCTATTTTAACCTAAAATAGAAAGTATATTAGAAGGTGGCCCAATTTAATCCTAAGTGTTATTTGTACTCTTACAAGTACAATACCAGTACATCGATAATAGTATGCTTACTAAATAAAGTGCTTTTACATATATTAAAGTTTGCTTAAAAATTAATTAACAGTATACTCCTTTTTCTTAATGGTAAATCTGCTACACTCTTCCAAAACATTATATTTTAATATACTTCTGTTTGTAAAGAGAAGAAGGTATAATACAACCCTTTTTTGCTTTCATTAAGGAATATGTCACTTTACAAAAATTCTAATTCTGTTTCCCTCAAGTCATTTTAAACCTGCTTATATGTCTTTGTTTTGGCTTTACACAAAGAAATATATTTGGAAGAATGAAAGCAACTGAGATTTCTTGAACATCATTGATCAATGAGAAAAATATTTTTAAAATTCATTTATTTTTTCTGTTGAACACAAAGGAATATATTTTGAATAATCTAGGAATGAAATCCTGGGGCACCTTTCACTGCTTTTAACTATTTTTAGCTATATTTTATTTTCTGCTATAGTGCTTTATAAATCTCATTCTCCCGAATATTAAATACTTATAAATACAGATATGTAGGAAATGTTCCATACATAGAATAATTTTTTTAGACATTTAAGAAACTAAATCTTTTAATACAACATTAACAATTTAGTATGTCAAGGAAATTTCTATCTTACACTGTGGATTGTTAGCTGGGTAATTTTCAACAAGTTTATAGCCGTCCAGTGCTTAGAAAATAGATAACAGTTAAAAACGAAAGAAATAGAGCAGAGATGTAAAGGGATCGATGAAAGGAATGATTGCCGTGATATATTAGCAATCTTAATCTGGTGTGTTGATCAAGTTGCCATACATTTCATATATCCAAACGAAAGATAACGAAAACAAACATTTTGATTATGTATTGGTCAGGTATTTATATATAAAGAAAATGTAGTGTAATCAGTGTAAACATTTAGAGAATCAACATCTGAGCTACAAGAATATAAAAATACCAAATAAATGCCAAACTAGGCAACCAATAAGGAACATGCAAGTTTCCTTCATTTCGTAGCTGATATTGTTTATGATAAACAAATTGCTTCTAAACATTTTAAGGTTTTTAAGACCTTTCAGACTGGGATCACATTTAGCAAGATTGCTGGACTTTTCTGGAGTTTGTAATAAGCAATTCCCCTACCACATACTGACTTTGCATGGTGGGTTACTTTCATGTGTGACCACGACTCATGCCCGTCTAAACATATACACTAGAGGAAAAACAAGCATTGCACTAGACTGCTGTAATCAGTTGGTGGTCCAGTATCATGACTGCCCCCAAGGCATGTGAAGGAGAGAACATTTTACACTAATAAGTCAGCATGTTTAGCACCACAAGTCTATCCCATGAGCTTTAGGTCAGCCAACACTCACTGGAGGACAAAGCCACTGTACACAATGTCCTGAAAGGAAACAATAATTTATCATATTCTATCACAGCATTGCAATTTGTCATTTTAGCTTTACTGATGCAATACTATGGGTGTTTAGAGGTTAAACAATAATAATATGTCCAAACAAACACGTTTTGCAATCGTGTTTATTCTTCAAGGGTATGTTATTTTCTCCCTACGGTCCCTAGCAGGCCAGTTAATGAGTTGTGCTGTTCATGCCGCGTAACTAGTGTTACCACTTTCCAAATTCTAACCAGTTCAATCTACTTAATTTAATTATCTCCATTTAAGAGTTGTACAATTACAGTACATTTGCTTATTACCCTCATGACAGAGAATTATGATCACTTATTGTCATTGAGCACCCTAAGACAAGTTTTGTCCTTGGTCAGAATTGAAATTCTTACGGTTGAAATGCAAAAGAGCTAATTTAACTATGCATAACAGATCATTGACTGAACTTAATAAAACGTATTAACAGAATAATTACAACTATTACACAATATTCAAAATGTAATTATGGCAAGCAATTCTTTTTTATAAAGTGTCAAAGATGAGAAATGTACAAGTTCTACCAAGCACACATTGGCATTTATCTGTTCTTATCGCTCTGGTTCCTTAGTTCAATTTGGTACTGCTTTAATTAGGTTTTGCTGGAGGCATTTTCTCGCCAAACGGTTCATCCAGACAGAATCCTGGAGACATTTCACTCCAGTCTTGGTAATGAAGACAGCATGAGGATTTGCAGATGTAGATTAAAGGTTAAGATCCCATCTGTTGTCAATAAGATGAAGATCAGACAGATAGAGAAGCATGCTTTGAAGCCAGTGATGTTCTTCAAGAGCAAGCTGCTGTTGTTTTTTAAGCTCTGTATTAATTAAAAAAAAAACAGACATCCTTTGCCCCTGTTGATCACACTTTACAAAATAGGTTTTGGCTAAATGACAACAAAATTCTGTGTGACTTCTCATTTGCATGTTCATCACCTATGATATTGCTGTGACGCTCTGGTGCTTTTTTCTGCCGCTACGTTTAAAACCCTCATTAACAAATTTGATCTCAGATTAGTCCATTAGCTTACCAAGCCATGCAGTTGATTTACAAACACATTGTCTTCAATCTCCTGCACAGCGTGGGACACCGTGCCCCGACAGAGCACCACAATAACAGACGCATTTTAAGCACAAACACAGAGAGGGCTCAGGATGTATTCATTTAAATGAGACCGGAGGGAGAAATTACTGCGGGGCAAAAAGACTTGGTGATTGAGCGAGGTGAATAGGTTCGCTGTATGCCATGAGTAACTGAAAGTTTAAGTCAGGTCTTCATTGGCCTGAAGAGAAGAAAGTTGCGAAATCAAGTTAAATGAAAACCAGAACACCTTTTACTTTTGCTCTCATACCATCACATCATTTCTTAATTTATTTATTCTGTTCTCCTGTGTCCCTCAGCTTATCTGTCATTTCCATTATTTTTGTCTTTGAATATTAAATGACTATACAATGAAGAATAAAACACATTAATTTAAGTCCAGCTGTCCAATTTCTTTTTTTCCCTTTATCCCTAGCATTTTACCTTGACCCTTTGTTTGAATAAGTGTGGGTCTTTATTGGACAGGAAATTGTTTATTCTATGTCTGCTTAATATGCAAAGACAACAACAATAAATAATTTGCATTGATTTTGCCAAAAAGTGCAAGCACTTACTCACTGCGATGCTTTCAGAAAAGCTTGCCTTAGTGACACTAAGACTATGAGTACACTTGAAAAACAGAAACAGTTTTCTTTAAATATACGCACAACAGCGTTTATTTGTATTTTTATTTTTTAATAAAATAGTGCTTGCTAGTCCAGTGGATGACTAATGTTGCTTTGTAAAGAAACTCATCATGCCTTAACACATTCACAGTTATAAGCCAAATGTGCTTTTTAAATCCATGGGTTGGTGTAAATGTGTCTGAATGTAAATAATATACCCTCCCTGGTCTTAGGGTTGCAGTAAAACCACTTTTGCTGGAGAAACATTAACTCATTTGTTGCAAGCAGTCATGGATACACCACACTGTTTCGGTTTACATATATAGATGTTGCATTCCAGTGCATCAGATACGTAATTGGTAATTGCATCAGATACGTCTAACGTATTGAATGGCATAACACTGCGGAGAAAATAAATGTACAACAGCATGTAATGTTTTGTATAACAATGGTTAGAATTTGAACGGAAAGTAAGCTTGC